>MU391941.1:199673-787213 GCA_022578705.1 Xylariaceae sp. FL1019 | reverse complement strand
TTATTTTTATTATTTTTATTATTTTTATTATTTTTATTATTTTTATTATTTTTATTATTTTTATTATTTTTATTATTTTTATTATTTTTATTATTTTTATTATTTGTATCATTTTTATTACTTAATTCTTTTAAGTTCTTAGTTTTCTATAGCTTAATTTAGTTATAATGATATTAATACGAACTTTTGTTTTTAAAATGATTTGTTTTAAAAACATTTATATAAAATATATTTTCTTTTTTTATAAATTAACCAGCAATTTTTTATCATAAACACGACGTGTTTTTTTTAAATATAGACTTTTTTAATCTTAATTATAACTATATAACTACTACGTTTTTAGAAATAATATTATCGTCGCGTTTAAATCGGCGATTTTTGAAGTTATTAAATCTAGTCGATAGATTTTTAAAAACAGTTTTATTTTTTTCGATTTTAATACGTTCGTTTTGAGTTTAAAATTTGTAAACCGTTTTATTATAAATTTCGAATAACTTTTTACATAGAATTTAATTATCAGCATTTGGCAAAAAATAACGTTATAAATTTATAACGATAATTTATTTAAAAACTCTTTTTTATAATTAAACTTAAATAATATTCGTTTTTTCGCTAATTAAGTAAAAGAATTACGAAGTATTTTATATTTACTTAAATTTTAAAGCATTAAAAACAGTTAATAGTTTATTTAAAGTTTTTTTAGTCTTAATATCGTAATGTTAATGTTAAAAATGCTTGAAGAATCTTTTTAAAATACTGATTTCATTAAAATATTTTATTATAAATAAAAAAACAAAAATTTGAAAAGCTATAACTTTAAATAAAATTAAAGATTAAATATTTTAGTTTTATCGACTAAAAACTAATCGATATTTATTTTTATTTAATTATTAAATTTTCGATATTATATTTAAAAAAAAAACTGGCTTTTTTTGTCATTACTATAAAACGTAAAAACGGTAATTTTAGTCCATTTTTTAAACAAAAACTTTTGCTTTTAAATATATTTTCAAAATTATATTAAACGCTAATAAATTAATCAAAATCGTTATTTATTTATTTTAACTAAGTTTTATATTCTTATTTATAAAATTAAATTCTTTTATAAAAATTTTGAATAATTGTTTAATATAAGTTTTTAAATAATTCAATTTTTATTAAAATTACTAACGGTTTTAAATATATTTATATAACAATCGTAAATAACAAGTTTTGTTAAATATATGTAAATCGCCTGCAAAGTTTTTATATTATTCGGTAATAATATTAACGTTTTATTATTTAATAATAAATTCTTTTTAAAAATTATTTATATAAATACAAAAAGGTTAAACTAAAGTAATAATAATTTTAAACTTTTAAAAAAAAAATTTTAATATAAAATATGGATAGTTTAAAAAGTTTTATAGTTTATTAATTTATTAAAACGAAGTTTAGCTTATTTTTTAACTTTTGTTAATAAAAGACAAATACAAATTTATTATTATAAATAATACTTTTAACAATAGTAATAACAATCTTTTAAACTTTGTTATCGAATCATTTTAAAGTCGATATATATTAAAAGCTTTTATAAAATTCGTTATTTGATATTTTAAGATAATAATTAATAAAAACTATAAAATTATCGCTATTATTTTCGTTTTTGTTATATTTAATAATATTAATCGATACGTTTTTAAAATCTAAATAAGTGAAAAATCGTCGGTAAATGTCGAATTCATTTGCTATTTTATTATATTATAAATCAAAATTATGTTATAAAAATTTAAACTATACTTCAAAAGTTTGAAACTATATAGCACTTTTAAGAATTAAGAATTAAATATATATTTAATACGTACGGATATAAAAAGTCGGTTTTAATAAACGAAGTTTTAACGAATAATATAATAAAACTTAATTAATTGATATTTAATAACGTCGCGCGTAAAAGAAAGAATGTTGCGGTTTAGTTATAATAAAAATGAAAATAAAATTTCAAATAATTATAATGAGAGCTTTTATTAGAAATAAAGCTTTAACCTGAATTTAATATAATATAGAAATATGTTAAAATAAAACAAAGGGGAGAATATATAAATTAAGTAATAAAAGGTTATAAATATACTTATAGCTTAATAAAGGCTATCAGCAGTTTTATACCTAATATAAAATAAGCCATACTAGTCTAGTAAGCTTTACTAATAGCTACACTAGCAGTTATTTATATTATGCTAGTAGTTATTTGTAATTAATAATTTTTTTTTTAAATTTAGTTTATTTTCTTGTAAAAGCTAAATTTAAAAAATCAGTAAATTTTTGTTTTTAAGTAATTTTTTAAAACAAAACTTATAATTTATATAAAATACTTTATACTAATTTAACTTGAATTTTTAAAACGTTTTTTAAATATAGCACTTATTAAGTAAAAAAATAAAGATCAGGTTTTAAAAATAATTTACTTTAGTTTTTAATAAACTATAAAATTTCAAAATCAAATATTTAAATTTACAAGTTTACGCATTATATATAACGTTTTTGATACCTATGTTTTTTAAATGATTAACGATTATTTAATATATAATATCGTTATTATAAAGTTATATAATAACTTTAGTAAAAGCTCGTTAAATATACAAATAATCTACCGTAATCGGATAATAAACAAAAACAAATAGTTCTGATTAATTTTTACCTTTTTCTCTAATAATTCTAGCTTTTTCGGCATTATTGTTGTTAATATTGAGAATATTTGAACGTATTTATATATAACTATATCTATTATAATATATTAATACGTTTTTATTTATTTTATTTATTATAAACTCATTATTGAATTTTGCTTTAATTTTAATAGAGCTTTTCTTAAAAGAGCTATTATATTTAATAAACTCGGTATAGTTTTTAAAAACATTTCATAGCGTAATAGCGTTTTGTTTCTAATTTTATTAAATAAAAATCAATGATTACGTTTTATAACGTAAATAATAAGTTTTAAAACAATCTATAAACGAAAATAAATGTCGAAAAACTTGCCGTAATTAAACTTACGATTTTTAAATTTGCTTCCGGTATTATTATTCATTAATATTCCTTACTAAAAAGGTATTACAATATATTTAACGCTAAAAAATAGCTAAAAAAATCAAAAGCACTGATACGTTATCTTTATTATTAAAATAGGATTAAAAACGTTAAAATTCTAGACGTTAAAAGCGTTAGCTTTTTATATTTTAAACACTTAAAAGCATATGTTTAATAAAAACATAGTTAAATTTAACGTTGATAAATTGTTGTTTAGTTTTTTGATATATAAATAATATAACGAAAAGTCTAATTATTACGAAACAAAAATACAGCTTTTATTATAATTATAAAGTTTTTTATAATAAGCTTTAATATTTATAACACTTCTATCTTAAAAAGTAATAACGCGTACGTTATTAATAACGGAATAACGTAATTTACGTGAGATATATGTAAAAAAATTTATAACGTATAAAGTATTATTTAAAATACGGAAAACGCGACCTATATAAACTAAAACGCGCGCAACGTTATATATTTAATGTTTACCGTATATAAAACTATTATAGCCGGTAATAATATATATATTTATAAACTTCAAATATATATAAAAAATATATTTAAAAAGTTTTAAATATCGTTCTTATTTTACGTTCTTATATATATAATATTTAGTACAATTTATAAGCATTAATAATATTTAAAAATTACTAACATTTATTCTTAACTAATATATAATATATATTAATAATTTTCATTTAAAGAAAACTGTTTTAATTGAAATGAACGATGATTATTTTAATAAAGTTTTTAATAATATTAAGAATCTTTATCGTATATAAATAACACATATAATGTATTAAAGCAAATTAAGTTAGAATAGAATTAAAAATTAAGTTAACGTTAAATATATTTATTAAATAGCTTTATAGTTACTTTTTTAAAATATTTTTATAAATAAAGCATAAATATATGTCGCTCATAATACTGAAGTTTATGATAGTTCTAAATTAATGTATATAATATTAGATAAAACATTTTGATATTAAAATAAATAGAAATTATTACTTTAATGATGAAATTCTAATTTAATTCAATAAAATATAACGTAATAAGTTTAAAAGGAAAAACCTATTAAAAACATCTTAATTGTTTCTTAATATATTATAAATCTATTAACACGAATTTAACGCATAATATATTAAGAACGCTATATTTGAAAATATAATTATAAAAGTATATTAAAACGGATTTAAATTTACTTTCGTTTTATAAACGCTTTTTATAACCGTCAAAAATTTTTTTACGTTAAAAGTCGTTATTATAAAATACAATTAAATTTTAAACTATTTGATATAATTTAGCTATATATATTATAATGAAGACTTTAAGATAACTATGTTAATATATATAATGTAGACCTTAAATATATTTTAAACCTTAAAAAAGATGGGATAATTATTATAATTATAATTATTATAGTAGAGAGTTTAGGAATTATTATAATCGAGTTTTTTGTTTATTATATAATAGCTTTATATTATATAATTCTAATCGTTAGAATAGTTTATTTAACCGATATAATACTGAAAGTATACGTTTTTACTCTATATATTGCCAATTTAACTAAGTTATATAAAGATACATTTTAAAAAAACGAAAACGTATTTTTAGTAAAAATCGACTATTTATAAAAGTAGACGGGTTTATAACCTAATTTAATATATAATTCAATAAAATTAAACTTAAAGACGATAGTAGATTTATTAATAAATTTTGTAAACATATTTTAATTATTAAAAAAGTATTAAAAGTAACTAAGCAATTAATATATGCGTAATTATGAGTAAAATATTATAAATTTACAAATACCGTTTAATTTATAAAAACTTTTATAATAACGAATTAACTTATAATATATAAAATAAAATAATGTTAAAGCATTATTTTCAATATTAACGCCGTCCAAGCTTTTATTGTTAATAGTTCTTTAACGCGTACTTTATTTAATATTAAATTTAATATAAAGTTCAACCGCTTAATAATAAAAAATGTTGAAATAAAATTCCGTAATAATAATATTTTCGTATTTATTACTATTTTACAAATATCTATCGTTTTTAAAAACGTTCATTTTTACGTTATATTTTTAAAAACTTAGTTTTTTTAAACTAAAAACTATAAACCAACTCGGTATATACTTTAATAATATACGAAATTTCTTATAACTTAAAAATGATAATTTTGCCGCCGAAACTTTTCAAGATTAAAGCTATTTTTAGTGTTGTAGAGATAAATCTAAACATTTATCTATTAATATAATTAAAAACAAACTACGTAGTTTGTATTATTAGTCTAATTGTTTTTACGCTATAAAGCTATATTATTTCTATAGTTATAGTAAAGTATAATAACGTTGATTTGAAAGTTTTAAAACAAATTAATAAAATAACTACTATTTATTAATTTTATAATATATCGTTTAAAACTTTTAATTTAAAAACAAATATAAACTTTAATTATAGAGTTTTCGTTAATATAATATATTTGAATAATGAAGCCGTTTTGTTATTTTAATAACGCCGTGGTTTTGATGTAAAACGTAGTATTTTTACTTTTTATAAAATTAAAATCGATATTTATATAAAGTGTTTATACGTTTTTATATATAAAATAAAAACTTATTTTCTGTTATAATACTTTTATAACAGAGTCTATATTATAGATATTATAACTAGAAAAATATTTATAAGAACTTATTAAAATATTAGTAAATTAAAACAAGTTTATAAATCTTTTAATTAAAGGTAAAAAATAAGTAATATTAAATATTAATTTATTTATAGCTTTAAAACTATGTTATAAATGACTATAAAAAGTATTGCTAATGCCGTTAATTTCAACGGTTTAATATTAACATTTTTTAATATTTAATATCTATTTACGTATAAATTTTAATTTATTGTTTAATTCTTTTACGTTATAATGTATAAAAGTTTTGATTTTAATTATAGAAATATCAAAAACTATTAAATATATTAGATAAATCCGTAATATTTTAAATATATATAATATTTTAAAAGTTAAAGATATTTTCGCGTTTTTTATAAATTATAAAATATTTGATTATAAAAAGACAAAAGATAAATAAAATTATATAAACTGATAAATATTAATAATCACGATTTAATTATTAATATTAACGGTTTTATAAAATTTTGATTTATATATATTAAGTTTTCTTATTATAGCAGAATACCTAACGTTTTTATTAACGAGTATATGTATAATATAAAATTATAACTTATATAACGACGATTTTTTAAATTTACATAAACTAAAAACATTAATGAAACTATTCTACTTACGTAATTTATATTAAATGGTTTTTAAATAGAAATAAAAACGGTTTAAAAACTAATAAGAACAAACTCTAAGTTTCAAATTTTAAAATTTAAAAAAAGTTTGTAAATTTAAAAGTTTTTATAATTTAAAACCATTTTAATTGAAATATTGAAATTATAATTACTATTAAAAGAATAACGATCGAATTATTACGTTATTATTCTAGTTGAACTTTTTAAAATAGCCGGTAATTTTTTTAAAACTATTTATATAGAACTCTCAAAGAACAGTATATTAAGAATTACTTTATACAATTATAGAACTTATATTAGATTTCGTATTTTTGAACTACGAATTATGAATAAAATCAAAGTAAATAAAAATAACAAATTTTATAAAAAAGCCGTTTTACTATTTAAAAATATAATAACGTTAAAAAAACAAAACATTTTAATATATTTTAATTATTTAACCCGTATTTTAAGGTTTATTCATTACGTTTATAATTATTTTGATAAAGCCATTAAAGATATAAATAATGTTGTAAAAATATTAAGAAACATTTAAAACATAACTTAAATTTATATTCAATTTAAAATCGCGTTAATTAAACATATTTACGTACACTTCTAAAAAAATCAAAATTGTGTTGCTTTAAAAGCTTTATTATAAAAGTCTTAAACTTTTCATATAATATCATAAAAATAAAACTATTCTAATAAACGATTTACTATAATTATTCATTAACCCTTTAAAAATAATAACTTTTAAATATAACTTATATTTATTTATCACTAACATTAAATATATTAATAATAGAAATAATTTCGTGATTATTAGTTTTTAAACTAATAATATTCATTAATTATAGATATCTTTATTTATTTTAAAAAAGCAAAATATTTTATATTTCGATTTAACGCTAATGTCATTTTAATTATCTTTTAAATACTTAACTTTAATAAATACTAGGTTATATTTAATAATGCTATTATTATTTAAATATAATAAGGGGGTTAAAATCAAAACTCAGCCTTTATCATTCCGTATACTTTACTCACGAGAGCTAAATTCGTAATTTGTTTATATTTAATTAAAAATTAATATATAATATTAATTATTAATTTAGTAATTGAATATTATATATAATATGTAATAAAATGTTCGTTTGCTAAAATAACAACATAGTTTACTTTAAAATTAAAAACTTTATTATTTATAAACGACGTATTAACGTAAGAAAAGATTCTTAAATTATTTAAATTAAAGTCGACGTAAATAAATCTACGTATTAAGTTATTTATTTAGTACTATAATCGGGCGTTTCAAGCTTTATAATCGTTTTTTAAGCGTTACAGTTTATATAGCACGAGAAACACCGAAGCTTGTTTTAAATCAGTTATACTTGTTAAGTACGCGTTTTAAGCTCGTTATTTAATATATTCTTTATAGCAGTTATTATTAATAGCTATAATAAAGGCTATTTCGTTGCTTTAACCCTTTTATTATACGTAAATAGTATTATTACTACAGAATATAACGTAATATCTGTTAAAGTTAGATTTTTATAGAGTTATAAAAATAGTATTAAGCTTTTAATCGAATTGTAAAATATATTGGTTTTTTTTTTCGAAAAAAAAAAAGTTTTATCAGCTAATAAGTATTATTAGTTTAAAAAGTAATGATCGTAAATTCATTACCGTTAATATATTCCAGATCGGTAGTAAATAAGTATAAATTATATTCAAAAGTCGTTATTATTAAGACTTTAATATAATAGTTATAGTAAATCGTTTATTACAATAGTTTTATTTTAATAATACTATATAAAAGCTTTACGATTTTTGTAATAAAGCTTTTAAATAACGAGACTTTGATTTTTTCGGAAAACGCGCGTAAACACGTTTAATTATCGCGTTCTTCAGGTTCTGATTAGGATAGAAGTAGAATAATTTCAAATATTCAGGTTTAGATATAGATCAATTGGTTAAAAACTAATAAAAACTGGGTTTTTAATGAATAAATATAAATAATCGATATTTTATGATATTTGATTAATAACGCTATATATAATTTTATACCGTATTTTAATAGAAAAACAACTTTAATAAAATTAGAATATTGAAAGTTTTAATTAGTTATTTTAAATTAAAATATAAAAATTTTAACTAAATCTAAAAAGCTTATTAGAAACTAAAAAGACTTTCTTTAAAAAAAAAATGAGTTTATCTTAATATTGAAATTTTTGTAACCATTTTATATATGATATTAAAAGACGAAAATTTGTTTATAACGATTAAAACAAAGAGTCTTATATAAGATTAGTAAAATATATTAAAAACTTTGTTATTAATCAACGTTTTAATAATAATATTAGCTTCGATATTTTCGCTAGATATTACGAAATATTTTGGTATAATTTTAGCCGTAATAATAAAGACTTCTATAAAAAACGCGCAGTTAATAACAAAAACGATTTAGAAGGCCGTAATAATATTAATTGCATAAACGTAAGCCGTAATTATAATATTTTAACTTTAATGTTTAATATGTTATAATAAAACAGGTTTTCTTTAATCATTAGCATTGTATTAATAAAACGACTTTAATTAACCCCGGAATAAATCATATAATATATATAAAAGCAGAAATTTTAATTGTAAAAAAACCGCCTATATTTTTTGCGATTATTCAAATAAAGCTGTTATTTATATAAACGTTATTAATATTTAAATACGTTATATCATTATTAAAGAAAGTTAATAACGATTTCGATTTTAACGATATAAGAACAAATTAGTTTTAAAAAACTTAGACTTTGTTAAAAAAAGAATTGTTAATAAGATAATATAAACGAAATAAAACATCCATAAGTAACGTTATATTCACTTACGTTAATTCCCGCTTTTTTTGAAAAAAAAAGTTCATTCTTTATAATATTATAATGATAAATAATTCGGTTTTTTTTATAAATAAACTTTTATTGATATTAATCATTAAACGATTACAAAATAACTAAATATCGATAACGACTTAATGTTTTTTTTTAAAAACTTTATTGTTTTTTATAGCAAAATATACTATATTAAGGAATAAAGCTTTTAATTTAATATAATATTTTATACATTATAATCAAACAGCGATTTTTTATAAAAGGCTTTTAAGAACCATATATAAGTTATTTTTATACATTAAAATATTTGATAATTCTATTTAATATATTATTAAGAAAACAAAAGCTTAATTTATTAAATTTCAAACCGATAATATATTATATAAACTTTTATTATTACGTTTAACGTCGTTATATCATATTAATTAATGTAGTTTTTACGTTTTTTTAAAAAGGCGGTATTAAATAACATACATGTAAGGTTTTAAAAATTTATTTTATTATTAACGCTTAAATATTTAAAATGTTTTAAAAACGTAATATAGAAAGCCGTAAAACTCTTAAATGTATAAAGTTCTTATAGCTTTTTAAAACAAAATCGAACGTTTTCTTTAAAATTAAAAAACCTAATTTTAAAAAAAGAAAAAAAATCTAATTTTTTGATCTTTTAACGGAAAATTATAAAAATTACAGAACAAAGCTTATAGTATTGCTTTTTTAAATTTATGAACTATATTTGAAACGTTTTAATAAAATAAACTACAATTATGTTAATATAAAGCATTTAAAAAGCTATTTCATAAAAGTTTATTTTTAAACTTTATTTTTATATAAAAGAGTTTTAATTATTATTCAAATTAGTCTATATATAACTATTATATTTTATATTAAATAATGCAGTAAATATCCCTATATTGGTTTTAAATAATTAACGCATTGTTCGTAAAAAGCTAAGAAACGTTTTTTCTAATTTGTTTAATTATATTTTACGGTTGAGATAATTTTATTTTAATGCCCGTAGTATTTAATACGTTCGTTAACTAGTTAATAAAACCGCGATTCTTTATTATTAAACAAGGCTAATAATAGTATTAACGCAATCGATTATTATTATAATCAATAAAGATAATTATTAACCGGCTATTATTTAAAAATAAATAACGTTAAAACTAAGCATATTTTAGTAATTATTATTACCGAAATAACTTAACCGGTGATATTTAATAATTAATGATAATAAAATTATTAACGTTATTAGTTATAGTTTAAAATATTAAGTTAAGATTTTGTTAAACATTTAACGCTAACTAATAAATTCAGCCGTTATTTGTTATTAAACGACGTTAAAAATAACATTAATATTATTTATTATTACTACCAGTTATTAATCAATATTAGATAACGTTAAAGTTAAGAGCGTTATTATTAGTATTATGTTTTTATTTATTAACCTTTTAATATTATTAAAATTGTTTTTATTTTATTTCACTAAAAAATAACTTTTTAAAACTAAAAGGAAGTTTTTATTAGTCTTAAAACTTAATAATTATTTAATTCCTAAAGTTTAATATAATTTTAGCTTCTTTATAATACATGATATGTTATGAAAAGCATTAAATAATTATTTAACGATTTTAATCATTATTTTTTTTAAAAAGCTTTATAATATATATTTAAACATGTAATTATTCATTATTGAACTTTTTATTAAAGCACTATTTATTAAAATACTTTCGTTTGTAATTTTATTAGCCGTTAATATATACTAATGTCTTTTTAATCTTTAATCCGTTTTTTAAGCCGCTTATTTAATTTAGTAATCATTAACGAAAAAATATAGGGTTTTTAAACGTTTTTAAGAAGCAAAAATAACTTTTAAATAATTATTAAAATAAGGATTTAAATAGTTTTAAATAAACTTTAAAGTATATAATAATATAATAAAAGCAATTAATTAAATTAATAAACGTTTAAAAAACTATTTAATATTCTCTAATCAGTAAATTTAGTATTTTAGAAAGAAAATTAAAAATATTAAAGCAAGTTATAGTAATCATTTATTAAACTTTTTATATTTTCAAAATTACTAATTACGTTAATATTACCGTTAATGAGTTTAAGTAGCTTAATAACGAACTAAATAAGGTTAATATTAAATAACGTGATTAACTTTTAATAATTTTAATTAATTTAATTACTGTAGCTGTTATTATCAATATAATTATAGTTATTATTAATATAATAATTACAATCGATTTTGGCTTTTTAATTAAATTTAATAAATTTAGTATTTTTTATTTCTAAATAACCCGTTATTAAGCCGTAATACTTTTTTTTTTAAAATCTTATATAATTTTTAAAATCTTATTATCATTTATTAAAAAGTAATGTTACAGTTATTATAAGTTACGTAATAAAAAAAAAGCCCTATTATTATTTTTAGCGATAATTATAATTAAGCTTTAATCATAACTTTCTTTAACTTTATTACTGTAATTATTATCAATATTTTTAAGCTTATAACTATAATTATTTTAAAAACTTTTCTGAACTTTTTATTATAGCCATTAAAACCACATATTTTTTTTATTTAAACTTAATAACTAAAATGTATAAAAATACTATTAAAAATAAGCTAAAAAGTACTAAAAAGTTAAGTATTTATAATAACGGCGTAAATAAATTAATAATATTTTGTTATTTAAAGCTTAAGAAAAAAGCTTAAAACTGCGTTTCTAAACGTTATTATAAATAGGAAAGATTTATATAATAAATTAAGTAATACGTAACGAAATTTATAATTCATTAAAGCGTAATAAAAAAATAGCTCTATTAAAGTTTATAGGCTTTCTTTTAAAACGGTATATAATATAAATTATTAAAAGAGGTATTTTATAAAAATCTTACTTTAAAGCTTTATTATTATATAAAAGCGCTTTAGTTATTATGAAAGTTATTATATATATAATTATTATATTTTATATTAAAATATTGAATATTAACATAAAGTATATATTAGGTCTTATTTTTTAATGCTTTAATTTTTGCCTATATTTTATTCATTAAATAAAGAATTTTATAATCATAAAGTTAAACTGTTAAAAAATAAAAGCAACAATAATATCGTCTATAATTATATATATATATAATATTATTAAAAGAATTAAAGCTATATAAAACTATAATATAAACAATATTTATAAAAGCATTATTATTTTCAACAAAATTTTATAAGCGTTCTTAATGCTTCTAGCTTCTACATTAAAAAATAGATTCTGCTTCTACGTCGATTATTAAAAACCTGACGTTATAATAATAAAACAATTATACCTTTTGCTAATCTTGATAAAACGTTTTTAAGAAATTTAAAAACTAACATCTCTATGAAATCTAGTATATAACAAGCTTTTTACTACGTACATATTATCGACGGATAAAAAACCGTATTATATATAAAATAAAGCTTAAACAATTTAAATATTGTATAGTACTGTTTAAATTAATAAATAGTTCTATAACGTTTTATCGATATATTGATCAAAAAAATTCGATTGTTTAAAAAAAAATTATAGGCCTTATATCGACGATCTTTTTATTTTTCTAAATAATATCGAAAAATAATAAAAATATGTTTAAAAACTCTTTTAACTTTTCGTTAAACTTAAGTTCTAAGCCGATTCAAAAAAAATTGTAAGTTTTATGTTATTTAAACTCAATATTAAAATTCACTGTCGGTTATAAAGGAATCAAAATTGATTTCGATAAAAAGCTTATTATTAAAGACGAAAAACTTTTATAAACGTTAAAAAAGTACGTTTTTCTAAGCTTTTATAACTGTTATAAATAGTTTGTTTTCGGCTTTAGCTATAAAACTAAACTGTTAAATAATTTAACTTGTAAAAATATATTATTTGTTATTAATAAAACATACCGCGCCGTTTTTTAAAACTTTAAACACTACTTAATAACTACTTTAATATTACGTTATTACGACTGTTTATAATATATTAAATTTAAAACTGACCTTTTCGATAAAATTTGCTTTAAAGCTTTTTTATAATTAAAAAACGATAAGTTTTAATACTTTATAGTTTTTTTTTTAAAAAAAATAATCAATATAAAACTATATTATAATATATATAATAAAAAAATATTATAGTAAAAAAGTTATTTTTTATTTAAAACTTGAATTAATTAATCAATAAAAAAGGCAATTTTGTAAAAATCATTACTGATTATAAAATATTAAAGTATCTTATTAAAATTAGAAAAATAAGTTTGCGATAAACTAAATTAATAAAACCGCTATTATAGTTTAATTTTATTATTATTCCGAAGCCCCGGTTTAAAAATTCGTTAACGATATTTTGTTTTAATTTAAAAAATTAAAAACCTTTATATAATAAAAAAACGTTATTTATATTATATAATTTCTTAAAGCCATTAATAAATTAGAATTATTATACAATTTTGCTTTTAAAGATATATAAACTTGATTTATAACGGTTTAAAAATTTTTAATAAACGTGTTTTTAACGCTATTAAGTTTCAGCGTTTAATTTATTAATAAAGTATAAACATAAAACCGTATATATAACGATTTATTAATTTATTTTAAAAAAGCTAAATTAAAAATTTATAATAAATAAAAATATTTATCCGGTTTTATTATATATAAAACTCGATTGATTATATTAAACGTTTTAAACTTATAAATATACTTTAGTTATAAAATACATAAACCTATTATAACGTGTTAGAACGGCTTTAATAAAACTTAAAAAAAATCGCCAAATAATATCACAAGTTTAAAATAATTTAAAACTTCATTACTTTTATAATAAACTATATTTATAAACTTTTTAAAGTATTACGTAATAAAACTTTAGGCTGTTTTTTACTATTCTTTATATAAAAAAACTATTTTAATATTTCGTTATCGATTTTAAAAATAAATCTATAACTAAAAACGGCTACGATAATATTTTCGTTATTAGTAATTATTTATTAAAGCAGTTATAAAATGTTGTATATAAATAAAAGGTTATAATTAAAAACGCTGCTTAAATATATAATAAAAGCTTTTACCGAATTTTTAGCTTCTTTTTCTTTTATAGTTTTTAATTAAAACCCGTAATTTATTTTTAGTTTATAATAAAAGCTCTTTATTATCTTAAACATCGATTAATAATCATTATACAATAGTTAACGGCGTGAAAACTTTAAACAAATATATAGATTAACGTTTTCGATTGCTTTATATTTATCATCAAAACAATTAAAACCGTTTAATTTTTATTATAAAGTATATTACGGCTAGCGTATCTTACGATTTAATCAATATATAATTATATAAGGTTCTTTTTTAAGTACTTTTTAATGAACTAAATAAATAAAATGTTTAAACACGAACGAAAACTATCGTTAACGTTATTATAATAGTTTATAAACTTATAAAACATTTTTAGAAAATGATACAACGAAACAAAAAATATTCACTTAAACCGGACTTTAATATCGGCAATAAGGTAGTTGTTATTAAAAGGCAGGAGTTTTAAAAAACTGACAAACCGATTAATAAACTAAAGCTTTTATTAACGTAATGTTATTTTAAAACAATAAATAAAACAGGCCTTTATAATTACCGTTTCGAGATTTTAAACTTTTATATATAAAAGATTAATATTATACTAATAGGCCTTGTTTTTATTTAAATAACTTATTACCGAATTAAAGACTGTTTAAACCCGAAAGTAAAAAAGTTAATTTTAGCGGTTTGCTTAAATAAAAAGATTAAAAAAGTCCGTATATGATTACTATATTATAATAAATTTAATATTGATTTATGTTAGTACGTGCTATAGCACACTAATTACGCTGGCTAGTTAGCACATAAAACCATTGCTTACGGTAATAAAACCATTAGCTATAAAGCAGTTATTAGTTATATAATATACCGCCCTACCAGTTTAAAATAAATAGCTACTTATAGAGACCGCTTTTACGCTTTCTTATTAATTAATAATTATTAACCAGAATTTATATCCACGTAGTATAATTACGTACTGTACGGTAATAAATTAACCCAATATTAATTAGTGCTTATTATTTTATTCGCAAGTACAAATTAGCAAAAAAAAGAGTTTATTTTGAATTATTTCGCGCGCCCGGTATAGCGAACTTTTTCGAATAAATTACTATATATAAAACCTGCCCGCACGCTTTAAATCTTTCGCCTCGTCGAACGACCTAAATAACGTATAACGTTAGCCATCCTACCGCAAACTAATTACGGCTTACTATTATAATTACAGTATTTCGTCGGCATTAAATTCGAACGTTTTATTACGTAACCTAATAACGCCTTTTGCCTATTACCGCAAACTGCTTATCGTTAATAAAATATTAAAATTACGTATCTTATTACTAACTTTTTAATTATATTATCCTATTTTCGTTACCGTTATATCCGTTATATTCTTTAAGCTATTTATATTAGCCGCACTTTCGTTACTAAATACTACATAGCTTATTTAAGAGTTTTAAAAAAATTTCCAAATTTTAGATAACATTTTTTAAAGTTCGGCCCGCCCTATTTTAAAACATATATTTAAAAATTTTCAAAATCCCACTTTTAAATAACCTCCCCGATAAAACATTCGGCAATCTGCAGTATTTACCCTATAACATTCTTTTTAAGATTTTCCCCGCAACTTTTAAGGGTAGCACCCGCTAATTAAAAATTTTAAAAACAACCCTTAAAAGTAACACCTGTTAATTAAGAATTCCAAAAACAGCCTTTTAAAGTAGCACCCGCTCGTTAATAATTTAAAAATTAGCCGTTAAAGGTAATACGACTTAACTCTTAATAATATATAAAACTTTAAAATTAAGTATTTAATCCTACGCGTTAGCGTATTATATATAACGTTTTTAGTACGCATTTTTCGCCAAATTTAACGATTGTATAATACGTAATATTATTAAAATAACACCAAATAATAACCTCGGTAAGAACTTATTAAAAAAAGCAAATAATTTACTATAGTTAAATAATAAACAAAAACAAATACTTTCGATTAACTTTTACGTTGCTTGTTTTTTTTAAAATTTGTTTATTTTAACCGTTTACGTAAATTTTATTAACTTTAGCTTATTTAGCTATATTACCGTTAATATTAACAGTAATTAAATCCATTTATATATAGCTATAATTACTTTAATATATTAATATAACCTCGATCACTTTTATAACAATAAATTTGCTAATAAGTTCCGCTTTAATTTTTATAATTAAAATTTTAAAATATTTAATATATTCGGTAATTTCGCTATATTCTTTAAAAACTTTTTACGACGTAATAGCGTTTTCCTTAACCTTAATAAACGAAACCTTATTACCGCGCTTTTTAACGTAATTATTAAAAACTAAAAAAACCTCTAAACGAAAGTAAATATCGAAAAAAAGGCTATAATTAAGCCTATAACCTTTAAGTTCGCCCTTAGTACTATTATTTATTAATACCGCCTTATAAAAAAACACGACAATAAACTTAACGCTAAAAAAGCCGCTAAAAAACAAACTAAACGGCAATAATATACTATAACTACTACTAACGTGCTTTTAAAAAACCAACATATTTTACCCGTTAAAAACGTCGATCTTTTATATTTTAAAAAACTAAAGGCATATTTTTTAATAAAAACGATATTAAAACTAAACACTAACAAATCCGTATTAAATCCTATAATAAACAAATAGTACGGCAATACGAAAACGACTCTTATTACGAATACAAACCTTTCTATAACAAGCCTCGGTGCTTATAATACTTTTACCCCAAAAGCTAATAATATAAACGTTATAAATAACGGCGTAACGTAACCTGCGTAAAATACGCAATATAAATACCGCATTTTACAAAACGTTACCTAAAATATACAAAATATAATATATACAAATCAAAACGCACGTAACGTCACTTACTCGGCCCTTATTATAAGCAAAACTGCCATAACTAATAAAAGCACGCACTTTAATAACCTTTAAATACGTTTGCCAAATATCCCTAAAAAATCACAATTATTATCGTTAACCTATTTTTTTACGTATACGTTTTAATAAAATTAAAAAACCGCTAATAATCGCTATTAAAAAATAATTGCTATATATTAAGTACTACCGCCTTTAAAAATAATCCTAACTAAAATTAACGGTAACTTTTTTAATAAATTTACTAAATAATAGCAAAAATCCCTATCGTATATAAACAATACGTACGATATATTAAAAAACAAAGTTAAAATAATATTAAATATTGCCTACGTATTAAAAATATTTATTAATTAATTTTACGGTTGTTTTTTTAATATTTTTATAAACAAAGCCTAAATATACTTTGTTTACAATATTAAGCCTTACTATAGCTTTAAAACGATATATATAATAATAAATACGTATTTTAATACTAAAATTAATAAAAGTTATTATTTAAATAACTAAACCTCGACTTTATTTAATAAAATTTAACGTAATAACTTTAAAAAAAAGCCTATAAAAACACTTTAATTACTTTTCGATAAATTATAAATATATTAGCGCGTATTTAACGTATAATATATAAGCGAGGCTATATTTAAAAATATAGTTATAAAAGCATATTAAAATAGACCTAAATTTATTTTCGCTTTTTAAACATTTTTTACAATTATTAAAAAGCTTTTTTCGCGTTTAAAATCGTTATTACAAAACGCAATTAATTTATAAAGCTTTTAATATAACCTAACCGCATATTATAGTAAAAAGTTTAATAATAACTACGCCGACGTTTACTACGTAAACCGTAAATACACTTTAAACACTAAAAGCCGTAAACGGGGTAATTATAATAACTACGGCAATTATAATTACTATAGCGGTAACTTTAATAATTATCGTAATCGATTTTCTAACCTATCGCGAGGCAACTTTACGCTATAAAGCTATAATCGCTAAAATAACTCCTTTAATCGCTACGGTAACCGTACGCGCTTTTGTTTTATATATTAAAAGCTTAACTGCCGTACGTATAAGCACATTTTAAAAAAGCAAAAGCGTATTTTTAGCAAGTAATAAATACTTATAAAAACAAACGGGTTAATAACTTAATATTATATTTATTTCGATAAAATTAAGCTTAACGACGATAATACGTTCGTTAATAATTATTATAAACGCATTTTAACGATTAAAGCACTATTAAAAAACAAAAACTACGATATTAACGTACGTATAATTACGTATATAATTTCGCAAATATATAAATATTATCTAACTCGTAAAAACCTCTACGATAATAAGTCCATTTATATACTTTAATTATACTTTATATTTATATATTACGGAACTAAACAATATTAAAGCATTATGCCCGATATAAGCGCTGCGAAAGTCTTTACCGTTAATAAGGCCTAAACGCGTGCTTTACTTAATATTAACCTTATAATAACTTTAAACCGCTTAATAAAAAAAAATATTAAAATAAAGTTCGGAAATAACGATATTATCGAATTTACTAATATTTTAAAAGTCCTTACCGTTTTCGGAAATATTAATTTTTATATTATGTTTTTAAAAACTTTATTCCTTTTATTTTTAAAAAACATAAACCAACTCGGTATTTATTTTAATAATATACGTAATTTGTTATAATATAAAAATAGCAACTTTACCGCTAAAATCGTTAAAAAATAAAGCTATTTATAGTTTTATTTAAATAAAGCTAAAAAAACATTTATTAATATAACCGAAAACAAACTACGAAATCTTTATTACCGCTTTAATTATTTTTACGCCGTAAAGCTATACCGTTTATTAATCGTAACAAGCTATAACGACATTGATTTTAAAGTTTTTTAATAAATAGGCAAAATATATACCGCTTACTAACTTTATAATATAGCGTTTAAACGTTTTAAATTTATTTTAAAAAACGATATAGACTTTAATTATAAAGTCTTTATCGATATAATATATTTAAACGGTAAAGCTGTCCTTTATTTTATCGATGCCGCAACCTCTTTTTAAAACGCTGCGTTTTTACCCTTTATAACTGCTAAAAATACGTAAAAAACCTTTAAAAAAGTCTAGATTAACATTTATATCGGCCTTTTAAACGTTTTTACGTATAACGTAAAAACTAATTTTGCTTTATAAAAGTTCTGCAATAAAGCCTATATTATAGGCATTATAATTAAAAAAATACTAATAAAAGCCTATTAAAATATAAGCAAATTAAAACAAGCTTATAAACCTTTTTAACGCGCGTAAAAAATTATTAACGCTAAATTATAAACCGTTTATAACTTTAAAACTATATTATAAATAGTTATAAAAGCAATTAACAATATTACTGGCCTTAACGGCTTAATTTTAACTTTTTTAGTTTTTAACGCTTATTTACGTATAAACTACGACTTACCGCCTATTTTTATTACGTTATAACGTATAAAGGCCTTTAATTTAATTATAAAAGCTTTAAAAACTATTAAAATAACGAGGTAAATCCGTAACGCTTTAAATATATATAACGGTCCGGACGTTATAAATACCTTAGCGCTTTTTATAAGCTATAAAATACGTATTTATAAAAAAAGTAAAAAATAAATAAAACTATATAAATTATTAAATATCGATAACTACGATTTAATTATTAATATTAACGGCTTTATAAAATTTAGGTCTATATACGTTAAGCTTTTTTATCGTAAAAACTTAAAAAAAAAAATACCCGATATTTTTAACGATAAGCATATTATTTACGATTATAACCTTTATAACAATAACCTCTCGTACTTTTTTAAACCTACTAAATAAATAAACCCGCTTTAACCGCGCAACCCGTATTATATAGCTTTAAAACGCGGCCGCGAACGCCTTAAAAGCAGTAAAAACAAGCCTAAAATCCCGAGTTTCGCTAATTATTAAAAGTTTATAAACTTAAACGCTTTTATAGTTTAAAAACGTTTTAATAATAATATTAAAGTTATAATTACTACTAAAAAAAAAACAGCCATCGAGCTATTACGTCGTTATCGCAACGAAGGAACTATTATAACATTTAGTAAGCCTTTTAAAGCCAGTAACGTTTTTAAATTAAAAAAACTACTAAAAAACGGCGTATTATAAATCACTTCGTACGACCTTAAAATCTACGGCAGATTTCGTATTTTTAAATCACGAGTTATATACGAAATTAAAATAAATAAAAATAACAAACTCTATAAAAAAAGCCGTTTTGTTATTTAAAAATACAATAATACTAAAAAATAAAAAATATTAACACAGTTTTTTACTATTTAGCGTATATTTTAACGCTTATTAAATACGCTTACCCCTATTTTAATAAAAGCACTAAAAATGCAAATAGCATTCCGAAATATTACCTAAGTATATACTTAATTTAAAAACGCCTTAATAAAGCGCATTTATGTATGCCTCTTTAAAAAGTTAGAGTTTCGGTACTTTAAAGGCTTTATTATAAAAATCGTAAAGCCCTTATACGGTATTGCCAAAGCAGGACTATTTTAATAAATAACGTATTATAACTACTATATAAAAACCTTAAAAATAACGACCTTTAAATATAACCCGTACTTATTTATTACCGATTCCGAGCGTATTAACAATAATAACTTCGCTATTATTAGCTTTTAAACTAATAACACGTATTAATTAATAATACCTTCCTTTACTTAAAAAAAGCAAAACGCCTTATGCTTTAACTTAAAGCTTAATACTATTTTTATAACTTTTTAAATATTTAACTTTAATAAATACTACGTTACACTTTGTAATAATAACTCTATTTATATATAATAAAAGGGTTAAAGCAAAAAGTTATCCCTTATTACCGCTATTAATAACAACCGCTATAAAAAATACGTTAAATAACGTGCCCGTAACGCGTATTTAATAAACATTTATTAATTTAAAACAAGCTTTAATCTTTTTTATACTATATAAACTACGGCACCTAAAAAAAGTAATTATAAAGCCCTAAATATACGATTATAGTAACAAATAAACAACTTAATTCGTAAACTCGCCTACGTTAACTTTAACCTAAATAACTTAAAATTATTTATTTACGTTAATACGTCGTTTACTAATAATAAAGATTTTAGCTCTTAAATAGGCTATATTATTATTTTAGCAAATAAATATTTAATTACCTATTATACGCAATATCCCGCTACTAAATTAATAGGCAACATTATTTACTAATTTTCGACTAAATGCAAAAAAGTTACGAGATCAGTTCTCGCGTTTAAAATATACAAAATAGTATACGGATTCGATATAAAGTATTATATAACTATTATTATTAACTAAGTTATAAAAACGATTAACTACGTACGTAAAAACAAAACGTATATAATAAATATCCTTATTATAATATATACTAACTCGTACTCCTTATATAAAGCTATTATTAAACTAAATACTACCGCTAAAAAACGCCTTATAATAAACATTATAGCTTTTTAAAAATCGTATAAAAAAGGCAAAATTAACGAGGTTCGATAAATTAACGGAAATAATAACCCCGTTAATGCTATAACGAAAACGACGCCTAATAAAGCATTTAAAAAGCTAGTAAATAACAACAAAATTATTATTAAAGTTAAAAGCTCGGTCGAGCGAAAAAAATCGACAAAATAATAATAACGGCCGAAACCGAACACAGCACTTTTACTATTAACTCGGTTTTAAAAATAACTATAAAAATGGCGTTTTTAAGGTTTACATATTTAAAATATTATAACATTCTATACGATATAAATATAAAAGCAAAAAAAACTAACAAAAACATATCGATATCACTTTTTATATATATATAAAATACAAAGCAATATAATAATATAAAACTATATACTGTTATATTAAGTAGTCGGTAATAGCTTTATATATTAAAATAGAAAAACTGCTAATATTAGTACGTACTATAGCATACTAATTACGCTAACTAGTTAGCATACAAAACCATTGCCTACGGTAGTAAGACTATTAGTTGCAAAGCAGCTATTAATTATATAATATACCGCCTTACCAGTTTAAAATAAATAGCTACCTACGGAGACCGCTTTTACGCTTTCCTATTAATTAATAATTATTAACCAGAATCTGTATCCACGTAGCACAACTGCGTACCGTACGGTAATAAGTTGACCCAACAATTTAACTAAATAAAATAAAATCTCGACGACGTATATATATATTTCAAAATCTTAAAGAATTTAGCTTGGTTAATCGAAAACTGTTATAAGAGATATTTACCGCTACGGGACTTCTCAAAAAATTGGATAATTAATTAATAAGCCGCGGCCGAAAACCGTTTCGACTTTTTATATTTAAATAATAATAAAACAACGACTATTTATAAACCCGCTTAAAACGAACGTAGCGCAATTAAATAATGAATTAAACAATTATAACTAAAATCTAATATATAAACGCGAATATTAATTCACTGCTAAAAAATTCCATAAAATTAGAAAAATTAAAAAGAGTAAAAAAAATTAGAAAAATTAACCAATAAAAAGAATTAATAAATTAGAACTTATATATATAAGCATTTTTATAAGTACATTAATAAACGGCGTAAGATAATATATAAGCCGTATTAAGGTTTAAATACTTTTAATATAGCGGTAAACTATACGATTTTTTCAAAGCTTTTTTTCTCGCTTAAAAAACGTTGTTTAATCCCGATTTAGGTTGAAATGATTAATAAACATTTTCCGTAATATTTATCGATTACTATAAAAACAAATATGTTATTCTTTTATCTTTTACGTGGTTTTACGAGGGGGTAATAACGTATTAACTAACCAAATCATTTTCTAGTACCGGCTAACCTATGTAGTACCGATTTATTTGATACTGCTTTTATATTTTACTTAGTTTACTAGTTTTTGCCGCTTTAAAACCTTTTTATATAAATTTATCGCTTATTTATACATAGTTTCTTTTTTCTCGTTACTTTATGATTAATATATACTGAATGTCTATATTAAAGCCTTGTTTTTATTTGCAACCTAACCCCGATAATTCTTAAAACGTACTTAAACTATTAAAGGTTTTATATCGGTAAACCTTTAACATTTTATAACATTTAAACATTTGATTTTGTTTTTAATACTTTTAAAAGCAGTTTTGTTTACGTTTAAAAGCAGTGTGAAATAAATTAACGGTTAAATAAATTTGTTACCTCGGTTAAATAAAAAATTACGTTATTAGAAAAAAAAATTTCTATTTATAATAGCTTTATTTTTAAAGATCTTGTAAAACATTTTAAATTTATTATTATAATTACTAGGTCAATTTATCACCGTACGGTACGCAGCCTTTTACTATATAAATATAGATTTTAACTAATAACAAATTAACTAATAAAAAACCATTAAAGCGGTTTTTTTATAGCTATTTACTATAAACTGATAAAGTAATATATTATATAATTAATAACTATTTTATAATTAATAGTTCTATTATTATAAATAATAGCTTTATATGTTGATTAATAAACGTATTAACTTATTATTATATATATTAATATTAATAGCTTTTTTAGTTTAATAAATAAAGTTATCGCTAATTATATAATATAATAATATACAGTTTTATATTAATATACAGTTTTATAATATATATATATATATAATGTTATAATATTTTAAATACAAAAATCTTGAAATTATATTTTTATCATTATTTATAAAAATAAATCTATAATAAAAATGTTAAATTTAATTTCAGCCGTTATTATTATTTAAGAATTTCTTTATTTAACTAAATTTTTAATTTTAATAATTATTTTATTATTATTAATAATATTTTTAAACATTTTATTAAACGTAGTTTTTATTATAATATTAAATAAATTATCATTATTATTTTAATTTATTGTATTTCGGTTATTTTCATTCATTTATATAATTTTTATAAAGCTATAATATTTATTATAAAGTGTTTTAAATTATAATCCCGAATTTAATAAAAGCTTTATATAAAAAATATAAATCGGTATATTATATAACGATAGAAATATTTGTTATATAAATTAGGTTTTTACGTTTATAGTTTATAGCTTTCATTTTTTAATTAACAATAGTAATAATATAAAAACTTATATAAAAGCTTTAAATTGATTTATATATTTTAATTATTAAACACAAATTTTTAATTTATTTATATTTTTTTAAAAGGTTATATATAATATTACCGACTGATTTTAAAATAAAATATTTATAACAATATGTAACGAAATATTTATTTATTAAAATAATAATATAGTTTATTTTAAAATGAAAACTTTTATTATTTATAAATAAAATATCGAAGTAAATAAAAATTCTTAAAGCGTTTAAATTAAAATCGACATAAATAAGCCCGTAAATTATATTATTTATTTATTTATTATTATAATTGGGCGTTTTAACCTTTATAGTTATTCTTTTTTTAATATTATAGTTTATATAATACGAAAAAAACTGAATCTTATTTTCAATTGATAAATACGAATTAAACACGCATTTTAACCGCGTTATTCAATATATTTCTAATAATAATTGTTAATAATAATAATAATATACGGCGTTAATATAAGGTATTATATAACTATTATTATTGATTAAATAATAAAAGCGGTAGACTATATACGTAAAGTAAAACTTATATAAAAATATTTTTATCGTAATATATACCGATTTGTATTTTTTATATAAAGCTATTACTAAACTAGGTATTACCGTTGTAAAACGCTTTATAATAAATACTGTAGCTTTTTAAAAGTTATATAAATAAATAAAAATTGATAGAATATAATAAATTAACGGTAATAATAATCCTGTTAATATTATAATAAAAACTACGTTTAATAAAGCATTTAAAAAGCTTGTTAATAATAAGAGAATAATTATTAAAGTTAAAAAATCGGTTAAGCGAAAAAAAATTAACTAAATAATAATAATAATTAAAATTAAATCTAATAACTCCGTTTATAGTTTGATTTTAGTTAAAATCGAATACTATAAAAGATAAGTGTTATGATTAGGGTTAATTTTTAAATAATGAGAAATTGATCCTAGTAAACTAATTAATGTTTTTAATATAAAGTCTTTAATTTTTAATTAAAAAAGAACTAATTAAGCTATATAACCTATATTAAATTCATTACGCGTTATTTTTGCTTTTTTACCCAGGCGTAACCGAAGTTTTGCCGCTTCTATTATAACTTTTAGAATTTTCAAAATCTTTTAGTTTTTTTTAAATCTATTATTTTTACGTTTTAATATCGACGTACGAATATAACTGTTTAATTTAGCGTATCGAACGTTTAATTTTTCCGTTTTTATCGCATTGAACGTTAATAACGTATAAAATAGTATTTTAAAACGTTATCGGTTTATTATCGTTCGAATAAAATTTTTCGATAAAGTTTTTTTTAGCGGCATTAATTTAATCGCTTAAACGTGACAAAAAACTTATTTTATAAAAATTAACGTTATAATATTATCTTTAAGAATCGAATACGTTTTTAAAATAATTTATAAGCTTTTAGTTTTTATCGTTATATTTTTATTTTCTTTAATAAACTTTATAATATAGTTTATTATATAGAGTTTAAAATGCGTATATTTATTTTATTTTTAGTTTTGTATCGTTCAAATTAACATTAACGATTTGTTTATTAAAATAATTTGAAATCAATTAAATAAAAAGCTATTTAAAAACCGGTTTAAACGCTTTACGTAAAACCAACGCTAACCGCGTTAAATAAAAAAGCTTTTTAAAAATGTTAAATCGCTCGAAATTTTTAGTTTTAAGTTTATAATAATAATTTATTATAAAGTAGTTTATTTTGTTAAAAAAACGGATTATAGCGTTTTTTGTTTTTTATATAATATAGATATAATCGTTAATATTACAATATAAAACGTATCGATACCGATTAGCTTATTAGGTTATTTTTTACTACGTTTTTGCGATTATAGCCTTAATTACGGTAATATATATTCGTATATTTTATTAAGAAACGTTAAGCCTTTTTTTATTTAGTTTTTTATAAGAAAGTTTAGTATAAGATAATTTAATACGCGATTTTTAATCGAAAACTATACGTATTTTTTAATTTATAAAAACTTTTATCGAAAACAGTCCGTTTAAAAGTTCGTAAAATAAAAAGTTTTATATAATATTTATAATAAATAAAGCTTTCGATTAATTATTTTAAAAATAGCTTATAAAAAGCCGTAAACGTTACTTTGAATATTTTGCTTTACTATTTTTATTCATTTTGCTATTTTATAATAACCTACGTTTTTATAATTAAACTTCGTTCCGTAAGTCTCAAATAATTCATCCGTAAAATTAAAAACGAATTAAAAACTTTAATCGTTAATAAAGCTTTTTAATTAGTTAAAATATCAATGTAGTTTTTTATAATATAATTACGCCGTATATTTACCCGTTAGCGCTTTATTATACGGAATAAAAAAAATTATTTTAATCGATTCGTTAATTATTATAAAAACAATACTAAAGCCGGTTTTATTTTTAATAAAGCTAGTAAAATCGATTATTTAATATTATAAAAAAAGTTTAAAATAAATAAAAACGTTAAAAAACTTAGTTCTTTATTTATAAAGTTTTTTATTATAAAATAAAAATAATTACGAATAAATCGTATAATTTTAACGTATATTATAAGCTATTAAAATCACTCGATAATTAATTATACCGTTTTAATAATACCCGAATATACAATATAAACTTGTAAATAGATTTCGTTTATTACTTAAATCTTTAAATAATTAATTTTAAAAACTATTTACTTTCTTTTAAACGTTAAAAACCTATTTTCGATATTTTATTTAACGTTATATTTTAATCCTTTTCTTTAATATTTATTTAAACTCGAGTCCGTTTTATTAGCCTTTAAAATAACGTTTATTAATATAAAGCTTAATAATTTCGAAAATTTCAATATAGTTATAAAACAATATACCCGTTTTTTATAACGAACGCTATTTACGGTAATAAAGTTTAAAAAAAATTTTAACGTTATAATTAATTACTTAAAAATATTTTATATTCATTAAAAGCGGTTAAAATAAAGCTATAATACATTAATCGCTACGTCGTTTTTTTTAATTTTTAATACTATTTAATAGTCGAAATAGTATATTAGCAATAGCGTTTTATATCTTTAAAAATAATATAATATAAAAAATATAATACGAAAATAATTAGTTTAATAAAAGTTGAAACCCGGTTTATTATAGAATATTTTATTATAAAATAATCTATAATAATTATAAATAAACAAAGATTTTATACATTTACTAGTTTAGCTCGTTAAATAGTTATATTTTTAATAATTGTAAATAGTTTTTTATCGTAACTACCGTAATTAAGCTTAACGCCGTAAAGTATTTCCGGAAAATACGCTATAAACTATTAAGAAATATAATTTAAAAACTTTTAATCTGTTAGGTCAACTTATTACCGTACGGTACGCAGTTTGCTACGTGGATACAGATTCTGGTTGATGATCGTTGATTGATGGGAGAGCGCAGAAGGGGTCTCCGCAGGTAGCTATCTACTATGGACTGGTGGGGCGGTACATCACATGACCAACAGCTGCTTCGCAGCTGATGGTCCCACCACCGTGGGCAGTGGCTTTGTGTGCCAACTAGCCAGCGTATTTGGCGTGCTATAGCACGTACTAACATAAAGTAAAATTCCGAAAACTATTTTATTAAAACCATTTATTTTTATTTAAATAAAAACGTCGTTATCGAAAAAAAGTGCTATAAAAACGAAATAAGAAATAAACGGTTTATTAACGTTATAAACGTAGTTTAATATACAAGAATCTATTTTAATATATAACTATTATATATTAAAAGTATTAAAGGCCGTATAACGGTATTATATTGTAATATAAAACGCCGGTAAAAACCAAAAGATTTTGAAAAAAATTAAACCTATAATAAAATCGCTTATTCCTAATATTAACGGGCTTTTATTAATTATAAACCATTTTAATTTCCGAAAAATCGACTTTAATTTTTTTATTATTAATAATAAAACCAAAATGTTTTGTTTTAATAACGTAAAATCTATGTTTTTTTAATATCGGCTTTAAAATTTATAGTTTATAAACAATTAAAAACTTATTTAATATATTGTTTATATTTTTCGATTATTTTAAAATAGATTAAAGTTTTATAAAAATAAACGATATATATAACGTTAAATAATTTTTAAAAGCCGTTATTAATATAACGTTAAAAATTAACAAAACCGTTTAATAATTTAAAAAGCATAATTTTATATCGATAAAACCCGTATTAGTATTAAAATATCGTTAAATTTTTTATATTTTTATAATGCGTATTCGGTAAAAAGCTTAATAAATATAGATTTTAAAAAATATTTTAGCCTTATTAATATAGTAAAAAATTTTATTTATTAAAAGTAATAAATATTAGTTTTTACGGGTTTTAAAGTTAATAATTAGTAATTAACGTAAAAACGTAGTTTTTTATTAACTTTTGCCGTTTTGGCTTTTTTGAAAGTTATTTTACGTAAAGTATTAACGCTTAGTTTCTAAGATGTTATAATCAATAAAAATATCGAAATCGATACTGCGTCGATTTTTAAACAAAGCATTAAAAATAATTTTATTGAAAACGTTGAAATATTCTTAATATTATTTAAAAAAAAACTCGTTTAATTAGCTCGGCGAAATTAGAAAAATCTTTAAAATTTATTTAACTATTACTAATCAATATAATTGTTTTTTATCGCAGTATAACGCTTCTTATTAATTATAACGTTTAACGTGTCTAATAGCGTATAAAAAAACTCTATTTTATTATTAAATTCAAAAAAATAAATCAATTGTTTTTTAAAGTTATTTAAATATTAATTCACTATATATTTTATAACTTTCAGAACTTATATTAACCGACTACGTTATAGACCATTTTAAATAACCTATGTTTATTAAATATAGCTTTTTTCAATTAAAAACCCTTTTTTTAACCAGAAAAAAATACGGTATCGGCAGTTTTAATATTTCTTTTTCGTTCTTAATATACGGCATAAATAATCCGTAATAACGCGGTTTATAAAAAGGCGGATCAACATAAACGGTTTTTCTTAGTTTTGAAAAAGAGCTCGGTTTCGGTGCGAAAAACACGGCCGGAATGAATTCTAATTGCCGAATGCGCTTTTATACCATATTTATTGTTTTTTTAAAAATAAACTAAACGATAAAAGAACTATCGTCCGCTATATCGCCGTTTATTATTATTATTTATAAAGTTATCGCGTTATATAGCATTTTTAATATAATTTAGATTATTTAATAATTATTTAGCTTAATTTATTATAAAGTTTTAAACTGATAACTTTTCCGGCTTTTATTTAAAAAAAAACAAAACTATTTACGTTTATAATCGATTATAATATCGTAGTCATTAAAGAACTTTTACTAATAATAATATTATATTTTATATTTAATACTAAAAATAATACGCATTTTGTAGTCCGTTTTTATAGTTATAAATATATTAATATAATAACGTTAGCTTTTTATATCGCTTTTTCATTATATCCGGTAATTTTAACGGGCTAAAAGCTTTTTAGTTTAAATAATATAGAACATTTTACGGCTTTAGCTATAAGAATCAAATTGATTAGTGAATACGCGTTTTTTTCGATATCGGTAAATATTTCTATAATTAACGAATATTTATTATAAGCGATAATATAACTTATTAATAAGAAAAATTTTTTAGTAAATTATTTTAAAAACTAAACGGTATTTACGTATAATTATTTAATATAAACTTATAAGTATGTATTATTATCGATATTAAATATAGTTTAAATATAAATTTTCATTTTAAGTTTTATCGTTTTTTGCTTTTATTTAAATAATTAAAAAACTATATTTTACACCTATAACGGCGGCGATATTAATGTTAAATCGGTTATTATTAGTTTGTTTAAATTCCATTAAAAAAAAGCAATCGTAATTAATATAGCCGTATTTATAATAGATAAAGCATTTATTAACGGCGATTAATCGTTTAAACTAATTAAAAGTAACCTTTTTATCTATAGGCTTTTTATGTTTAACGAAAACACAAACTTTCATTTTAAAATAATTAATAAAAACTATAAATATAAACGTTAAAATAAAGTAAAAAAAAAGCCGGGAGTTTTAATAAATCTTAAAGTCGTATTTCGGCTTTTAATATTATTTAAACGTTAAAAAACGACTTTATAATTCATTTTTTAATTTATGATTAAATTTAATTCTTTTATTATTAATAATTATAGCAATTAATATATTCATTATAATTTTTAAATTATATATCGATATTATAATATTAATTAATATATATAATATTTAAACAAAAAATAGCTTATTATATTATTTTTGTTTATAGTTCTTTTATTTAATTTTAGCTTTTTTAGCAATTTAATAAATTTAATACAAAATATAGTAAATACGATAAATAACGGTATTTAAAAAGTATAAAAAAATACGCGTATTTCTTTATAAATATTATAGTTCTTATAACTATTATTTATATAATTTATTACTTCTTCGGCTATAATTAAAAAAGCATGGCTATTCTTTTTTTTTAAAAGAAGGTTTTAACGGCGATTCTTTTAATATAACCGAAAAAATAATTAATTTTAGTATTTTCATTATAAAAACAATCGGCGTTTTTTTTAAGCTTAAACTTTATTAATAATAATTATTATTTATTAATAATAGCGGTTTTACTAAATTCGAACTTTTTATACGTAAAAATTAAAAAATCGGGTATTTTAATTAATAAGCGTAATCTTTTATTAATAAATTTAATATTTATACTAAAACGGGTCGTAGTATTACGTTTGCTTTTATTAAACGGAGGTCTATTTCTATTTTAATTTCCGTTATTTATAACGTTAATAATCTTGGTTTTTAATACTTAAATAATATCGTTTTTGAAACTAACCGAAATAAAGTTTTTAATAGGCTTAAATATCGACGTTTAAATCTTATTTATTAGTTACGTTATTAAAATTAATGATTTATTAACTGAATAATTATTAACGGCGTTTTAATTATTAAATTAATTGCTTAAAACGATAATTTAGTCATATAAAATTAAATAATTAAAGTTAATATTGCCGATAATAACTCAAATACTTTAACTAAACTTGTTATAAATAATTTATATAATAAAGCGGATTTTAAACTCGTAAAATATTTACTTAAAGTTTCTTTTTATAGCTTTTTTAAACTGTTTTAAATTTATCGTTTTTTAATTTAAACTATATAGTTTTAATATTAAAAGTTGATAAAGCAAATATAGTATTAAAACTTTAAGCTTTTTTGTTAAATTTAATAACGTCAGCTTTTATTCGATAATTAAAGTTTTTATAAAATATTTGAACTAAAGCGAACAAGAAGCGTCATTTTAGTTTTTATTAATTAAAATACGCTTACGAAATAAAGCGATAAACGGGACTTTATTGCGTTCAAGTTACCGTAGTCACCTAGTCACTAAGCACTGCTAGGTAGGTTGACGGATTAAATAGCAGATTAGATAAAGCACGCACTATAAGTGCTGCAGCCCACCTGGCACCCACTAGGCCTGGGCTTCCCTTCTTCACCTTTATTAGTATTACATATGTTAAGAGTACACTCTAGAGACCTGTCTTTACGTACAGCCCTTATTGTGACTGTTTAAAACTAATCGCGCCGTTATTATAAAGTTTATCATCGTTCTTAATAATATAAATAATAATATCGTATTTAAAAAGCTTTTAAAAGCTTTTAAACGATTTATACTAATAATTATTAAAATATTTAAAGCGATAAATCACGGCGTTCATTTTGCTTAAATTAATCAAATTAGAGGTTATTTAACGTTTTGCTTTAATAAAGCGTTTTATAACTTAATCATTAAACTAATATTGTTTAAAGTTACGGTAGTCACCTAGCCACCTAGCACTGCCAGGTAGGTTAACGGATTAGATAGCAGATTAGATAAGGGACGCACTATAAGTGCTTTAGCCCACCTGGCACCCTACCAGGCCTGGGCTTCCCTTCTTCACCTTAATATTATTACACGTACTAAAAGTCAACTCTAGAGCCCTGTCTTTATTTACAGCCCTTATCGTGACTATATTAAGGTCCGTAGCCTTATTGCGTTAGTGAGGCTATCGTCACTTCAATTCTGGCAGTATACCCTAAAAGCCCTGGCGGTTGCGCACTTTCCGCTACGTAGCCAAGCCCTTACTTTAATTGCAAGAGCCTTGTTTCGCTGTGTGTTTTTTTCGTCACTTGCCTCCTTTAGTAGGCACCTTAAGTATATCGACTCTTTCGGCAATTAAAGTCCTTTTTAGCAGGGGTATACTACTTGTCCGCAAAGCCTTGTTTTAGCGTGACCTCTACCTTTAAGTAATCGGCTCCTTCGGCAGTCACTTTTAAGCAATTCGACTCCTTCGGCAGTCACTTTTAAAAAAACAACCCCCTCGGCGGTTAAAGTCCTCTTCAGCAAGGGCATACCACTTGTTCGCAGAGCCTTGTTTTAGCGTAACCTTTACCTTTAAGTAATCGGCTCCCTCAGCAGTTACTTTTAAGAAATCGACCCTTTCGGCGGTTACTACCTAAAGCCTTATTACGGCAGGCACCTCCGGAAACCTTGGTTGTGTAGCGCACTAGGCACGAAAAGAAAAAAGCCCTACAACGCAGCGCTGTAGGCATAACAACCTAAACCCGATGTCTTAAAGTAACGCACTAGGCACGCTGGTAGCCCGTTATCACCACCTCCTAGACTTTTAGGCACGCCGTTACTACATGTAATACCTAGAGTGGTTACCTCTATCACCACTTTAAGCGCTAACTTCGACCCCATCGAAGCCCTTAGCATTACCTATTAAAACGGTGACTTCGAAACCCTATCGGAGCCGTTACCACCTAATAAAAGACCGACCTTAACTCCGTCGAAACCTTCGGTTACCTTAAGAATTACTAAATCTAGCGTCGACGGCGACCTAGAGCCATCAGTACTACCTAACACTAACTAGCACATTAGCGCTAACGAGATCACTAATGCTATGCCACCTACCTTACCGCTAAAGCTAGGAGCCGTTAACAGTCACTCCGGTGACCCTATGCCCTCAGTTACCTCGTTACTGAAGTCAAGCCAAGATCATTTAGTTTATTAGTGACTTCGATCCTACACCCGTTATCACCCGATTCCGACGTACTTCAAAAACCTTAAGCAGTTACCTAGCATAGTAGTTAATACCTACGATCGATGTGCTGGCTGTAGCTTGGAAACCCGTTACTATAGCTGTTGAGACAGCTGACAAGGTTACCGACGACGTTTTTAACACCTTTATATAGCTGGTATATTTGATAGAAGTTGTGATAGTTACGATTAATGCTTTGGTACCGCAGGCTATGGCGGACGGATGGATGGTTGAAGTTTAACGTTATCGATAAGGCATTTGGGATGACTGAATAGTTAAAAATGGCAAAAATTAATAACCTGGCACTAACACGGCTCGAACAGTTGACCTTTGCTGTTCGAGGCTAATATGCTAAAAAGCCTAGGAATCGCGTTTTTAGGCCTGACTGATTGACGGACTGACAGCACTTTAGGACTTGGTGCTTTATTTCCAGCGAGGGTAGTTACGGTAGTCACCTAGCTACCTAGCACTGCCAGGTAGGTTAACGGATTAGATAGCAGATTAAATAAGGGACGCACTATAAGTGCTTCAGCCCACCTGGCACCCCACCAGGCCTGGGCTTCCCTTCTTTACCTTAATATTATCACACGTACTGAGAGTCAACTCTGGAGCCCTGTCTTCACTTACAGCCCTTATCGTGACTTTTAATATATTAACGCGGGAAATTAATTCGGTTAATCGTGCTATAATTAATCGTAGTTTTTTTTAAGTAAAAATTTACCTTTTTTTAAAACTAAAAATAAAAACTTTTAAATTGTAAAAATAGGCTTAATAAACAAGTAATAAATAAAAAGGCTATATTATTTACTACTTAAGCTATAAAATTTAAAAGTATAATAATAGGCTAGTTAATTTAGGTTGCTATATATTAGTGGGTGACTAGATGTGGCTACCGGGTAACCGGCTAAACTATAAGAACAATGTAAGTAAGCTATGAAGGTGGTTACTACGTTATAAAAATGAATAAATTATTTGCTAAAAACTATTTATATTATTAATATATACGATAATACGTTAATACGCTAGGTAATTAATATATAAAGCTATTGCATTTAATAATATAACCATTAATTACGAAATAGTTATTAGTTATATAATATACCATTTTATTTGTTTATAATAAATAGCTTGTTATAAAAACCACTTTTACGCTTTTTTATTAATTAATCATTTATTAATTAAAGTTTATATTTACGTAATAAAGCCTATATATTATACGGTAATAGTTTATTTAATATTAATTAATGTTAATTACTTTTTTTACAAATATACATTAGTAAGAAAAAAAGTTTGTTTTAAGTTATTTTACGCGTTTAAGGCCGTAAATCTTTGTAAGTAAATTATTATACACAATAATAAACCGCGCGTTTTAATTTTTTTGATTCATTAAACGATTTAAATAATACGGATTATAAATTATTATTTTATAAATCAATTCTAATTTATTACTATAGTTATAGTATTTCGTTATTTAAACTTCGAGTGTTTTATTACGAATTTTAATAACGTGTTTTATTTATTACCGTAGACTGTTTATTTATCGATTAAATATTAAAGTTATACATTTTAAAATCGATTTTTTGATTATATTTTTTTATTCTCGTTTTTATTGATTTTTAAGCTACTTTTTTAGTCGTATTCTTTTTACTAAATATTTCATAGCTTTTGTACAAAATATATAAAGAAATTTTAAATTTCGGGTAATTTATTATATAAATTTACTTTACTTTATTTTAAAACATATATTGAAATTTTTCTAAATCTTTATTTCCGGATAACCTTTTTAATTAAAAACCTACAATTTATATAACCTATCTTATAACTATTTGTTTAAAAAAATGAAAACGGTTTTTAAAATTAGTATTTATTAATTAAAAATTTAATAAATAGTTTTAAAAAGTAATAACCGTTAATTTAAAATTTAAAAAATTAGTTTTTAAAGGTAATACGGCTTAATATTTACTAAAATATAAAGCTTTAAAAACTAAATATTTAATAGGTCGCTTTTATGTACTATATATAACGTTTTTAATACATATTTTCTATTATAATTAGCGATTATATAAAACGTAGCATTATTATTATACCATTATTTAATAATTTCGGAAAAGGCTTATTAAAAAATATAAATAACTCACTATAATCGGATAATAAAGGAAAATAAATGCTTTATTTTAGTTTTTACGCGTTTTTTTACGATTTAATATTATTTTTATTTATATATACTTTATCGATTTTAACCTTTTTAACTTTATTAGCGTTATTATTTATAGTATTTAAATCTATTTATATATAGATATATTCCTTATAATATATTAATAGCACTTTATTTATCTTATAAATAATAAATTTATTATTAAATTACCTTTTAATTTTAATAAATAAAGTTCTAAAATTTTAATTATATCAAATGATTTTATTATAGTTTTCAAAAACTTTTCATAATATAACGACGTTTTGTTTGATTTTAAGAAACGATATTTTATTACTACATTTAAAACGTAATCGCTAAACTTAAAAATAGTTTATAAACAAAAACAAATATCGAAAAAACAACCCGTAATTAATTTTATAACTTTCAAGTTCGCTTTTAACACTAATATTTGTTAATATCGCCGAACAAAAAAATAACATAATAAAGTTCATATTAAAAAAGCAGTTAAAAAAAGCTAAAAAGTAATAATATATTATAACAACTATTAAAATAGCTTTAAAAACCCTTTAAGTCTTATATATTAAAGTCGTTAATTTTTTATATTTTAAAAAAAACTAAAAACATATTTTACGGCAAAAAAAAGGTTTTCACTAAACGTTAATAAATCGTTATTTAATTTTATAAGAAACAAATAACGCGATAAAAAAACTAACTATTATAAAATTAAAAAAACAACCTGTATTATAAACATACGCCTTTTTATAAACTTTCTTATAATAAGCTTTAGTATTTATAATATTTTTATTCTAACGATTAATAACGGAATAACGCGATCTTATAAAATGCATAAAACGGATTTTATATCGTATAAAACGTTATATAAAATGCATAAAAGGCGATTTATATAAACTAAAACGCTAATAACGTTACGTGCTCGACTTTTATTATATATAAAACTATTAAAACCGGTAACAATATATATTTTAATTAACCTTAAATATATATAATAAATATGCTCGAAAAATTATAACCATTATCATTATTTTATATTTCTACGTTTATAATACTTAATATAGCCTTTAACTTTTCATGATATTAAAAGGTTATTATTGATTATTATTGATTAATACTTAATATATATTAATGATATTCACTCATAAACATGTTTTTAATTAAAAAAAACGGTAACTCTTTTAATAAACTTATTAAATAATAATAAATATCTTTTTATATATAAATAACGCGTATAATATGTTTAAAAAAGTGACAAGTGACTGCTAATGTGGCCTATTTAGCTTATAGGGCTTACTTTTATATATTAAGTATAAAACCACCGATAACGTCTTTATTAAGGTACGGGTATACCTATAACCTTTTATTACTTAATTTGTGTATTTTTTTCTTTATTTTTAAATGTTCTTTAATGAATTAAATATAGCCCGAAGCTTTGTTTCCGATAAAAGCTCAAATTATAACTAGTTAAAAGTTAATTTTTATTTTAATTTTAATTAAACCGCAACGTTTTTGCTTTTACGCGTAACGTTATTAAATACCTGTTAATCAAGTTTTACTATATTATTTATTAAATGTTTGTTTATTAAACCCAATTTTATATATAGTTATACCGACTATTTATTTAAACTTTAATTTGTAAAAACGTTATATCGTTTTAAATTTCACGATTTTAGCTTAAACTCTTTAAAAAAAAAAGCTATTATGAAATAAATACGCTTTTTGTTTTAAAACAATTCTAACTTATAATATAACAAAGCGATGAATAAGTTAAATATTTATTAGCGATTTTTTATTTGTTTAAATATTAAAAACGTATTATTTTATATTATTAAATACGATAATAACGAAAATAATAACGATAGTTTTATAGCTTGTATAAACTACCTTTTTAAACTTTTAAATAACGAGTTTTATGAAAGCTTTCGGTAAGTGATAACTTTGAAATAATTTAAGAGTAAAGCTTAAAATATGGTTGCCGCAATGATAGAAAATACTATTTGTAATAATAAATTTGGGTTTTTTCTTTGCCCGGTAGTGAAAGTTAAAAACAAAATTGAATTTCGATTTAATGAGTTAATAAATTATAAAACTTTTTAAATTACATATTTGTTTTATTTAACGGTAGTTTCTTTAAAATTTAAAGCTATTATGATTTTAATTAAACCTTTCTATATAAATATAAATAATTATTAAAAAAAGTTTATTATAAAAGAATAAAACGTTAATATTATTATTGAATAATATTAAAACTTGATTAACGATTTGATATATATTAAAAAAAACTTAATATTTATAATTATCATAGTAGCGTATTTAAAACTTTTAAAAATACCGATAAAAAAATTAAAAAGCATTAAAAACTAATATTAAGCAATTATGAAATAAAGTTCTAAAATAATTTAAGTTCGTTAAAAAATATATAACTTAATTAAAATAAACTATTAACGATTTTAATAAATTAATTAACACTTAATTAATTTTTTTAAATATATTAAAAAGTTCTTATTTTAAAAAATTAAGTAAAATTACTGCTTTTATATTTTATAGTAATATTTAAAAAGTAAAACAATTTTTTAAAGTTTAATATTATAAATTTAATAATTAATTAACAATATATACCGATTAGTTTCTAATTAACAAAGCTAAAATAGTGGGTATTAGATTTGTTTGAAAAAAATACGCCTTTTAAACCTTTATCTTTTTATTCATATTAAAAAGATGCCTCAATAAAATCGATAGTTTTAAACAACTTTCTATACAATTTTAAAGCTAATATTAAGATATTAATATTTGCAAAAAGCCAAAATAATATGTTCAGCTTTTATAGTATTTTTAAATATTGTTAAATATAAAGTATTTTGTAACTTTTTTACCTGATTAATAAAAAAACGAATATTATTTAAATGCCATTATATAAAAAATTCTTTTAGTAAATATTTTAATAACCGAGTTATATATATATAAGATTTTCGAAGCTTATATAAAACAGTTTATAGTCGTTAATTTTCAAACGAACGTATTAAAATTAAAAAAGCTAAAGTTATTTCTAAAAATCCGTTGACCAGATTTAATAATTAAAAAAGCCGCCGACTAGGCAATAACGGTAATATTCGATTTTAAAAGCGTAATAATTATACCGCTAAAAGCAGAACTAAGAAAATCTATATATAAAAGAAATACGTTATTTTATTTATAAAAAAAAACCGGATATTTTTTTTAATGTTTCAAAACCCGAAAAAAGAAGAGTTTTCAAAAAACCTATATTAACGTTATTATAACTAAATTAAGCTATAAACCGGAGATCTTTAAAAAATCAAATAACGAAAATATTGAAAAAACAGAAAGTTTTTAACTTAAGATAAAATAACTTCAAATTTAAAAAAACCTTATTGTTAATAATAATTCAAAACCATATAAATAAGTTAGAAAAAAATAACCTTTTTTTAAATATAATCTTAAAAACTAGACTTTTATTAACTATTAAAAACGTTTTTAAAAATATCAAAATAAATATTTATATTGTTATAAGTTATAATTTTGCTAAAAGATTTACAAAAATTTAGGACTTAATATAATCACGGCTTTTAAATATAGATTATTAACGGGTTATAATAGCCGTTAAAATAGCTTTATAAATTACGTTTTTATTTGAATCGTTATAATTATAATACCTATCTTTACGTTTATTTTAGTTACGGTTATTAAAATAATATATAAAGTAATTATCTTATTTCAAAAAATATAAAACATTTCCCGATTATTTAACGTAGCGTTAATATTTTTTATGAAACATTTCGCATAGTTATCGAAAATATTATATCAATATAAATGCCGTAAAAAGCCTTTTAAAGAACTAATTTTATTGATCAAATAAACGCGGATAAAAAAATGTTTATATCCAACGCGAAAATAAAAAAACTCGAACTTTACGTATTTTTAAAAAACCTTTAAAATATTAAACTGTTATTAAAAACTTTATTAAAAATAACGAAGTCTTTTAAAAGCTATTATTAAAAATTCAACCAAAAACGATAAATTTTCTTTTAACGTATCGGTAAAACCATACAAGTAGATAGTATTACGTTATTGTAATTTTTGTAATTAGATTTTAAAAAAATAAACCGTAATTTAAAAAATCGACTTTGTAATTATATTTGCCCGTTAAAACCCGAACCTAAAAAAAAAGACAAATAGTTATATAATAAATATAGTGAATATTAATTACGTAAAAGATTTATATAATATAATTACCGCTTTATTAATATAAGTATTATTTTAATAATACGTTTTTAATCAGTTTTAAAACACGAAAATTTTTCTCATTAAATAACAAGAATTTTTTTATAAAGCTGGATTTTAGAGTCGAATTAAAAAAAATGCCTTTATAAATAGTTTTTCCGAAATTAAATTAAATGATTTTAGAAAAAAAGCTCGTATAATAGTTTTTTTAAAATTTTAACACTTATTATATATTTTTAACAGAATAAGCTTTAATATTTCAACCTAATATTTATTAAAAGTAAGTTCTTAAATCGATTTTATAAACGGTTATAACTGCGGAAATTTTGATTTTTACTTTTTTATATAGAATATTATAAAAAAACTAAAATACGTTTATAAACATTTTTTGAGATATTTTTATAAAGGTTTTATATTATTAAATAACAAGTTTTTTGTAACGGTGTTATCATTCGTTTTTAAAATAAATAGCATATTACGTTTTTGTATTAATTATTATAAATTAAATATAATAAAAAGAAATTTGATTATTAATGAATAAAACGTTATTTTGAATATTTAGTTTTAAAGCTTAAATAAAGTTTAATATAAAACAAGTTTGTTATAAAATTTATATTTAAAACGAAAATAAGAATTTTACGATTTTTAATGTATATAATAAATTGTTTAAATATAACCTTCTTTATTTACATTTATTAACGGCTTAGTTGCTTCTTAAAAATATATAAATTTTATTTCAAAAACGTTTAAATAATTTTAATTACGTATATATTAGCGATATTCTTGTTTATTTTAATAACTAATATGATTATAAAAGGTATATTAAACTTATTCTTAAATGTTTATATAATATAAATTTATAAATCAATTTAATAAGAAGCGAATTATACGTTATTATAACTATTTACTTCGGCTTTATTATCGGGGTCATTAAATTATACTATAAAAACAAATTTATATAAACTTATAATTGTTTATAATTAGAAGCGTTTATTATATTTAAAAATATATAGTCTTTTTAAGATTATATAGTTTTTATTATCGCTTTATATAATAATATAGCCGTACGGTTTGCTTTTTTGTTATGTTTACGTTTAAAAATGTATGATATTTTTAAAAAGTTAAATATTTAAAAACTTTAAATAAAACAGTTTCAATGTCGGCTTTGATATTATATTACTTTTAATACCACCTTTTTATTAAAGTCGAAACCGACATCTAAAAAAAAACCCGTAAATATTATATTATAACTTTTTAATAACGAATAATATTTAAGTACGTATTATTTAAAACTTTCTATAATAAAGAATTAAATTATAGCATTTACGATAAAAAACTACTAGTAATAGTAATTATATTAAAAGCAAAGTAAATGAAACTCGTTGCTTTTAAATAAAACGAGCCATTCTTAGTTATTGTTAATTATTACGTTTTTCATTTTTTAATATAAAAAGATATTTAAATATTAAATAAGTAAATAGAATAAATTTAATAGCTAAATATAATCATGCGTTAATTTTTTAATCTAAAAAATATGTATCGTTATAAACGTATTACTGTAAAAACAAAAAAACTTAAAAACGATTTAAAAAGTAAAAAATATAATGTATATTATAAATGTTTTATATTATCGATAATTAAAAACCGGTATTATTTTAGATAAAACAATATATTAATAAAAAGGCACCGAATTTTCAATATTTGATATATTTCTAAAAACTCTTAATATTAAAAACTAAACCTTTTATAAAACGAACGAAACATTCTTTAATAAAAGTCCTATATACAGCGAAACATAATAATTTAAATATACAAGTTTATTAATAAAAAACAGCCGCTTTAAAAAGCGATAATTTATAGAATACTTGAACCGGCTTTACGATTTATAGACAATAGTTCATAATACCGGATATTAAATTATAAAAAACCCGAATTATATAAAAAGTCTATTTTATAATATTAACCGTACATTAAAAAAAGCGAAAACCCCGTTATTTAATAACATAACGGTATTTATAGGTCATTGAAAAAATAATCCCGTTTTAAATTATATAAAGTATAAATTAATTGAAATATTACGGAATAAAATATTTAAACTGTTTAACTTCGTTAATAATATTTAATCGGACTTAATAGAATATAATTATCGACTTTAAATAAATACTTTAAAAAAAATAGTAATATGTTAATTATAATTAAGTATTTTGAAAGAATATATTTTATATTTATTACTGCTTTATTATGGTTTAAGATGTTATTAGAACATATTTTAAAAAACCGTATAAAATGTTTAAAACATTTAAAACCGTAATATTAAATCGTAAAACGTAATTTACGTTTGTTTTAATTCAAGATTTACTTCGTTATATGAATAAATTAAACGTTAGTTTTAATTAAATATTATAAAACCGTAAAATAAATTATAACTATAAACAAGTATATAAAGTAACGTTTTCATTTTTTTCGGTAATGACTTTTTAAACGATTAAATAAATTCTTTATTTTCACTAAATTATATATAAGCGTTACTAATTTATAAATCAACCCGGTTTTTTTTATAAAATCGAAGTAGGGCTTTTTATGCTTTGTTGTTTTAATGAAAATATTAAAACGTTTGATTAAAAATATTACAACTTTTTATATAAAAACGACGATTTTATAAAAAACCCTAAAGATATATAGAGCGTATTGTTAATTATTTAAAGATAGCTAAAACTAATTTAAGCTATATATAAAATTGTATAATTAAATAGATAATTAAAACTAAATAAAACCCCGATTTTAACGTCGATAATTGCGTTTTTATTTTAAAATAACGATAGTTATAAACTATAAATAAACTGTTTTAATAAATTAAATCTTGTAATAATATTATAGGTGTTTAAAATATTAAACCAAAATAATAATACATTTTGAACAAAAGTTCTAAGCAATTAGCGGTCTATTAATCTTTACTACGTGAATAAATTACGTAAGTTTTTTTATGATTTAATACCGGAATAAAACATAATAAACTTTTAAAATAAAGTTACTTATGTTAATAGTAATAAAAAATAAAAAAATCGAAAGCTATTCTAATATTATAACTATATTACGGTAAGTTTTAATATAAATGCGTTTAAAAGAATTCAAAACGATTTATAATAATTTACCTAAAACTTTAAAAATATAATATATTAAATAAACGATTTTTATCTCTAAAATATATATTACTAAATTATCGTTTTATTCAAATGTTTAAAAATAAGTTTTAAATATAACGGCATTAGCGAACTTTATTTTAACGGTAATAAACTTATAACTAAAAATATACGTAGATTTAAATATGTTAAACGCGATTAATAAAAAAGTTTTAAAGTTTTTAAAGTTTTTTTTACATTTAGAAGCTTTATATTATAATGACTATAATAAATTTTAAAAGTATTTATTTTTTTATTTAAAACGTAGATTATTAACGTTATTAAAGTTTGTTTTATTAAATTTAAATCTTAAATTATTTAGCCGAATTAATTAATATAACGCGTTATTATTTTCCAATTAATTAATTATGTTATAAAGTATATATTCGATTATAAAGATCAATAATGTTTTCGGAACGAACTCTTTTTCCGACTAAAAAAGTGATAATAAATAGTTATTTATATAGCTTATTTCGCCAGTGAGGCTTATTTTATATATTAGATACGATATTATTAATAACGCTTTTATTAAGCTATAAGTATATTAGTAACCTTTTACTACTTAATTTATATATTTTTACCTTTTTTTCATTACTTTTAAATATTTATTAATATATCAAGTATAGCCCGAAGCCTTATCTCTAAGAAAAGCCTAAATCGTGATTAAAATAATAATAAAAGTCACGATAAGGGCTGTATATAAAGACAGGGCTCTAGAGTTGATTCTTAGTACGTGTGATAATATTAAGGTGAAGAAGGGAATCCTAGGCCTGGTGGGGTGCCAAATAGGCTGCAGCACTTATAGTGCGTGCTCCTTTATTTTATTTGCTATTTAATCGGATAACCTACTTAGCAGTGCTAGGTAGCTAGGTAGGTGACTACCGTAACTACCCCCGCTGGAAATAAAGCACTAAGTCCTAAAGTGCTGTCAGTCAGTCAGTCCTAGGCCTAAAAACGCGATTACTAGGCTTTTCAGCATATTGGCCTCGATAGCAAAGGTCTACTGTTCGAGCCGTGTTAGTGCCAGGTCATCTCTTTTTGCCCTTTTTAACCTTCCAGTTATCCCAGGTGCCTTATCGATAACGTCAGACTTTAACCATCCATCCATTATGGCCTGCGGTGCCAAGGCATCCATCGTCACGTTAACCTGCCGTGCCAAGTGACTGCTTAAGTTCTTAAAGTACGTCGGAATCGGGTAATAACGGGTAATAAATCGAAGTCACTAGTGAACTAAAGGATTTTAACTCGACTATAGTAACGAGGTAATTAAAGGCATAGGGTCACCGGAGTAACTATTAACGGCTCCTAGCCTTAGCGGTAAAATAGGTAGCATTAGTGATTTCGTTAGCGCTAATATGCTAGTTAGTATTAGGTAGTACTAATAGCTCTAGGTCGTTATCGACGTTGGATTTAGTAATTCTTAAAATAACCGAAGGCTTTAATAAGGTCGAGGTCGGTCTTTTGTTAAGTGGTGACGGCTTTGATAAGGTTTCGAAGTTACCGTTTTAACAAATGTAAAAGGCTTTAGCCGTATTACGTAAAAGTACTAGCGATATTAAATATAGCTATTAAATGTAATGCTAACGGCTTTAATAAGGTCGAAGTTAACGTTTAAGGTAGTAATAAAAGTAACCACTTTAAGTGTTATATATAGTAACGGCTTGACTAAAGGTAGCGATAACGGGCTGCCAGCGTGCCTAATATATTATCTTAAAACATTAGGTTTAGGTTGTTATGCCTATAGCGTTAATTACAGGGCTTTTTTTTATGCCTAACCTCGTTAAGGCTTATAGGTGCCTTACGATAAAGGCTTGCGAAAGGGGTAAAAAGACGTGCCTAACCTAGTTAGGGCTTATAAACATGCTTGCCGTAACAGGACTTTTTTAAAAGTGCCCTCCGGAAGGAAAGACTTTAATGCCCCGTCGATAAAAGACTTTAAATAAAGGTTACGCTAAGGCAAGGCTCCGCGGACAAATAATGCGCCCTTGCTTTAAAGGACTTTAATGCCGTATTGATAACGGACTTTAAGTTATTAACTTAAAACGAGGCTCTAGCGATAGTGCCCCGTTGATAGAGGACTTCAGTCGCATGTCACGTTAAGGCAAAGCTTAGCGCGAATATGGTATGCCCCTGCTAAAGAGAACTTTAATGCCGCGTCGATGACGGACTTTAGTGTATTAAAGTGAGGCAAGGCTTCTAGCGATAGTAGTGCCCCGTCGATAGAGGATTTCAAGTGCTGGAGAGGTTACAGGTCAAAAACACCAGCGTTTTCGACCTATACTGCCGGAATTAAGTTAACGATAACCTTACCGGCGTAATAAAGTTAACGGACCTTAATATAGTTACAATAAGGGCTATATATAAAAATAGGGCTTTAGAGTAAACTTTTAATACGTGTAATAATATTAAAGTGAAGAAGGGAAGCCTAGGCCTGGTAGGGTGCTAGGTAGGCTGTAGCACTTATAGTACGTGCTCTTTTATTTTATTTACTATTTAATCAGATAACCTATTTAGCAGTGCTAGGTGGCTAGGTAAGTAACTACCGTAACTATAAAATAATATTAAATACTATATTTACGTGATAAATATTTATTAAATAGCTTTATAGTATTTTTTAAAATAATTGTATAAATAAACCGTAAATATTCTTTATTTATAAAATCAAACGTTATAATAGTGTTAAATCGATATATAAAATAATAAATAAACTGTAAAGAATGAAATAGATAAAAATTCTTATTGAAATAATTAATTTTTAATTTTCTTTAATAACATTAAACGTAATAAATTTAAAAAAAAGCCTATTAAATTCTTTAAAATATTTTTTTAATAAATTACAAACTTATTAACGCGTATTTAATATATAATATATTAATAAGGCTATATTTTAAAATAAAGTTATAAAAATATATTAAAACCGACTTAAATTTGCTTGCATTTTTTAAACCTTTGTTATAATCGTTAAAAAGCTTTTTTTAAGTTTAAAATCGTTATTATAAAACGCGACTAATTTTTAAAGCGTTGAATATGATTTAATTATATATTATAACGAAAGTTCTAATAATACCTACGTTAATATTTATTATATAAACTAAAAATATATTTTAAACTTTAAAAGTCGTAAACGGAATAATTATAATAGTTATAGCAATTATAATAACTATAGTAATAATTTTAGCAATTAATATAGTCGGTTTTTAGTTTATTACGAGATAACTTGATATAATATATTAATAATGGTTAAAACGGCTTATATAACCGCTATAATAATATCTATATATATTTTGATTTTATATATTACAAATTTAGTTATTACGTATATAAAGATATTTTAAAGAAGTAAAACCGTATTTTAAATAAATACCAAATATTTACAAAAATCAATAAGTTCATAATTTAATATTATATACATTTTAAGGTAAATAAATCTAAAAACGACAATATATTTGTTAATAAATATTACAAACGTATATTAAAAAATAAAATATTATTAAAAAATAAGAACTATATTATAAATTTATTTTATATCAACGCATTATATTTAATATTAACGCAGGGATAACTTTTACCGTTAATAAAGCTTAAACGTATATTTTATTTAATATTGATTTTCAAATAATACTAAACCGCTTAATAAAAAAAAATATTAAAATAATATTTAATAATAGTAATATTATTATATTTATAAACATTTCAAAAATTTTTGCCGTTTTTAGAAATGTTAACTTTTTTATTATATTTCTAAAAACTTTATTTTTTTAATTTTTAAAAAACATAAACTAATTTAGCATTCATTTTAATAATACGCGCGATTTATCATAATATAAAAACGGCAATTTTATCGCCGAAATCGTTAAAAAATAAAACTAGTTGTAATTTTATTTAAATAAAGCTAAAAAAACATTTATTAATATAATTAAAAATAAACTACGAAATTTTTATATTACTTTAATTATTTTTACGCCGTAAAACTATACCGTTTACTAATCGTAATAAATTATAACGATATCGATTTTAAAGTTTTTAAATAAATAAATAAAATATATATTGTTTATTAGTTTTATAATATAATATTTAAACATTTTAAATTTATTTTAAAAAATAATATACATTTTGATTATAAAGTTTTTATCGATATAATATATTTAAACGGTAAAACCAGTTTTTATTTTATTAATATTGTAAATCTTTTTAAAAATACCGCGTTTTTATTTTTTATAATTATTAAAAATAAATCGTTATTAAACGGGCACTATCACTTTGCTACCCGGGCACTGTTGCAAGTGGTTCAAGTGCTAGCCGCCCGTTACCTACCCACTAACCACTAACTACTAGCTACCAACCCCTATGCCGCATTACTAATTCCATATTACCGCTAACCTTTACTTTAACTTCTAACCCGTATCTTAACTTTTAACCCGTATTTTAACTTTTAGCCCGTACTTTAACAACTAACTTTCTTTCGTTATATATATATTTTCTAGAGCTTCGGGGCGAAATAAGGTTAGTAATTAAAGTACGGGTTAGAGGTTAAAGTAAAGGTTAGCGGTAAAATGGAATTAGTAATGCGGCATAGGGGTTAGTACGGGGTAACGGGCGGCTGCTAGCAGTTATAACAGTGCCCGGGTAGCAAAACAACAATGCCTATATAGTAATGATTTAAAAATATATAAAAAACATTTTATAAAGTTTAAATTAATATTTATATCGGCTTTTTAAACGTGTTTACGTATAACGTAAAAACTAATTCTACGTTATAAAAACTTTATAATAAAGCTTATATTATAAGTATTACGGTTAAGAAAATATTAATAAAAGCTTATTAAAATATAAATAAATTAAAACAAATTTATAAAGTTTTTTAATAAACGTAAAAAATTATTAATATTAAATTATAAACCGTTTATAGTTTTAAAACTATATTATAAATAGTTATAAAAGCCGTTAATAATATCGCTAGTTTTAACGGTTTAATTTTAATTTTTTTAGTTTTTAGCGCTTATTTATTTATAAATAACGATTTATTGTTTGTTTTTATTACGTTATAACGTATAAAAGTTTTTAATTTAGCTATAAAAGCGTTAAAAACTATTAAAATAACGAAATAAATCCGTAACGTTTTAAATATATATAACGGTTTAAACGTTATAAATATTTTAACGCTTTTTATAACTTATAAAATACGTATTTATAAAAAAAGCAAAAAATAAACAGAATTATATAAACTATTAAGTATTAACGGTTATAATTTAATTATTAATATTAATAGCTTTATAAAGGTTAAATTTATATACGGTAAGCTTTTTTATTATAAAAACTAAAAGAAAATACCCGATATTTTTAATAATAAACGTATTATATATAATTATAACTTTTATAATAACGACTTTTTATATTTATTTAAGCTTATTAAATAAATCAACCTATTTTAATTACGTAACCCGTACTATATAGCTTTAAAACGCGGCCGTAAACGCTTTTAAAATAATAAAAACAAGCTTAAAACTTTAAATTTCGTTAATTATTAAAAATTTATAAACTTAAACGTTTTTATAGTTTAAAAACGTTTTAATAATAATATTAAAATTATAATTACCGCTAAAAAAACAATAATCGAGTTATTACGTCGTTATTATATTAAAAAAACTATTATAGTATTTAATAATTTTTTTAAAATTAATAATATTTTTAAATTAAAAAAACTTTTAAAAAACGGCGTATTATAAATTATTTCGTATAATTTTAAAATTTATAATAAATTTTAGATTTTTAAATTACGAATTATATATAAAATTAAAATAAATAAAAACAATAAATTCTATAAAAAAAGCCGTTTTATCGTTTAAAAATATAATAATATTAAAAAACGAAAAATCTTAATATAATTTCCGACTATTTAGCGCGTATTTTAACACCTATTAAATACGTTCGCTTTTATTTTAATAAAAGCATTAAAAATATAAATAATACTATAAAATATTATTTAAATTTAAATATAATTTAAAAACGCGTTAATTAAACGTATTTACGTATATTTTTCGAAAAAACCAAAGTTTTATTATTTTAAAAACTTTATTATAAAAGTTATAAAGCTTTTATATAATATTACCGAAATAAAACTATTTTAATGAACGATTTATTATAATTATTATATTAAAACCTTAAAAATAACGACTTTTAAATATAATTTATACTTATTTATTACCGATTTTAAATATATTAATAATAATAATTTTGCGATTATTAGCTTTTAAACTAATAATATTTATTAATTAATAATATATTTTTTTATTTAAAAAAACAAAACGTTTTATGTTTTAATTTAAAACTTAATACTATTTTTACGACTTTTTAAGTATTTAATTTTAATAAATATTACGTTATATTTTATAGTAATAATACTATTTATATATAATAAAAAAATTAAAGCAAAAAATTATCCTTTATTACTGCTATTAATAACGACCGCTATAGAAAATACGTTAAATAACGTGCTTATAACGTGTATTTAGTAGATATTTACTAACTTAAAATACGCTTTAATTTTTTACGTATATAACGTTTAAAAAAAATACTTATAAAGCCTTAAACGTACGATTATAGTAGCAAATAAATAACTTTATACATAAACTTATTTACGTTAATTTTAACTTAAATAACTTAAAAATCTTTATTTACGGTAATATTTCGTTTGCTAAAAATAAAGATTTTGACTTTTAAATAGGCTATATTATTATTTTAAATATAGGATATTATATAATTATTATTATTAATTAAATAATAAAAGCGGTAAACTATATACGTAAAAGTATAATATATATAATAAATATCTTTATCGTAATATATACCGATTTATACTTTTTATATAAAGCTATCACTAAACTAAATACTACCGCTAAAAAACCCTTTATAATAAATATTATAGCTTTTTAAAAGTTATATAAACGAGGCGAAATTAACGAAATACGATAAATTAACGGGAATAATAACCCCGCTAATATTATAATAAAAACCACATTTAATTAAGCATTTAAAAAGCTCGTAAACAATAATAAAATTATTATTAAAACTAAAAAACCTATCTAGCGAAAAAAATTAATAAAATAATAATAATAGCCGAAACTAAATAAAATACTGTTATTATTAATTTAGTTTTAAAAATAACAATAAAAATAACGTTTTTTAAGTTTATATATTTAAAATATTATAATATTTAGTATAATATAAATATAAAAACAAAAAAAACTAATAAAAACACGTCGGTATTACTTTATATATATATATAAAATATAAAACAATATAATAATATAAAGCTATATATTATTATATTAAATAATTAACGATAGCTTTATATATTAAAATAAAAAAGCTGCTAATATTAATATATATTATAGTACGTTAAGTACGCTAATTAATTAGTATATAAAACTATTATTTATAATAATAAAACTATTAGCTATAAAATAACTATTAGTTATATAATATACCGCTTTACTAGTTTATAATAAATAGCTACTTATAAAAACCGCTTTTATGCTCTTTTATTAATTAATAATCTATTAACTAAAATCTATATCTACTTAGTAAAGGCAGCGTACCGTACGGTAATAAATTAACCAGATAATATTTTTGATATTTTTCATATTTTTAATATTTTTCATATTTTTAATATTTTTCATATTTTTAATATTTTTCATATTTTTAATATTTTTCATATTTTTAATATTTTTCATATTTTTCATATTTTTCATATTTTTCATATTTTTAATATTTTTCATATTTTTAATATTTTTCATATTCTTAATATTCTTCATATTTTTAATATTTTTCATATTTTTAATATTTTTCATATTTTTCATATTTTTAATATTTTTAATATTTTATATATTTTATATAGGTTTATTAATAAATATGTTATATATAACTATAGCTTATATAATAACGCTTTTTAGTATTTAGTTAAGTTAATTAATTAAATAAACTTATTTAAACCGTATAATTTATATCATATAATTTTAAAACGTAAGCAAAAACATTTTAAAAATGTTATAAATAAAACTAAAGTGTTACAAGTTATAAACTATTAATACTTTGTAAACTTAAAAGCTTTTATAATTTAAAAACGTTTTAATTAAAATATTAAAACTATAATTACCGTTAAAAAAAAGCAGCAATCGACTTAGAACGTAAATATTACAATAAAATAGTTATTATAGTAATTAATATCTTTTTTAAAACTAAAAACTATTTTAAAATTATATATTAAAAACCGAATTATATAATTTCGAGATTTACACTAAATTTCGTATGTTTAAATTAAGATTGTATATAGAATTAAAACAAGCGCGAAAAATAAACGTTATAAAAAAGACGTTTTATAATTAAAAATATAATAATGTTAAAAAAGCTTTAAATATAGTTTTTAATTATTTAACGTATATTTTAACGTAAATTTAATATATTTATATTCATGTTAACAAATATAGTAAAGCTAAAAACAATATTATAAAACATTATTTCAATTTATATATGATCTAATAGCGCGTTATTTAAATATTTATATACGTTTTCGAAAATATTAAAGTTTTATAATTTGAAAGGCTTTACTATAAAACTCGTAAAGCTTTTATATAATATTATGAAAATGGAACTACTTTAATAAATAATTTATTATAATTAATATATTAAAACACTAAAAATAACGTGCTTTAAATATAATAATTGTTGATTTATTACCGATTTCGATTATATTAACGTTAATAATTTCGCGATTATTCGTTTTTAAATCGATAATATTTATTAGTTAATAATAGTTTTATTCATTTAAATTGAAATAAAACGTTGTAAATTTTATTTAAAGCTAAATATTATTCATATTAGTTTTTAAGTATTTAGTTTCGGTAAATAGTACGTAATATTTCATAATAATGATATAATGTACGTTTAATAAAAAAATTCAAAATAAAAAATTTGCCTTTATTATTACTATTAATAACGATTATAATATAAAAATCTATTAAATAACGCGTTTAAAACGCGTATTTAACACGTATTCAACGCGTATTTATCTGTTTAAAATAAAATTCAATTTTCTTTATATTATATAAACTACAGCGTTTAAAAAATAAGTATAAAGCTTTAAACGCTTAATTATAATAATAGATAAAGAATATATCGCGTAAATTTCTACCGGTTAATTTTAATTCAAACGTTGTAAAAAAAATTCCTTCACGTTAAGATTTTGTTTATAAATAATAAGAGTTTTAATTTTTCAATAAACTATATCATTATTTCAATAAACGAATAATTTGTTATAAATTATATATAATCTTTTATCATTAAATTAATCGGTAATATAATATATTAATAAAATATAAAATCCGTTTTCATATTTAATATATATTAAATATTATATAAATATAAGTATACTATAACTGTTATAATGTTACTATAATTAATTAAATAATAAAGTAATAAATTATATATGTAAAAAAGCAATTTATATAAGAAATAATCTATCGTTATATATACCGACTTATATTTCTTATACGATAATATGATTAAATTCGGTAGTTATATTTAAAAGATTATATAATCAATATTGTAACTTTGCGAAAACTATATAAGCGAAAAAAAATAACCGAAATATTATAAACTGATAGCGATAGTAATTTTACCAATATTATAACAAGAACTAAATCTAATAAAGCTTTTTAAGATTTCGGTTAATAATAATAAAATAATTATTAAAATCAAAAGCTCGGTTAAATAAAAGAAAATAGTTAAATAAAAGCAATAATTAAAATCGAATTTAATATTTTGATTATTTACTCAATTTTAAAATAATAGTAAAAATAACATTTTTAAGCTTTTTATATTAAGAATGTTGTAATGTTTTATATAACACTAATATAAAAAGAATGAAAACTAGTAAAACTACTTAAATGGTATCATATATATATATATAATATAAAGTAATATATTGATATAGAACTATATATTATTATATTAAATGATCGGTAATAGCTTTTTTATTAAAATAAAAAAGCGATTAATATTAATACGTACGTTAATATGTTAATATACTAGCTGATTAATATATAAAGTTATTGTTATAATAATAAAACTACTAGTTTTAAAATAGTTATTAAATTTATAATATACCGCTATTAGACCGTACGGTACGTCGCTTTACTACGTAGATACAGATTCTAGTTAATAAATTGTTAATTAATAAAAAAGCGCAAAAGCGGTTTTCGCAAATAGCTATTTACTTTAAACTAATAAAGCGGTATATTATATAACTAATAGCTATTTCGCAGCTAATAGTCCTATTACCGTAAGCAATAGTTTCGTATACTAACTAGTTAGCGTATCTAGCGTACTATAGCACGTATTAATATTAATAGCTTTTTTATTTTAGTATATAAAGCTACCGCCGATTATTTAATATAATAATATATAGCTTTATACTATTATATTACTTTATATCCTATATATATATATAAAATAATACCGATATGTTTTTATTAATTCTTTTTACTTTTATATTTATATTATACGGAATATTATAATATTTTAAATATATAAACTTTAAAAACGCCATTTTTATAGTTATTTTTAAAACCGAATTAATAACGAAAATATTATATTCGGTTCCGGTCGTTATTATTATTTTATCGATTTTTTTCGCTCGATTAATTTTTTAATTTTAATAATAATTCTATTATTATTTACGAGCTTTTTAAATATTTTATTAAACGTAGTTTTAATTATAGCATTAATAAGGTTATTATTTCCGTTAATCTATCGTATTTTATTAATTTCGCCTTTTTCGTACGATTTTTAAAAAACTATAATATTAATTATAAAACGCTTTTTAACGATAGTACCTAATTTAATAATAGCTTTATACAAAAAATACAAATCAATATATATTATAATAAAAACATTTATCGTATACGTTATATCTTTACGTACGTAATTAATCGCTTTTATAATTTAATTAATAATAGTAATTATATAATACCTTATATTAAATCCGTATATTATTTTATACACTTTAAATATAAAAACTAATTTCGTAATTTTTTTATATTTAATTAAAAACTAATATATAATATTGCTTATTAATTTAATAATAAAATGCTATATATAATATATAATAAAATGCTCGTTTATTAATATAATAATATAGCTTATTTAAAAGCTAAAATTTTTATTATTTATAAATAAAACATCGACGTAAATAAATATTTTTAGGTTATTTAGGTTAAAGTTAATATAAGCGAGTTTACGAATTAAATTATTTATTTGCTACTATAATTATATATTTAAGGCCTTATAATTACTTTTTTTAAATATTATAGTTTACGTAATACGAAAAAAATCGAAGCTTGCTTTAAATTAGTAAATATTTGCTAAATACGCGCTATAAACACGTTATTTAATATATTTTTTATAGCGGTCGTTATTAATAGCAGTAATAAAAAATAACTTTTATTTCAACTTTTTTATTATATATAAATGGTTTTATTATTATAAAATATAACGTAATATTCGTTAAAATTAAATGCTTAAAAAGTAATAAAAATAATATTAAATTTCGAATTAAAATATAAAGCGTTTTGTTTTTTTTAAATAAAAAAAAGTATTATTAATTAATACGTATTACTAGTTTAAAAACTAATAATAGCGAAATTATTACTATTAATATATTTAAAATCGGTAATAAATAAATATAAATTATATTTAAAAGTCGTTATTTTTAAGGTTTTAATATAATAGTTATAATAAGTCGTTTATTAAAATAGTCCTATTTCGGCAATACTATATAAAAGCTTTACGACTTTTATAATAAAGCTTTTAAAATACCGAAACTTTAGTTTTTTAAAAAGGCGTACGTAAATACGTTTTATTAGCGCATTTTTAAACTATTTATATATTTAAGTAATATTTCGGAGTACTATTTATACTCCGAATGCTTTTATTAATATAAAGGCGAGCGTATTTAATAGGCGTTAAAATACGCGCTAAATAATAAAGGATTATATTAATATTTTTTATTTTTTAATATCGTTATACTTTTAAATAACAAAACGGCTTTTTTCGTAAAGTTTATTATTTTTATTTATTTTAATTTTATATATAACTTAAAACTTAAAAATATAAAATCTACCGTAAATTTTAAAATCGTACGAAGTAATCTATAATACGCCGTTTTTTAGTAGTTTTTTTAATTTAAAAACATCGCTAGCCTTAAAAAGCTTACTAAATGCTATAATAGTTTTTTCGTTATAATAACAACGTAATAGCTCGATCGCTGCTTTTTTTTAGCGGTAATTATAACTTTAATATCGTTATTAAAACGTTTTTAAACTATAAAAACGTTTAAATCTATAAACTTCCGATAATTAATAAAACTCGGGATTTTAGGCTTATTTTTATTGCTTTTAAAGCGTTCGCGGCCGCGCTTTAAGGCTATATAATATAGATTACGCGGTTAAAGCGGGTTTATTTGCTTAATAGGCTTAAGCGGGTATAAAAGGTCGTCGTTGTCGTAAAAGTTATAATCGTACGTAATACGCTTATTGTTAAAAATATTAGGTATTTTTTCTTTTTAGTTTTTACGATAAAAAAGCTTAACGTATATAAATTTAAATTTTATAAAGCCGTTAATATTAATAGTTAAATTATAGCCGTCGATATTTAATAATTTATATAATCCCGTTTATTTTTTACTTTTTTTATATACGCGTACTTTATAGTTTATAAAAAACGCTAAAATGTTTATAACGTTCGGGTTATTACGTGTATTAAAGGCGTTACGGATTTGTTTCGTTGTTTTAATAGTTTTTAATGCCTTTATAGCTAAATTAAAGGCTTTTATACGTTATAACGTAGTAAAAATAAGCGATAAGTCGTAATTTATACGTAAATAAACGCCGAAAACTAAAAAAGTAAAAACTAAGCTATTAAAGTTAGTAATATTATTAACGGCTTTTATAGCTATTTATAATATAGTTTTAAAGCTATAAACGGTTTATAACTTAATATTAATAATTTTTTATACGCGTTAAAAAGGTTTATAAACTTATTTTAATTTGTTTATATTTTAATAAGCTTTAATTAATATTTTTTTAATTATAATATTTATAATATAAGCTTCGTTACGGAATTTTTATAAAACGAAATTAATCTTTACGTTATACGTAAAAACGTTTAAAAGGCCGATATAAATATTAATTTAGACTTTTTAAAAAGTCTTTTACGTATTTTTAATAGTTATAAAAGGTAAAAACGCGATATTTTAAAAAAAGGTCGTAATATCGATAAAATAAAAAACAGCTTTACTGTTTAAATATATTATATCGATAAAAACTTTATAATTAAAATTTATATTATTTTTTAAAGTAAATTTAAAACGTTTAAGCGTTATATTATAAAATTAATAAACGGTATATATTTTGCTTATTTATTCGAAAACTTTAAAATTAACGTCGTTATAGCTTATTACGATTAATAAATAGTATAATTTTACGGCGTAAAAGTAACTAAAACGGTAATAAAAACTTCGCAGTTTGTTTTCGGTTATATTAATAAATATTTTTTTAGCTTTATTTAAATAAAACTATAAACAGCCTTATTTCTTAACGATTTTAATTATAAAGTTACCGTTTTTATATTATAACAAATCGCGTATATTATTAAAATAAATACCGAATCGGTTTATATTTTTTTTAAACAAAAAGAATAAAGTTTTTAAAAGTATAATATAAAAATTAACATTTTTTAAAAACAGTAAAGATTTTTAAAATGTCGGTAAATATAATAATATCGTTATTTTTAAACTTTATTTTAATATTTCTTTTTATCGAACGGTTTAAAATTATTTTAAAGTTAATATGAAATAAAGTACGCGTTTAGGCCTTATTAACGATAAAAACTTTTACGGCGCTTATATTAGGCATAATGCTTTAATATTGCTTAATTTTATAACGTATAAATATAAAATATAATTAAAGTATATAAATAAATTTATTATCGTAAAGGTTTTTACGGGTTAAATAATATTTATATATTTACGAAATTATATATATAACTACGCGTACGTTGATATCGTAGTTTTTATTTTTTAATAATGTTTTAATCGCTAAAATGCGTTTATAATAATTATTAATAAACGTATTATCGTCGTTAGGCTTAATTTTATTAAAATAAACATAATATTAAGTTATTAACCCGTTTATTTCCGTAAATATTTATTATTTATTAAAAATACGCTTTTACTTTTTTAAAGTATATTTGTACGTACGGTAATTAAACTTCCGGTATATAAAGTAAAAGCGTATACGGTTATTATAACGGTTAAAAAAGTTATTTTAACGATTATAGCTTTATAATATAAAATTGCCTCGTAATAAGTTAAAATATTAACTATAATAACCGTTAAAATTACTGCTATAATAATTATAATTGCCGTAATTGTTATAATTACCCCGTTATTGTTATAATTACCCCGTTTATAGCCTTTAATATTTAAAGTATATTTATAGTTTACGTAATAAACGTCGGCGTAGTTATCGTTAAATTTTTCGCCGTAATACGTAATAAAGTTATATTAAAAGCTTCGCAAATTAATTACGTTTTATAATGATAATTTTAAACGCGAAAAAAGCTTTTTAATAACTATAAAAAGTGTTTAAAAGGCGAAAGCAAATTTAGGTCGATTTTAATATATTTTTATAACTATATTTTTAAATATAGCTTCGTTTATATATTACGCGTTTAATACGCGTTAATATATTTATAATTTATTAAAAAACAGTTAAAGTATTTTTATAAGCTTTTTTTTAAAATTATTATATTAAATTTTATCGAATAAAGTTAAAGTTTAAATTTAAATAATAACTTTTATTAACTTTAGTATTAAAATACGTATTTATTATTATATATATCGTTCTAAAACTATAATAAGGCCTAATATTATAAACAAAATATATTTAAACTTTATTTGTAAAAATATTAAAAAAATAACCGTAAAATTAATCGATAAATATTTTCAATATATAAACGATATTTAATATTATTTTAACTTTATTTTTTAATATATCGTATATGTTATTTATATATAATAGGGACTTTTGGTATTATTTAATAAATTTATTAAAAAAATTACCGTTAATTTTAGTTAAAATTATTTCTAAAAGCGGTAATATTTAATATATAGTAATTATTAATTAATAGCAATTATTAACGGCTTTTTAATTTTATTAAAACGTATATATAAAAAAGAAAATTAATAATAATAACTATATCTTTTTAAGGATATTTAGTAAATATATTTAAAAGCCGTTTAAATACGTGCTTTTATTAGTTATAACAGTTTTATTTATAGTAAGGGTCGGGTAAATAACGTTACGTATATTTTAATTTATATATATCGCGTTTTGTATATTTTAGATAACGTTTTGTAAAATATAGTATCCGTACTACGTATTTTACGCAAATTACGCTACGCTGTTATTTGTAATATTTATATTATTTGCTTTCGGGGTAAAAACATTATAAATATTAAAGCTTATTATAAAAAAGTTCGTATTTATAATAAAAATCGTTTTTTTATCGCTATATTACTCGTTTGTTATAGGATTTAATACGGATTTATTAACGTTTAGTTTTAATATCGTTTTTGTTAAAAAATATACCTTTAATTCTTTAAAATATAAAAAATCGACGCTTTTAACGGATAAAATATACTACTTTTTTTAAAAGCACGTTAATAATAATTATAGTATATTACTGCCGTTTAGCTTTTTTTTAGCGGCTTTTTTAACGTTAAGTTTATCGTTATGTTTTTTTATAAAGCGGTATCGATAAATAATAATATCGGAAGCAAATTTAAAAGTCGTAAACTTAATTGCAGTTTTTTTTTCGATATTTGCTTTTGTTTAAAAGTTCTTTTAAGCTTTAGTAATTACGTCGTAAAACGTAATAATAAAGTTTTGTTTATTAAAATTAAAAAAAACGCCGTTACGTTATAAAAAGTTTTTAAAAACTATAACGAAATTACCGAATCTATTAAATATTATAAAATTTTAGTTATAAAAGTTAAAACGGAATTTATTAACGAATTTATCGTTATAAAAATAATTAAAAACGTATTAATATATCAAAATAAATATAGCTATATATAAATATTTTTAATTGTTATTAATATCATAATAATATAGTTAAATAAATTAAATTCGATAAAATATACGTAAATAATTAAAATGAATAAATCGTTTAAAAAATAAATAACGCGAAAATTAATCGAAAGTATTTATTTTCGTTTATTATTTAATTGTATTAAATTATTTGCTTTTTTCAATAAAGTTTTATTAAAATTATTATTTAGCGTTATTTTAACGATATTATATATCGTATAATCGTCGAATTTAGCGAAAAATACGTATTAAAAACGTTATATATATTACGCTAACGCGTAAAATTAAATATTTAATTTTAAAGTTTTATATATTATTAGGAATTAAATCGTATTACTTTTAACGGCTAATTTTTAAAATATTAACGAGTAGGTATTATTTTAAAAGGCTGTTTTTAAAATTTTTAATTAATAAATGCTACTTTTAAAGGTTGTTTTTAGAATTTTTAATTAGTAAGTATTACTTTTAAAAGTCGCGGGGAAAATTTTAAACAAAATATTATAAAGTAAATATTATAAATTACCGAATATTTTATTAAAAAGGTTATTTAAAAATAGGGTTTTAAAAATTATAAAATATACGTTTTAAAGTAAAACGGACCGAACTTTAAAAAGTATTATTTAAGATTTAAAAACTTTTTTAAAACTTTTAAATAGGCTATATAGTATTTAATAATAAAAATGCGGCTAGTATAAATAGTTTAAAAAATATAACGGATATAACGGTAACGAAAATAAAATAATATAATTAAAAAGTTAATTTTAAAATACGTAATTTTAATATTTGATTAACGATAAACAGTTTGCGGTAACGGGTAAAAAGCGCTATTAAAGTACGTAATAAAACGTTTGATTTTAACGGCGGCGAAATATTATAATTATAGTAATAGGCCGTAATTAGTTCGCGGAAAAATGGCTAACGTTATATATTATTTAAATCGTTTAATAAAGCGAAAGATTTAAAGCGTACGAGCAAATTTTACGTATAGTAATTTATTTAAAAAAGTTCGCGGTACCGGGCGCGCAAAATAATTTAAAACAAACTTTTTTTTTTACTAATTTATATTTATAAGTAAAATAACAAGCATTAATTAATATTAAATTAACTTATTACTATATAATATATCGTTTTATTACGTAAATATAGATTTTAGTTAATAAATTGTTAATTAATAAAAAAGCGTAAAAGCGGTTTTTATAAATAGCTATTTACTTTAAACTAATAAGGCGGTATATTATATAACTAATAGCTGCTTCGCAGCTAATGGTCTTATTACCGTAAACAGTGGCTTCGTATACTAACTAGTTAGCGTATTTAGCGTGCTATAGCACGTATTAACACCGCTTTATTAGTTTATAATAAATAACTACTTATAAAAACCGCTTTTACGCTTTTTTTATAATTAATTATTTATTAACTTAAAATCTATATTTATATAATAAAACGCCTATTTTAACTTAATAAGCTTATTAATAAGTTCCATTGTTTTTTTAAAACTGCCCCTTTATAATAATAAATATTCAATCGCTAATATTAAAATTTAATTTGTATTAATAATTTTCTTCCTATGGTATTATTTTCTACAAAAATTCTATAGTTTTATAAGCTATTATAGTGATATTAAGTAAAGTTTCCTTTCATTTTAAAGCATTCTATTTGTTTAATTTATTGAAAAATATTATATATATTTAATTAATAGTCGGTTTTTTATGAAAATAATTAATTATAAACCGTTCGAAAAAGACTTTATATATCTATATATTAGTTATAGCGTACGCTAGTTATAACATAATTTACGATTAATATTAAACAGTTTTTCCTATTTTAATAATAAAAACCAAATCATTAAAGACGTTAATTTGTATATTTATTAAAAATCCTTACGTTGTAATTTACTAATAAATTTTTAAAATAATAAACAGTTTTTATTAAGAATTAGAGATAAAGTATAGTTTTTAATCGAAAACTATTAAATTAATAGGCTAAAACCTCGGGAAAAACTTTTATAATATAAATAAACGGCATTGATATTTATAACGTTTTATTTATATAATATATTTTATAATATTTTAAAAATCGGTTAATTATAATGAAAATATTATTACATTTATTTTTCATTATATATATAGCTTTAATAGTAATAGTAAAATATTAAAATAGTTTTTTAAATGATAAAAAAAATTTAAAAAAGCTTAAAATTTTATTACGTAATGGTTTAATAAATATATAAATATAAACTATTACAAAAACAAAAACATTTCTAACTATTTTAAATTATTAATATTATTTTACAACTAGTTTTTAAGTTTTATTAATATAAAAATCAAACATTATAATACTTTTACATACTTTATAAACAAGTTTTATTTATGGATTATTTAGATTAAATATTATTGATTAATTTATATATATAATAAAGCTAAATGAAAATTTTCTAATTATTATTAACTTCTATTTTAGATTTTATATAGTAAATCAATAAATTATTAAATATATGGTTTTATCTTAATATTTTATCGATTAATCAAACGATGAAACTTAACGACATTAAAAGTACGTTTTTAAAAAAAAAATTAGATAGCTATTAAATGAATTTATATATTTTAAAACGCGAAATTTTTAAATAATATGAATTTATTAATGGCTTTATTAAATTATATAATATAAATAGCGTTTTATTATTATTTTAAAGCTTTTTTGAGTTTTTAAATTAAATTAAAATTTAATTATAATAATTTAATTTTAAATTTAAATTTATAAATAATGATAAAAACATATTATAATAATATATTTATTTATTTAGTTTATTAAACCTTTGTTTATTTAATTACAATAATGTATTTTTATACGTTATAATTAGTAATAATTTTTAAAAAAGCCTTTTTTTTAAATAAATAATTAATCTAGGTTTTTAAATAAGAATTAAATCTATTGTTATAAAGATCTTTTATATGATTTATTATAATTAAAACTTATATTAGTTATCAATATTATTAAAAACGCTAAAAACTATTATAGTTTATTATTTTTTAAATTATAAAGAAGCTTTGAAGCAAACTTTATTAAATAAATTGATGTCAAATTTAATTTATTATAAATATTTGTAATAATATAATATTAAAATATTTTTCTAGCCGTTTTTTAAGTTTTAAAAAACGGCGTAGTATTTTTTGTTAAAAACAAACAATAGTTTTTTTTAAACTAAACTATTTAGCGATTTAGTTTTATAACTAAAACCGAAAATGAATTACTTATAAAAGTCTTAAAAATTCAAAAGCGCGGACTTTTTAAACGTTTATGAAAGTTTTTTAGTTTTTTAAAAAGATTTTCTATTAAAATTGATTTAAATTCTACTATGATCGATTATAATCCTTAAATGTTTAGTTGTAATAATATAAAATTTATATTTTTATAAATCGGCTTAAGATTTTTTAACGCTATTATGAAATGATAAGAATATTGTCGATGTAAATAGCATAAAAATCGTTTAAACGATTGAAAAAGGTTTTATTAATATATTATTAAAACGGTATAAAGTTATTAATTAGTTTAAACAGTGTTATATAATATTTAAATTACTTCAATTTTATTTTAAATTATATTAAGTTTTTCCAATTATTAATAATATATATATAATAGAAAGCCTATTATATATCGAATGTTATAATGTTTTTAGAAACTGTTTTATTAATATGAAGTAAAAAATATAAATCGTTTTTAATTATAGCTTTAAATTTTCGATAATTATTGTAAAAGCGTAATACTTTTTATGGCTTAATAGCTTTAAATAGTAAAAAAGTTTAAAAAGTTTTATTAAAACTAAGAAAGGTTTTATAAATATTATTAATATTGAAATTGAATTTAATTTCGAGTTTTTTTATTAATATTTAAAAAATAAAGTTATAATTAATATTAGTATAATCTTTATTTTTTAATAGTTCGATTTTATAATTATACGGCCTTTTATTAGAAAATAGTTTAAATGTATTTTTTAAAAATGTTTTAAATATAGTTTATTAACTTTATAGTTTAAGCTTTCTTTTAAGGTTTTTATACTTTGTTATTATAAATCAAAATATTAGCTTTTTGAAAATTAAGCTTTTTTATTTCATAAGATATTTAATTTTATTTAAAAAAATTATAAAAACTTTATTTATTAAATATATTCTACCGTTTTTCTATTACGGGTTTAAAATACTTTAAACATTAAAGCATTAATAATGACGTAATGCTTTAATTTACAACCGTAAGACTTATATTAATCGATATTATAAAATAAAGTTAGGTATAATAATAAAGATTTTTTTAATACGTTATCGTTTTTAAGCTTAATAAATTACGTTTCTATTTTTTTAATAACGTATTTAATAAACTTGATAAATATTTTAATATATAAAAGCAGTTTTTATATAGACTTTAAGAGCTTTTTATTTTAAAGTGTCGTTTTATTATAATATATAAAATATCGTATTAAATTATAAGTTTTATCTTGAAACATAATATGTTTTCTTATAAAAACAATAAAGTTTTTTAGTTTATTAAAAATGTTTTTCCGATAATAATGTTTGAAGTTATATTAATAAAATAATTTAGTTAAAGAACTTGCGTTTTTATACCGTGATATATATATATATATGTATATAACGCGTTTATACTTTTTTAGCGGCTATAATTAAAAATATTTTAAAAAAAGATTTAATTATTAAAGATATAAATCTTTTAAAATCGTTTAATAAATAGTTTATTTATAAATAATTAGTTCATAGGTTTTATATTAATAAAAATCTGATGGGTTAAAAAACGATTTATTTATTACTATGATATCATAAACAATAAATTAGTTTGTTTAAAAGAAAAAGCAAAAATTAGTACAAACTAATATAATGTTATTTTTATCTATTATTAAACAATAATACGTAAATATTAACTAATTTTTAAAATACTTTATTAGAAACAGATTCTTATAATAAATTATTTATAGCTTATACTAAATATTTATTAATTATAAAAATATTTACTTATATTAAAACAAGCGCGTATTTGTTAATTAGTGCTATTTTTATATATAAAACATTGAAATAATTAATAATGATTAAATTAAAAAGCTTTTAGTTTATTAAAATCGCTAAATAAAAAAAGCGATATATAAAATAAACGTTATTATATTAGTTATTTATAATCTAAAAATTAAACTTTAAAATATATACTGTTTCTTATTTTAACGGTGTACTCTTTTATTATAACTTGCTTTTTATTTATTAACTTTTAGAGGTATAGTCTTTACCCGCGTAAGGGTGACGGTGGGCTACGCTATTATTATCATAAATATTAGGTGGAGCTTAGGTATTCGACTTCGGCGGGTGGTATAGAAAAGCACGTTTAAACGATCGCTGTAAGGTGTTTGTATTTAATTAAATTAACGGAAACGATTAAGCGAACAACCTATTAAAAATGGTAGCTTGAATACTTCGGTTAGCGTTAAAGTCGATATTTTATACCGCGAATAACCAAGATACTTAAAGAATCTCTTTAAATATTTCGTTTCAATTATTTTTAAAACTACGATAAGTCGAATTTATGTTATAATTAACAAATAGTTTTTAAATATAAAAATATAACATTATTAATAATAAAGAATTTTTAAGTTCTTACGATATTTTAATCGATTATAAACGTAAATAATTAGGTTTTTTCTTAAAATAAAAGCCGAAAGAGCTATTAGTTTTAAACGTTGTAAGATATTAAGCCAAATAGTTATTAAGTAATTTAAACTATATAGTAAAGAACGCCGTAATGATTAACAGCTTTCTTATTGCTTGTTTTATTTTCTAGAAATAATAAATATAATATAAAAACGAATTCTAAAATTAAAATTTATTTTTATTGCGTTCTTGAAACTAAATCTTTTCCGAAATTAAAAAAACTGTTTATTATGACCTTTTTTTTATAATCCGTACTATTATAAACTATTTATGCCGTATACTAAAAACGAAAAGATAATACTAAAACCAGCGATATTATATTAAAAGGGGGGGTTTGTTTAAAAGTGCTTATTTTTTTTAAAAAAAAACTATATTTAATAAATATACCTTTTTGGAAATAATAAAAACATTATTAACTAATATAAGTTTTAAAGATTATAAAGTATTTACAAATTTAATATATAAGTAGTTTCGGAAAAACAGTTTATTTACTTTTTTAAATGCGATGATAAAATAAAATTGTTTTATATAATATTAATTACATCGAATTTTATAATTAACGAAAAACGCTATACCGTAATAAAAGGTATTAATATTAAACTTATAACGGTTAATTATATTTTTAAGAAATATGATTCAATTAAATTAATTTAACGAGTCTATTTTACAAAATATAATCACTGTTTAACGTTTTTTAAAAACTGACTTTTTATATTTTGTTTAAAAATTAATATAGTATAAACTTTAATGTTTTAATTGATTAAAACTTTTAAAAGCTAAGTTTTAATATTTTATATAAAACAACTTTTAATAAAGTTAAAATAACACGGGAATATATTTTAAAAACCTTAAAGAAATATATATTTTAAACTAAATAAGATTTTTATTAATTCGTATCATAGCACGTTAAATACGCTAGCTAGTTAGTATATAAAACTATTGCCTATAGTAATAAAACTATTAACTGTGAAACAGCTATTAATTATATAATAAATTACTTTATTAGTTTATAGTAAATAGCTATTTATAAAAACCACTTTTATGCTTTTTTATTGATTTATTATTTATTAATTAAAATGTATATTTATATAGTAAAGCTTACGTATTATACGGTAATAAATTAATTTAATATTAATTAGTGTTTATTATTTTATTTATAAATATAAATTAGTAATGAAAAAAGTTTATTTCGAGTTATTTCGCGCGTTTTATACCGCGAATTCTTTTAAATAAATTACTATATATAAAACTTAATTACGCGTTTTAATTTTTTCGACTTATTAAACGATTTAAATAACGCATAATATTAGTTATTTTTCCGCGAACTAATTTCGATTTATTATTATAATTATAATATTTCGTTATTTGTTTAGTCAACTTATTACCGTACGGTACGCAGGCTTTGCTACGTGGATACAGATTCTGGTTAATGATTGTTGATTGATAAGAGAGCGCAGAAGCGGTCTCCGCAGGTAGCTATCTACTATGGACTAGTGGGGCGGTACATCACATAACCAACAGCTGCTCCGCAGCTAATGGTCCCACCACCGTGGGCAGTGGTCTCATGTGCCAACTAGCCAGCGTATTTGGCGTGCTATAGCACGTACTAACATTATTATTAAACTTAAACGTTTTATTACGTATTTTAATAACGTTTTTCGCCCGTTATTACGAACTATTTATCCGTTAATTAAATATTAAAATTACGTATTTTTGAACTAATTTTTTAATCATATTATTTTTATTTTTATTACCGTTATATCCGTTATATTTTTTAAACTTTTTATTTTAGCCGTAATTTTATTATTAGGTATTATATAGTTTATTTAAGAAATAGATAAAAAATTCTATGTTTTAAATAATTTAATTTAAAATTTAGCCCGTTTTATTTTAAAACGTATATTTAAAAACCCTTAAATTTTTATTTTTGGGTAACCTTTTTAATAAAACATTTTACAATTTATAGCATTTATTTTATAATATTCGGTTTAAAATTTTCCCCGTAACCTTTAAAAATAATACCCGTTAATTAAGATTTCTAAAAATAACCTTTAAAAGTAGCATTTATTAAACAATAATTTAAAAATTAGCTTTTAAAAATAATACAATTTAACTTTTAATAATATAAAAAACTTTAAAATTAAATGTTTAGTTTTACGCGTTTACGTATTATATATAGCGTTTTTAATATTTATTTTTCGCTAAATTCGACAATTATATAATACGTAATATCGTTAAAATAACGCTATATAATATTTTCGGTAAAAGCTTATTAAAAAGCGTAAATAATTTATTATAATCGGATAATAAATAAAAAGAAATGCTTTTAATTAATTTTTACGTTAATTTTTTTAACGATTTATTAATTTTAATTATTTACGTATATTTTATCGATTTTAATTTATTTAGCTTTATTATCATCGATATTTATAATAGTTTAACCTATTTATATATAGTTATATTTATTTTGATATATTAATACGATTTTAATTATTTTTATAATATTAAAGTTATTATTAAATTTAGCTTTAATTTTAATAAATAAAACTTTAAACAATTTAATATATTCGGTAAATTTAATATAGTTTTTAAAAACTTTTTATAACGTAATAGCGTTTTTTTTAGTTTTAATAAATAATATTTTACTATTACGTTTTATAACGTAGTTCTTAAGCTTTAAAATAATTTATAAACGAAAATAAATATCGAAAAAAAGCTATAATTAAATTTACGACTTTTAAGTTTATTGTTAGTATTATTATTTATTAATACCGTTTTATAAAAAAATATAATAATAAATTTAACGTTAAAAAAGCCGTTTAAAAAAAAGCCAAACGGTAATAATATACTATAATTATTATTAACGTGTTTTTAAAAAATTAATAAATTTTATACGTTAAAAGCGTCGATTTCTTATATTCTAAAAAATTAACCGTATACTTTTTAATAAAAACGATAATAAAATTAAATATTAATAAATTTATGTTTAATTTTATTGTAAATAAATAACGCGGCGGAAAAAGCTAATTATTAAAAGGTAAAAAAACGACTTTTATTATAAATACGAATTTTTTATAATAAGCTTTAAGATTTATAATGTTTTTACTTTAAAAACTAATAGCATATACGTTATTAATAATGGCATAACGTAATTTACGTAAAGTACGCAGAACGGATTTTATAATTTATAAAACGTTATTTAAATATATAAAAAGCAGCCTATATAGGTTAAAACGTATATAACGTTATATATTTAATTTTTAGAATAAATAAAACTATTATAGCCGGTAATAATACGTATTTTAATAAACTTTAAATACGTTTGCTAAATATTTTTAAAAAACTATAATTATTATTATTAATTTTTTTTTTACGTATACGTTTTAATAATATTAAAAAGTCGTTAATATTTATTATTTATTAATATTTAATATATATTAGTAATTTTTATTTATAAAAATATTTTCGGTTAAAATAAACGGTAATTTTTATTAATAAATTTACTAAATAATAATAAAAGTTTTTATCGTATATAAATAAAATATATAATATATTAAAAAATAAAAATGAAATAATATTAAATATTATTTTTATATTATAAACATTTATTAATTAGTTTTACGGTATTGTTTTTAATATTTTTATAAATAAAAGTTAAATATATTTTATTTATAATATTAAATTTTATTATACTTTTAAATCGATATATATAATAATAAATACGTATTTTAATACTAAAATTAATAAAAGTTATTATTTAAATAATTTAATTTCGATTTTATTTAATAAAATTTAACGTAATAACTTTTAAAAAAAGCTTATAAAAACATTTTAATTACTTTTTAATAAATTATAATTTTATTAACGCGTATTTAATACGTAATATATAAATAACACTATATTTAAAAATATAATTATAAAAATATATTAAAACCGATTTAAATTTGCTTTTATTTTTCAAGCGCTTTTTATAAATATTAAAAAACCCTTTTTACGTTTAAAATCGTTATTATAAAACGTAACTAATTTATAAAACTTTTAATATAATTTAATTATATATTACGGCAAAAAACTTAATAATAACTACGTTAATATTTATTACATAAGCTATAAATATATTTTAAATATTAAAAATAATAAATAAAGTATTTATAATAATTACGGCAATTATAATTATTATAACGGTAATTTTAATAATTATCATAATCGATTTTTTAATTATTACGAAATAATTTTACGTTATAAAGCTATAATCGTTAAAATAATTTTTTTAACCGTTATAATAACCGTATACGCTTTTGTTTTATATATTAAAAGCTTAATTACTATATATATAAATATACTTCAAAAAAGCAAAATCGTTTTTTTATTAAATAATAAATATTTACGGAAATAAACGGGTTAATAATTTAATATTATATTTAGTTTAATAAAATTAAACTTAACGATAATAATACGTTCGTTAATAAATATTATAAATATATTTTAATTATTTAAGCATTATTAAAAGGTAAAAACTATAATATTAATATATATATAATTATATATATAGTTTTGCAAATATATAAATATTATTTAATTTATAAAAACTTTTACGATAAAAAAGTAATTTATATATTTTAGTTTTATTTTATATTTATATATTATAAAATAAAGCAATATTAAAGTATTATATTTAATATTAACGTTATAAAAGTTTTTACCGTTAATAAAGCTTAAACGCGTGCTTTATTTAATATTAACTTTAAAATAACGCTAAACCGTTAAATAAAAAAAATATTAAAATAAAGTTTAATAATAACAATATTATTATATTTACCGGTAATTGAAAATTTTTTACCGTTTTTAAATATATTAATCTTTATATTATATTTTTAAAACTTTTATTTTTTTTATTTTTAAAAAAATATAAACCGATTTAATATTTATTTCGATAATATACGCGATTTATTATAATATAAAAACGGCAATTTTATAACCGAAATTATTAGAAAATATAATTATTTATAGTTTTATTTAAATAAAACTAAAAAAATATCTATTAATATAACCGAAAATAAACTATAAAATTCTTATTATTATTTTAATTATTTTTACGTTATAAACCTAAATTTTTTATTAATTATAATAAACTATATAAACGTTAAATTTAAAGTTTTTAAATAAATAAGCAAAATATATACCGTTTATTAATTCAATAATATAACGTTTAAACGTTTTAAATTTATTTTACAAAACGATATAAATTTTAATTATAAAGTTTTTATTAATAGAATATATTTAAATAATAAAACTGTTTTTTATTTTATTAATAACGGAATTTTATTTTAAAATATTACGTTTATGTTTTTTATGATTATTAAAAATATATAAAAAACTTTTTAAAAAGTTTATATTAATATTTATATCGGCTTTTTAAACGTTTTTATATATAATATAAAAATTAATTTTACGTTATAAAAATTTTATAATAAACTTTATATTATAAATATTACGGTTAAAAAATATTAATAAAAGTTTATTAAAATATAAACAAATTAAAATAAATTTATAAACTTTTTTAATAAACGTAAAAAATTATTAACATTAAATTATAAACCGTTTGTTTATAGTTTTAAAACTATATTATAAATAGTTATAAAAGCTATTAATAATACCGCCGGCTTTAACGGTTTAGATTTAATTTTTTTAATTTTTAGCGTTTATTTATATATAAATTACGATTTATTGTTTATTTTTATTATATTATAACGTATAAAAACTTTTAATTTTATTATAAAAATATTAAAAACTATTAACATAAATTAATAAATTAATAACGGTTTAAATATATATAATAATTTAAACGTTATAAATGTTTTAACGTTTTTTATAAATTATAAAATACGCGTTTATAAAAAAAGCAAAAAATAAATAAAACTATATAAATTATTAAATATTAAAAAGTATAATTTAATCATTAATATTAACGGCTTTATAAAATTTTAATTTATATACGTTAAGCTTTTTTATTATAAAAAAAAATTAAAAAAAACCCGATATTTTTAATAATAAACGTATTATATATAATTATAATTTTTATAATAATAATATTTTTATTTATTTATTTAAGTCTATTAAATAAATAACTTTATTTTAACCGTATAATTTATACTATAAAGTTTTAAAACGCGGTTATAAACGTTTTAAAAATGATAAAAACAAGCTTAAAACTTTCAATTTTATTAATTATTAAAAGTTTATAAATTTAAACGTTTTTATAGTTTAAAAACGTTTTAATAATAATATTAAAATTATAATTACCGCCAAAGAAATTAGCAATTAAACTATTACGTTATTATTATAATAAAAAAACTATTATAATATTTAATAACTTTTATAAAACTAATAATAATTTTAAAATAAAAAGATTATTAAAAAACGGCGTATTATAAATTATTTCGTACGATTTTTAAAGTTTATAGTAAATTTTAGATTTTTAAATTACGAGTTATATATAAGATTAAAATAAATAAAAATAATAAAGTTTACGAAAAAAGCCGTTTTATTAATTAAAAATATAACGATATTAAAAAATAAAAAATCTTAATATAAGTTTTAATTATTTAACGTATATTTTAACGCCTATTAAATACGTTTGTTTTTATTTTAATAAAAGCATTAAAAATATAAATAATAATACGAAATTATATTTAAGTTTATATATAATTTAAAAACGCGTTAATTAAACGTATTTATATACGTTTTTCGAAAAAATTAAAGTTTTATTACTTTAAAAGCTTTATTATAAAAGTTATAAAGCTTTTATATAATATTACCGAAATAAAACTATTTTAATAAACGATTTATTATAACTATTATATTAAAACCTTAAAAATAACGATTTTTAAATATAATATATATTTATTTAATACGAATTTTAAACGTATTAATAGTAATAATTTCGCAATTATGAACTTTTAAATTAATAATATTTATTAATTAATAATATTTTTTTATTCAAAAAAAACAAAACGTTTTATATTTTAATTCAAAGCTTAATATTTTTTTATTACTTTTTAAGCGTTTAATTTTAATGAATATTACGTTATATTTTGTAATAATAATATTATTTATATATAATAAAAGGGTTAATATAAAGAATTAGCCTTTATTATCGCTATTAATAACTACCGCTATAAAAAATATTTTAAATAACGTATTTATAACGCGTATTTAATAAGTATTTATTAACCTAAAATCAAGTTTAATTTATTATATATCGTATAAACTATAACGCTTAAAACAAATAATTGTAAAGCTTTAAATATATAATTATAATAATAAATAAATAATTTAATATATAGATTTATTTACGTTAATTTTAATTTAAATACTTTAAAAAATTTTATTTACGTTAATACGTTATTTATAAATAATGAGAATTTTAACTTTTAAATAAATTATATTATTATTTTAATAAATAAATATATCGTTATATATTATATATAGCATTTTATTATTAAATTAATAAATAATAGTATATATTAGTTATTAAATCTGGCTTTTAATTTTAATATCAAAAGTATATATCCGGTATTAGTCCAGTTTATTAAAACTTAAATTCATTTTTTAATAAAAAAAATGAATATAGTTTTATAGTCGTTTTTTAGTGGCTATGAACTCATTATTTATAGTTTATAGTTACTTACGATAGTAATTACGACTATATATAGTTAGTTAACACATTAATTTTAACTATAAAGTCTGTAATGATTAAAACGTAACTGTTAAATATATAACTATAACAATAACTTTAAATATATTGTTTAATTTATTAATAAATATTACAAAAACATAGAAAAAAACATATTATAGCTTTATTTTAACTGTTTTTCAGAAATATTTAGTATTTTTAATTAATTAATTATAATATTACGGTAGTTTTTAGCTTGAATTTTACCGCTATAAACGGCGTTTATCATAAAAAGCGGGTATATTTACTTACGATTATATTAAACCCTTTAAATTTATTAGGTTTTACTTTTATAAACGCTTTTTTTAAGGTTGTTAAAACATATAAAGTTGTATAAATATCGGGAAAAAGCACGAAAATATGACATAAAAAAACATGTTTAAAATAGTTTTTTACTTTTTTTTTTAACATTTATAGTTTTTAAAGTAAATTGTTAAAAAAATTAAATAATAAACAAAAAATATCAACGAATTTATGTTGCCTCTTTTAATATTATTAAACCGGCATAATTACTTATTACACGATATCAATAAGGTGTTTTAAACAATAAAAGCTTAATACTTCTTTTTTTTATGTTTTAATGTTTTCTATTTATAGCTTATTATTAAACATAAATATATATATCTAAAGTTAAATGACTAAATTAGCTCGATATTTTAAATAAATTATATTAATCATAATCTTTATATACTTATAATATACGTTAAAATTATATAATTTATTTATAATTGCTTTTTTTTATAACGAAAACCTTTATAAATGAAAAGCTAGGCTTTTTAACGCCTTTATTTATTTCAGCTTTATTAAAAACAAAACTAGCTTCGATATTATTTTCATAATAATCGACCGATTAATTGAAAAAACGTATCTTATTTAAGATAATAAAACGGTAACGGGGGCAAATATACATAGTAATTATATTATGAAAAAATATACCGATATTTTAGTTAATTAAAAACTTTTATTAAGAATTAGAAACTTAACTCCGTTTTTAATTTTATAAACAAAATTCAATTTTATAAATGTAAATCATTATAAAACAGTTAAATATATAAAGCTTACAAATAACTATTTAAAATAACTTTTATTGCTTGCTATAAGTTATTTTTGAAATTATTTTTTAAAAACTTTATTTGTTATAAATATTATATAAAAGATTTTATTTTACTAAATTCTAAAGAGACTTTTTAAATAAAAGTTTATATATGCCGGGAATATGTATTGTTTTTAATTAAAAAGCACGTATTTAGTTATCTTATAATTAACTGTTTTATAAAAATTAAAAAAGCCTAAATGTTTATTTATAAACTATATAAAAATCTTATTATAACTAAAGTTATAATCATAAGATCGTAATAGAAAATAAATCAATAATTTAATTATAATTAACGTATTTTCGACTTTAATATTAATAACTATATTTATTAAAGAAATAACAAACCGCTATTAACCGTTTTTTTTAAAAAAAATTAAACTACTTTATAATACGTTATATATTATAGAATTAAAGCTAAAAGCTTTAAACGGCCTAGTATCTTTAGAACTTCGTTTTTAATATTTAACCTGGTTAAGAATAATTTTATATAAAACGTTTAAAAGCGATTTTTAAATAACTTTTTTTCCGGTTAAAAATTAAAATACTTTTGTAAAAAAATCGCTACCTTTAATTTAAATGATAATAAAAGAATTAAAGCATATTTATGCGTTTTAAATACTATATTATAAATTAGATTAAAGAACTTGATAGAAAGAACTTGATAGAAAGGACTTGATAAAAATAAAAATAAGAATATAACGGTAAAAAGTAAAAACCGGCGAATTATTTTAAAAACGCGTTTTAATTTTTTAAAAAAATACTATAAAACGAAATAGGTTTTTTATTACGTTTAAATAATTGAATTAATACCGTTAATAATATTGTTATCGATAGATTTTATTTAAATAACAATTATTTAATAACGTTTAAAAAAACCCGTTTTACTTCTTATTAACGTTAATATAATAATAAAGAAATTCAAACTTTTAATATTTTAAATTAAATAATTAAATTTATACATTAACGTTAAAAAATAATAATAATAAAGTAAAAAGAATTAAAGCTTTCTAATAGTTTTTTTAAGCTTTATAATAGAGATAAAAAACCTTTGTTTATACTTAAATATAAAAGCGAAATTAACGCGTATTTAATGTAATAAAGATTATAAAATTTAGTTGATTTTTTTCACTTAAAAATCAGAATTTAAGATTAAAAACATTTATTAAATTATTACAAACAATTTTTTATTATTTAAGAATTTACTTTATTTATAATATTTATTTTTTATAAAGATTAATTAAAACTTATAAACAAATACTATTTTTTTAATAAAAAAACTATAACGTAATGATTATATTAATAGCTTATTTATATCGTGTTTATTATTTAACCGGTTATTTAGCCGTTTTATTTAACTATTTACTAATTTATAGCTATTTAAATTAGTTAGTTTATTATTATATCTTTACTTTTTAATTTTCTAATTTTATAGTTTAAATGATAAATAATATAGCTTTTTTATTTATAGCCCGTTTATTAAGCTTATTATTAAAGTTATAAAGCATTTAATACTTACGTTTAATAATAACTAAATACTTTATTATATATATTTAATAATATAAACTTTAACTTTAACGCTTTATAAAAAGATTTACATTAATATATTGCTTAATATAATAAAAATATTATTAAAGAACTTGTTACTTAAAACTTATAATACGTACTTTTTTAAATATAAATACATTGAAAACAAATCTAACTTAATAAATAAAAGCATTTAATCTTAAAAAACCTTTCTATTATTATTTCATTTTAAAAAATAACTGAAATATAATAAATAACCTTAAAAAACTGTTTACGATTTATAAAAACGGTAAGAAAGTAATAATAAAGTTTATTAAATAGCAACATTAAAATTAAATAACGGCGGCATTATAAATTAAATAAGCTTAATATATTAATTAACTAATCTGTATTATATAACTACGCTGTTATTTAAATATTTAACTGTTATAACTATTATAATATATAATTAAAAAATAGTTATAAGCTAATAAATAACAATATAACGCGTTATATATTAAATAGTTTTAAATAAAAAGTGCATATCATTAATAATAACGATAAAATAAAAAGTAATACTCTTTTTTTAGTTATTATAAAGAATATAAAGCTTTTATAATTATATAATGTTAATTATTAAAAATAGTTAAAAAATTATTTATATATAAAGACGAAAGTTAAAAATATATTATATAACGTTTTTTAAGAAAAAAGTAATATTAATCCTAAATTATAACTAAATAAAATCAGCATTTATGACTTGTTTAAATTATTTAATATTTAAACGGCTTTTTATACAATTTTAGCTTATTTATAATAACCGTAATATTTATATTACGGCTTATTTCTTGCCTTTTATTATATCGTTATTATTAGCGATATATATTTATTTATTTAACATAGTCTCTGTTTATTAACTTTTAACTATTTTTTAACTATATATACGTTATAGCAATTATAGCAATTTAATCGCTATGCCGTTACGTATTTATTTAATTCATTTAAACTAATTACGTATTAAGCCTATTTAATTTATTATGCTGCCGTTGCTTTACTTTGTTATTATCATTATATAAACATTTCCGCCACTTTTTTACTTTACTTTACATTATTATGCCAGAATAGCGTTTTTATAAATCATAAATAGCTTTTTAAAGTTATTTATTATACTCTCGCTATTTATATTATTTCCGTTCTTAATAGCGTTATTATCTTTTATTATTAAGCTATATAGTTATTATTAACGTTTAATTAAGCTTTGCCGTTTATATTAAATTATAATCCTAATATAAAGCGGTAATTAAATAATTTGAACAAATTTTTTTAAATAACGGTTAAGCTTATATTTAGTTATTAGATAACCCGTAATGACTTTTTATATAATGGCGATAAAGAATTGTTATCGTTATTGTTTATATTTTTAAAATATTTAATATAATAAACATATAAAATATAATGTTTTATAAAAAAAGGAAAATTTAGTAAATTTTATAGCAATAAATTTATAACGGTTTTAAAGACATTATAAAGTGTTATTTTTAATAAAGCTATTGTTTTTTTAAAATATAACGAAGTAATTAAGAATAAAATACAAGGTTTATTTAGCTTTTTATAAAGAATAATGCTAGTTTCTATGTTTAAGTTCGTAAATAAATAAATAAATAAAAAGAACGAAGAAAATTAGCTTTAAATTAAAACTTTTTTTGTTTATAATTATCGCTATTAACTGCATTATTAAAGTTTTAACAGCGCGAGTGGCTTAATTTATATTTTATACGCTAAACCGTAAGCTTTAATAGCATTAATCGCCTAGTAAAGCACTTATATCGCTATAACAGCTTTAGTTTAATATATATAAACCGCGGGCATTTTACGTAAAATTTATTAAATGCTATAAAAAAGAAATAGCTTTATAATTATATATATAATCGGTATATATTAATATTAAGTCATTTAAAGCACCGCTTTAAGCTAAATTATATAAAATAAATCACTAAGTATTTTAAATTATAAAATGAAATTTAACTTAATATCATATATATAAAAAAGGTAAAAAGCGTAAAGATTTTAAATCATGTATTAAAATAATATAAACGGCTTTTTTATAATTATTAATATAGTTATTATTTATATTTAAAAACATTAAGTTATATAAATATATTAAATAACTTAAAACTTAAAGTCAATAATAAAACTAAATAAGTAATTAATTAATTATAAATAATAATTATTGATTTAATTAATAAAAAACCTTTTTAAAAAGTTAAACTTTTAAATTTTAACACTTTAATTTATTTGATTTATAATTATTAAAGCTATTACTTAATATAATTTAATTTAAAATTAAAGCTATAAAAGCTATAAAAGCTATAATAGTTATAATAACTATATATATTATAAAAGTTATAAGCTTAAAAAGCTATAATTATTTAAATAACGGCATTTTTTTAAGAAAAAATTAAGAATTTAAAGCAAATTTTTAACTATATAACATTTATTAATAATTATATATTAGCTATAATACTAGCTAGTTAATTTAAATGCGTAACGGGACTAATTACAACTAATTATTTTTAAAGACCTGATTTTTAATTTTCGCTATAACTACCATTAAACCACTATATAACCATGTAGTACTTTATATATACTAGTTAGGACCAAGTTCCTTAAAAATCTCGGGCATTAATAATTTAATCATATCAGCTTCGGTAACATCTCTTGATATTTTAGAACCGCCAAGTGGTTTACACCCCCTGGTTCCATGCCTTCGAAGTCTAAACGTATACACTTGTCGATATCCGGGAACGGACCCAGCGGAGTAATAGCAAGAGGGTTGATCGAGCTATGACTCTTCGTGTACTATGATATCACCACCGTCAGCACGTAAGCAACCTAAACAACGCCGTCTAACTTCGCACTCACATTCTCTTTGATATGTTTGAAGTTCGTGGTCTCCTTGAATCCCGGAACATTCCAATACAAGTTCTTCAGCCACTCGTGTATAAAGGGGTAGTTCCCACGAATCGTCCCAAGATTACACTTGAAATGCTGCACATAAACCACATCAAAGCGGATGGCCGTAGCATATGCTAATACATCGAGCTCAGTCAACTCCTTCCCGAGCACGTAGGGTCCACCGTTCCGATGAATGATCTTCTCCAGATGGTTCAGCGCGGCAAAGACCGGTATAACACCCTTTTCATACGCCTCCTGAGTCGGCGCGAAACCCGCCTTGTAAACACCAATGTTCAGATCCCGTGTCATCCACCGCGTCACGTCGTCAATTTGGGCCCGTAGATGCTCGGGGTAAAGATCCAAGCTCATCTCCTGGCTACCCTCTGGCAGTATCTCATCGAAGCCGCTCTGCATCCACCTCAACATCTCCAGGCTCTCATTGTTCACAATGGTCCCCTCCACGGTATCCCAGAGCACGGGGACGCTATAGCGCCCCTTGTAGTCGTTATCGGCCCGAAAGTACACTTCATGCAGATACCTGGAGCCGAACAAGTGGTCCTCAGTTGCCCCTTCGTAAGTATCATCCGGGCCGTCGGCGCCGGGGAACTGCCATCCGGGCCAACCCTTGTCGTCGCCTTTGGGATAGGCCTTCACGATAGATAGAGGGATAGCCTGCTCAAGACCTTTAAGATGGCGAACAATATTGACTCGGTGTGCGAATGGGCAGAACAGGCCGATATAGAGATGATATCTCGCGGGTTGTGGTGGGAAGCGTGAGCCGGGCGCTACGGAGCCGTGCCACGAATCCTCGGGCCCAGCATGGTGCGACTTTGCTTGACCGTCGCCCATTTCTGAACCGCAAAAACGCAGAATAAGACGAAAAAGAAATTATCGACAGTGTCGAGATTGCTGCAAGGTCTCACTTGGGGTGATGATACGATGGTCGAAGGGTGTCAAAAGCGGCTTAGGATCGGGTGGGGGTTAGGGGGGGCAGTTGACCTGCAAACTGTTGGTTTATCCTATGGGCTGCTCCGCTCCGGCCCGTATCTCCACTCTCTGAAATCCACGATCTCGTTAATCAGCACAACTGCACATGTACATATTGTAGAGTATCACTCTCGTGTATAATGTGTACGTGCACTGGGGCGTCGCAAGCTGCGAACAGAGCACGCAGTCCGCCTAAAGCACCAAATGGCCTAGCGTGCGGTATTCATAGCATTCTCGACAACGCCAGCCATACTGGTCAGCCTCGCTGTGTCGCTGTGTCGCTGTGTCGCTGTGTCGCTGTCTCGGCTGCGTTGCTGTGGATTGTTATAGTTTCTATCGTATGAAGGATCTGGAGCTCGCAAGGGTGATTCACTATATTTAGGGGCGTCTAATCTATAATCAGTAACCATGCTAAAACCATTCCCATCCCATTTTCCCGACCCGAACTTATTGACATGACCTTCGTCGCTACTCTTCGTCCCCGAGCCCCCGATTGTTCGCTTAATCGTCAAGGCCGCGTTTCGCGTCCTTTGCTTCTATTCCGTGTAGATCTGGCTGAGGGGCTACGTAAGGCGGACGACCACCCAGGATATCCACGACATCCTTCATTTCCATCCAGTGAGCCTCGATCGGCCGTCTGTTTTTCCAGTCCGTCTCTTTGTCTTCGATTGTCTTCATGGCCGAGATAATCACCTCGGAACCTCGAATTCCGATGACGGATGAACTCAGAGGCTCCTCGATCGTCTTGTCGGTGTCTTCGTAGCACCTGGGCCCGAAGCCCTCGAGATGTTGTATACATTTGATAGCCAGTCTGACAGCACGACACCTATCCATCGGCGAGGGAACACCACCCTGCTGCACGTGGCCAGGGATGCTATCGCGGGACTCGAACCGATTGCGTGCCTCCTCGCGTATGATATCGGCAATGAGCTTCGCGTTGTACGTCTTGCTCGCTTTCTCGTTGATGAGGACTAGTCTGCCCGCTCTCGACTGACCCTTATCCTTGCTGAAGACGTCCTTGAGGTACTTGACATCGGCATTGAGCATCTCCAAGCTGATGCCCTCTTCGGGGATATAGACCGCACTGGCCCCTACACCGAGACCAGCCAAAGTCGCAACATAGCCCGACCGTCCACCCTGCGTCTCGATCACGAATACTCGTCTTCGTGTGGCCGAGGCAGATTGCTTGATCTTGTCGCAGTAGTTCACCAGCTCGTTCAGACATGTATCAGACCCGAGTGAGTACTCGGTGCCGGGAACGTTATTGGAAATGGTGGCAGGGAGTAGAGTCATGGGGATGCAGAGAGGGGGGTAGAGCGCCCTAGCTTTGCGGAGTTGTGAGATGGCGTGGAAGGCCTCAAACCCACCTATCAAGAAGAGGGCATCGAACTTGTAGAGCTTGATAAGGTTGGCAATGTGCTCCATGCCGGATTCTTCAGGCAACTCTCGGTTCGTTCCGATCTCCGAACCGCCTTTGCTGGCCCAGCCATCCACTTCAAGCCAGTTGAACGGCCTCACTGCACCAAGAGGCTTATCTCCGTGATGTCGAGCAAATCCGGCGAACCCGTTGTGAATGGCAACGGCTTCGTGTCCACGAGACCGACAGTACGCGACACCAGCCCGGATCGCGGCGTTCATCCCGCCGGCTGGCGCGCCCACATTTATGAAGCCGATTTTCATTTTCTATTTCTTTCGGTCAGCGTTTGCCAGTTGAGGAGCATTGCGGACCAGCTTGACGTACCTCATCTTCTCTAAGCTCATGTTGCTCGCCAAAGCTCATCGATGTCGTCATCAGAAAGGAGGCGTATTGTTCGGCAAACTCGGTATCTCGGAGGCCCATAGCCTCGTCGAATTTCTTTGCCGTGATGAGCTCTGCTACCCTGTCGGTCTCGTGGATGGCGGCCATCATGGGCTTCCGGATGATCTTATTTTCGTTAATGGCGACAATGCAGCTCTCCGTGGTAGGCGTGGCCTCGAGAACGGCCTTGACCGCCTCGACACCCTGTAGCGTCGCCAGTATACGATCGTAGCTCACAGCAGTCCCTCCGCGCTGAACGTGACCCAGAGTGGTGATACGGGTATCTAAAGCTAGACCATTCTTGTCGGCCAACAAATCCTTCACCATAGCTGAGGTGATGGATTGTCCATGGCGATCGCGTGCGCCCTCGGCGATGATGACGATCGTCTTGCGCTTTCCCCAATGTCGATGCTGTTTACTCGATTAACTCTACTCCTGGCAAGGTCGGTCAGGGGCGCTGTGCCCTGGGCCCTGGGCTCACCTCTTTAATGGTATCGTGCATCTCGTCCTTCCAGTTGTCTTGCCTAGGTTTCTCTGGTATGAAGATGAAGTCGGCCCCGGTGGCGACGCCAGCCATCAGAGCCAGCCAGCCGCAGTGGCGACCCATGACCTCGATGACGAAGGCACGGGAGTGGGACGAAGCGGTGGCCTCAATGTAGTCAACCATCTCGCAGATGCGTGAGAGGGCCGAATAGCAGCCGATGGTGGCGTCGGTACCCGAGAGGTCGTTGTCGATGGAGCCGACAAGGCCGACAATGTTGAGATGCTGGTATGGTTCGACCTGCTCCGGCGACAGCTCCTTGTCCTCGACGAGCTTGCGGAGGTGCTTGGGCCAGTTCTGACGGAAGATGTTGGCGCCGGTAAGGGAGCCGTCGCCGCCGCAGACGATGAGGGCGTCTATGCCGTTTAGGATCATGTTCTTGGCGGCCTTGCGCTGGTACTCATCCTCCTTGAACTCGAGGCACCTGGCAGTGCCGATCAGAGTGCCACCTTCGGAGAGATAGCCTCGGACGTCCTCCCAGAACATGGGGGTGATGTCGCCTTTGACAAGCCCGGCATAGCCTTCCTGGACGGCGAAGGCGTCGCAACCCAAGTGGATGGCCATGCGGACGACGGCGCGGACGACGGCGTTCATGCCGGGGGAATCACCCCCGGAGGTCATGACGGCAATCTTCTTCTTCGGAGCCATGGCGGGAGTGGTTGCAATGTAGAGAAACAATGCTGTGTGGTGAGCAATGTGGAAATGTGGGAGATGTCTGGGCTACTCTACGTGCGAGGGTTTCTATACCCTCGAGCTGCCCGTGGCTTAGGGTACGGCGATGGCAGGGCAAGGCTCCGAGGTGGACAGTGGAGAGACTACGTGGTACGTATCATGTGATGGTTGGATGTTGTGAAGAGGACTGGCTGGAGGAACGTGATGGACGTCGAGCTCGGCTAGGGGAGAGAAGATCAGAGGAGATCAGAGGGGCCGCGTTGGTACTTTCACTCTGCACAACCGAGCCCAGCATGCAATATCCGCTTTAGTAGCATCGACTCGGTCAATAAGAAGCGTTCGCGGTGACGAGAGGCCGTGTCAGAGCCAAGGTGGGATGGGACGATGTAGAAGCTCTTATCGGGCCTTATCGGACGGCGGCGATGCGGGGAGCTATCTGGTACCGCATTGTACCGCATTTCGGAACGTAACAACTAAGGCACCCCCCAGGTACATGTAATCTGCATCTTTTCCTCCCTTGAGTTTGTAAGCAGTACCTAGCAGCAAGAGACGATGGGAGCGCTGCAATGATCACGCGCCGGAGCAAGATACTCACCGGCGCTGGGCCTCGCCTGGATTTGCCCATCCGGAGCTGAGCGCAAGGCTGCATGTGCGTCAGTCGGGCGGCCAAGTGGGGTGACACCTTGGGTAATGGGCCGATAATTGTTTCCCCCCCCCCACTCCTCTTCTTTAAAATTCTGTCTATTAGGTAGTCTCTGTACAGTCTTCACTTCCAGCATCTCGATGATCAATGATCAATGCTATGAGCATAGTGGTCTGTCCCACTTGCATGTCATGACACGGTTCCCGGTTCCCGGTTCCAATTGCATCCCATCCCATTGCAAAGACTATACACATCTGATATGGCAGAGCCAATGGACACAGCTCGCAAGGTACTCGGGGGCAGCGCGTGCCGATGACTGGAAATGACGTGGTGGCATGTATACATGTAGGTATAGTAAGGTAGTCGCCGTGGAGGGAGCCGAGTGCCGGCATACGGAGTGGTCCGTCGGGAGTATCATTAGTACCTTAGGTAGTCTCAAACACAATGGCACCACGACGACCACGACGACCACCACAACATAAGATGGGCAAATACCACCGAATCAGTACTGGGTGTAGGGAGCGGTGGGGGTATATGGTCTCTGCAGTCGCCAACCTTAGATGTACTGTCCCATAAGGATGCTGTTCAATTGGAAAGTACATGCGCAGTAAAACTGTAAACTGTACGCACACGATGGATCCGGTGATGCCCTTCGCACCCCGTCCCTTTGATTGAGAGAGGCTCTGCTTCCGAGCCTACCCCAAGTTAATTAAGTCTGGTTAGACAGAAGGTCTGGCGTCGTTCCACGAACCACCAGACGCGCGGACTCGTTCATGATAAGAGGAAGTCAAGATGAGTCGGCCACCGCGGAAAGGTCAGGTCCATGCACATTGTCTACGGGCTATTGTTGAAGAGCAGCTCTCTAGTCCTCTGTCGATGCTCGGGAGTCAATAGGATGGATAACTTGGCCACAAAAGATCCTCAACCCAGGGCCGCCAGCCACCTGCGACCCTGGATTCCAACGTTCTTTGCCTGAGTCCGGACGGCTGTGGCTGAGGTAAGGCCCAGCCAGGTACCTAAAGTACCTACCTTATCGAATCAAGTACATTTACACAACCTATGATGTGCTAGTATTGATCGAGAGCCTCAACGCAGTCTTGTCAACTGCTTCACCGCCGTGCTTCGCATGGCAGGTCAAGAATGACGGGGTAGAGTAGCAAACTGCAGCTTCTGAACCCCCCCTTTCCTCCCCGGAACTTAAGCCGCCTTTGCATGAGAGCGCTTCCCGCTTCCCGCTCCCCTTGCGCCCACTTTGCGCCCACCTCGACTCTTATTCTCTCCCTGTTCGACCCCCCTCGTGAGAAGGCACTGTACTGCCCTCACTCGGCATCCTATCGTCATAAGTTGCAGCAATGGCGGGCGACGGCCAGGCGCCTTTCTCGTTACGGCCGTGGCCCATCGCCGACAAGCAGCCCAAGAACATCGCCGACTTCATCGCCCGCGTCAACGCCGCCCCGGACGGCTTTCGCAACCTCGACGAGGCCGCCTTGCGCCAACAGCTCCACGCGCAGCAACAACGAGGCCCCGATACATTCGATACCGACGACGACGCTGACGATGGCGACGAAGCCGAAGAAGGCCAAGGAGAGGCAGACGCCGACAAGGCCAAGACCGTGGCCGTCGCGCGCGACGAGTTCCTGCGCAACATCGAGTTCGCCCACCAGTCGGCCATGCTCGCCCTCGACACCGTGTCGCTGCTGCTGTCCAAAGAAGCCCCCGTCCAGGCTGGCACCACCCTGTCCCCGGCTCTGCGCACCACCGTCGGCATTGGCACCCTGGGCGCCTCCAGGCTCAGGGAGCCCAACGTGACCGACGCCCAGAAGAAAGACGACCTCGCCGTCGCCACGGGATGGAAGCTGATGGGCGTCAACACCATGGTCGACGGCATCCTCGCCGCCGCCCAGCGTCTCGAGCGCGAGATGGAGCTTGAGACCAAGTACTGGGCTGACGTCCTCGCCGTCAGTGACCACGGCTGGTCTGTCTGCTCCCTGCCTCACGACACCCACACCCTCGCCGTCCGCTTTGGCTTCGCCGAGTCCGCCCCGGCCTTCCGCGACAGCAGCATCGCACCCCTCCTGCGTGACAACGATGGCACCGCCACTCTTGCTCTCGGCAACGTCGGCGGTGGCGCACAGAGAGTCCGCATCACCGTCACCCAGCGCGGCGAGGTCACCGACCAGTCCCCCCTGCCCCCGAAGTTGCCCAACGATGCGCCCCTGAGCGACCGCGTGCGCGAGGCCAGGGACACCATCTTCCACCAGGAGCTGTGGTACGAGCTCAACCGCGAGGCCCGCATCCTCCTTGCCTCTGGTATCCGGTACAGTGGCGCGGCGATCACCTGGGACCTGGACGACAACACCCAGTACGTCTTCACCCTAGAGGATTTGGTCGACGACGAGGTCAGCCCCTACGCCAACCTAGCTGCGGCCACCAACTCCTGCCTCGCCAGCTATTCCTTGATTCAGTTCCTCCTCTTCCAGAACCATCGCCAGAACTACAACCGCCGTACCTCGCCCATCCTCCTCACACGCCAGTCTCCCACCATGAATGCCCCCTACCACATTCTACGTCCCTTCATCTCCAGGCTCGGCTATCTGAAGGACGCTGCCGCCCTGACCAGCTTTCTCGAGCGACTCGTCATGACGATCCGACGAGCCGGCATCTCTACGGCTTCCTACTCTTCCACCTTCATGCCACAGATCCCCTCCGCCTCCAAGGCCACACCCGTGCGCCTCACCCCCAACGGCGAGCTTCAATGGGTTCACCAGCTCTTCCACGCCCTGACTACCTTGAGCACCCTGACTATCACCCCGGAGGCCCGCATCTGGTGTCACAGTCGCGCTGTCATGCAGCCATTTATCGGCACGCTGTACAGCATGTTCCTCAGATCCCCCTTCTCCGACAACAAGGACCTGCCCCGGAACCCTCTGGAACATCTCTGCCCGCCTTCGGATCCTCACAACCAGCCATATCCCAATCTTCACGAGGCCACTCTCTACCTCCGCCAAGCCGCTGTACGGGCTATCTCCTACCAATGCGCACGTAACGCCACCGAGAAGCTCGGCAACAAAGAAATCCGGCCGTTGGACGCCGTCGAGGGAACAGGCGTCACGGATAACAAGGGCAACTATGCCAGAATCGACATAAACATGGTAGACGGGAAGGCTATCCTCACGCTGGACGCCCAGGGCCCCACGAGAAACGAAACGGAGCCTCGTCGCTGGACCTGGGGCCCCGATCCGGAGGACGCGAATGCCGAGAGCATACAGAAACTCGTCACCGAAATAATGAGAGGCAGCGTATAGAATGCGTCCGCCGCTCCATCTCTTCCCGATGGCCATGATTGGATCAGTATTTTTGATGATCACCAGCTATACAAAAGTGTCTTGCATGACTTCGAGATATGATAGCTGGGCAACTTGAGAATAAAATGGTTTCACAGACACCTCTTTCTTTGCTCATATTAGTGCCATGTACTTGTTGTTGGGCTCATACTATGCTTGACTATAGATTTGGTTGACGACGCCGTCTTGGTGAATGAAATCATTGTCTTACCGGCATCGCAGCTCTTAAGTCTTGTGATGGCATGTGCAAGAACACACATGCGAGTCGAGCTTACAGGTTCTCGGACTGAGAGGTCTCGTAGATGTCCCCAGAAACTCTGATCCCCTGAGAATCATGTAAAACGGTCTGTGGCAATTTATGAACATCGTCTCCCAGGCCTCAACGATCGACGGTAGTAAATGATATGACACGGACACACGGACATGGTTTTCAGCCGCATACTTATCGTATTCCTGCTGTAACAGATTCCCGGCCCGTAGCCTTATAGGAAGTTCATGTGTTTTGAGCATTAACCGTGATCGTTCTGAAAGTGAAGAACAGGTACCAAAAGTCTTGGTTAGCCCTGGGTTATTCATCTTTCGTGAAAACCATGTAGGCAATTCAAGTATAACACATGCTCGTGACTGTTCTTCTGCCCAGTTTTGGAGGCCACCTTCTTCATTACGTTTTCCTTTATGACTGTCTTATTCACCCGAAACATTTTCATTCCAGCAGCGTTAAACTAAGTATATAGTCAGTTTGTAAAGCGGACGGAAGGCAACAAAATCAAGACACAGGCGGCCTCTACCATAGCTCATGGAGAACACCGAAGCGCAAAGACTCACGACAATCAGACAATTGCCAAGCAGTATCTAGAGTACTCTATGCACCCTGGATGCGAAAGCGACTCATGTTTAATGTCTTTATGTATGTACTTCAACACATCTCCGTCAGCTCGACTCTGTAGCACCCTGCCTCAAAGCCAGCGCAGCGCCGCGAAGACAAGTGTAGAATAGAGTTTTGTTTCATGTTGGGAACCGGGGTGAAGCTAGGGTGTTCGTTTCGGCAGCATTCTCGGGCTTGGACGGCCTATATCTATAATTAGACTCCGCAACGGCCAACGTCCTGCCTCTTAGAGATACTGCGAGATATACAACGACTCGCACGCAGTTGAGTGGCTTAAACCATGCAACAAGACCAAACTTACCGCAAGGCTGTAGCTAAGGGGGTGTTTCACATGATCTGTGTTGGGACGGAGTAGTCTTCAAAGCTACGAGGCAAATCATTCACGCATCTCCAAGACCTCGTCTACACACATCTTGCATGGCAAGCAAGAGAAGACAAGACATCTAAACGAAGAACTAAATTGTTTTATGGCGGGAATATACACAAGAGCAATGCGTCGACAGCAATTCCCCAACTATGCAGAAAGAGAATCTACATCTCTTCTCTAACAACTCAGCGCGCGCCACGCCAACGAGGGGGGAAATGCAGATGATGATGAGGTGATGGGTATATGCATATCGTTATATAAATGTCATGCCTAGTATTCAATATCGAAATAGCAGAGAGTATGGAAACAAAGATGGCCTAGTTCTCTAGTAGTTGTATCTGTAGCACATGGTTGTTCCGCTGAGGGTGTTGATGATCTCGCGGACCGTTACGTCGGGTCGAATGCCACCCATGAAGATGACCGTGTCCAAAGTGATGGCGTTGCCATTGTGGTCGACACCATCGATCGAGGTGTAGCGGGAACCGGTATTGGCAAGCTCCCAGACACGGTAGGCGCGGTCGATGAAGGCGTGGTGGAACCAGAAGAAGGGCTCCTGGGGCGAAGAGTTGACATCCTCCATGACACCACCAACACCGTTGTGGCCGTATCCGTGGGGTCTGGGTTCGTCAATGTCAGTAAATCTGGCCACGGACTCGTCTGCTGAGTTCTGGCGTGGAAATAGCTCACCCGTTCTCGAGGCAAACCTCGTAGTTCTGGTAGTCGGCCATGCTGGCACAGTAGTTGATGTAGCCAGTGCTGCACTGCGCCGTGTCGGAAGACGTGCCCTTGCGGCTCAAGCAGTGAGTCGACTCGCCGGTGCCGGGTCCGATGTGGCAGGTGAGACCGGCGAAAGCACCGTCGGTCACGCACTTCTGGGCTCCGCTCAAGGTCCCGAGGTAAGCGGAGCTGAAGAGGTCGGAGCCGGAGAAGGCACCGGCGTGCTTGGTCTCATCGAACCAGACGAAAGCGCGATTGAAACCACACTCGTCACGGAGGACCTGCTCGAAGGTCCACAGGAAGTAACGGTGCCACAGCAGGAACTTCTGGTTGCCGTGGATGTTGGTAGTGTAGGACTGGTGAAGACGAGCAAAGTCCTCCCACCTGCTGGTGGAGGACGAGAAAGCGCCCGACGGGGCCTTGTTCTGGAGGCACTTGAAGGCCGACATCAAGGCTTGCCTGTCGCTTGTCGAGTAGTCGTCCCACTCGAATCGGATGTTGGGGCTGGCAGCACAGGCGGCGGCGGTTTCTCTTGGCAGCAGTCCACCTAGGCTTCCATTCTTGAAGGCGATCTCGGCCTCACAGGCGCCATCCTTGTACTCGTGCTGGGGATCGGGGTGGACAAACTTGGGCCATGCGGCATACTTGGTTTTAGCCTCCTCCAGGTTGACCAAGTGGTGGCCGTAGCTGATGGGCTGAAGCAGAGGGGCCAATGCGCCCTTGAAGTCAGTGACGATCTCGCTGATGAAGCTGGGGAGTCCGTGGACGGTGGTGGCGCCGACGAGGGCGGTGGCGAGGATGGAGTATCTCATGGTGACCCAGCACTGTCGCTACCAAGACAGATTTCGATATTAAGAATATTAGGCGAACGTATATTAATGGTCGAGCGAAGCAACCGGGACGAGCAGCCAACGAGTGAGGTGAGCGAGCGACGGGAAACGAGTGACAAACGACGAGGTCGTTATGATGCGCGAGGCGGCCGGAAGCTGGACTAGCAAACAGGACAGGCGAGGATCGAAGATCGCCGCAGCAGCAGCCGTCATCTTTAAAAGAGACAGCGGCGCACATGGGGACTGTTGGCGTGCGCCCCTATCCGGAGCGGACCAAGGCAGTGGTCTGCCAGTCGAGCCAGTGTGCCAGCTCGCCAGCGTCGCAACGGGGGTGTGTCTTTGGGTGTGGTCCCCAAACGGGTCCTTGATCGTCAGACCAGGATCTGTGTCGAGCTGGTGCAATTTCCAAGTCGAGCCACGAAGCCACTTTCAGCGAAGTGTCATGCATCTTGGCGGGTACGCGGTAGGGACGAGGCAGCATGGATCGCGGCGGTGCCCCAGCCCTCGCCAGCCCTTGGGCCAATTTCACTGGCGAGACTGGCGAGGCGTTGCTTCGGCCTGGTGCTTAACCGCCTGCTGCAACGGGCAGACGGTGCGGGACAGCTGCTGTCTTTGAGACGCAGGCTCGGCTGAGGGTCCATCTCCCAAGAAGATGGATTGACGAGTTCCCAGAGTCTTGCCAGTGGGTGAGAGACGAATCGGGCTGCACTCCGGATGAACTCGCCGTTGCAAGACATGGCATGCACAACGGCGCACAGTAGGTATGCTGTGTCCATTCCGCATGTGTGAGACTCGCAGCCATGGCACACGTACATCCGTAGCCCCACGTGAAATACTAACTACCAGTACCTAGTAGACTGTACTGTACAGTATCTCTGCTCCTATCAATAGGCCGTGTGCTCGCAAAGAAAAGCTGTGGCTGAAAAGGGAGGACCGAAGGGGCAGGACGAGGTTGGGTGGGCTTGGGCTTATGTACGGTCGATGCTCGGGCGGGCTTCAAGAATGAAAAGAGCCGACCTCTGAGCCGAGTTTCTATTGTTATGTACTAGTCATCTGGGTATAAAAAAGTGAATTAATAGGTAGGCACCAACACTTTACTTCGTAGGCACTACTTTAGCTGAAATTAGCTAAGATTATTTAGAGCACTTACGAGCTTTTTCCAGGTAAAGATGCATTTATAAAAAGCTCGCCGGTGTTTTAACCTTAGTTAATGCTTTTAGACTTAATAATAAAAGCTATTATTTAATAACTGCATTTATTATTATATTTAATAAATAAAGCTATTACTATTTTAATAGCTGCAGTTATTACTATATTATTTAGTCGCGTTTTAAATTGCGGCATTTATTAATAAGCATTCTTATTACTAAATTTGTATATAAAGCACGCTTTAACTTTAAAGTTTGGTATACTTTCGGAAATAAAATCGCGTGTTTAAAGTCTAAAACTAGCGAGCTTAGTACGGGCATAACTTCGTAAGGGGGCTATTTGGCAAAGCCGACGGTTAATCTTAGTTAATAGCCACCTGTATGGTGCCCACGAAGTAAAGTGTTGGTGCCCACCTATAAATTTACATAAGAAAACTGGGTTAAAGCTGCAAACTGCAACAGATTTATCATTTATGGATTACAGCGTGCCAACTTTGCGATACTGTGGCCCCTTCCAAGATTGAGCCATCCGAAGCACGTTGCGGAATACCAGCGACACGAACATGGTCCGTTTCTTCGACTGTGCTGTAGATAATCTGTACACTTCGAAGTGCGGCCCATGCGTGAGAGAGCACGAGCGGGATGGACTCAACCCCCCCTGGTAACAGCCAACTGCGATGTGGGCATCGCATTGCGCGTAACGCCCCTCACAGACCGCCCTCAGTCGATACCATCACAGATGCTCAGAGCCGCCGTCGCGCTCTCGTGCAGCCATGCCTGTGCCGATGCCCTGTTGCTGACATGGTGGTCCACTCGTACGGCTAGGACGGCGAGCTGGGCGAGGTACATGAGGTATGTACAGTAGAAAAGGACCACTCGGGAAATACTACTATTGAACTCACGCCTCGTATCGCCCCTCGTCTGCCCCTGGTTCGTCACGTTGGGCCTGAAACTCATCAGCACCATGCCATTCTGCAAACCACCTACCTATTTCTGCCACTTCTGCCATTTCCCCAGTAAGCTGGTATCGACATCTCGGCTCGCCAGATAGGTATGGCAGTTCAGAATCCCCATTGCGCAACCTGGTAACTGCTCGTGCTCGACACAGGCAAACACCAAATTTACACCTCGCCGTCGACCACATTCATTCATCCATTCATTCATTCATTCGCTTGATGTCATACGCAAGCGTTTAGCACTCACTCACTTAGCACCCCGCTTCCAAGATCCTACTAGTAGCCCAAGCCCAGCCTCGCGCACTAGTAGCTAGCTACCTCTTATTCACTCCATCCGGGATCGTGATACGGATGGGTGCGTTGCCCTATCTCTGCTTCCTTGTTTTGTCTTGGGTATGATGTCGATATACGAGTTCATATTCCGTACATACCTTAGAGATGCAGCCAATTGCGGCTCGTCCCCCCACGAGGCGCTGGAAGCTGCATGTGCGACCTACCGCTGCAGCATGCCGCCCCGTTTAGCCAGTGGTCAAGCGCCCACGAAGCGCCCATGAAGCGAGGGCACCCTACCGCTACTATATAGTTATATATATCAATACATACTAACATGATACCACGCACATACCGTAATCTTTGGCCCGAATCCTGGAGCACGTGTATGAGGACATGAGGATGGAGCGCGGTCAGGCCGGGTTTGGGTGTCCGGAGCCGGGTCTCGGCAAAGAGGTAGCGTGACGAAGTCTATGCCGTGACCGGGACTCCGTTACACTGCAGCTTCCATCAAACCGGTCCGTCCGAGGACAAGTATGATTCCGGAAGATAACAGTATAAGTAGATGGCATTTTCCTGTATCCCATACCAGATGACCTGGGTGCGCCATCGAGCAAGGTTACTGCGCGTACACATCCCTTCAACCTTACCATGACCACCGCCCTCCAAGCCACTGATCTTGAGTTCTAACTCCCGACTAACTGGGGGTTGATTGTAAACGAAGTCGGAGAACATCAAGTCCAAGACCTACTAAGAGGTATACATAAAAGATCGTGCTCATATAGCCTTTGATAAGGTCCACGTGGACGTCGAGTCTCCTATAGTCGCCCGGTGTCGAACAGAAGCCCCCACCGATATGGATTTTCTTTGACGCGGTTTGACTGCTGACCTTGCGGCTACTCGATGTCTGGCTCTTTGAGATCCCCACCTTGCAATGAAGCTGTTGTATTGAACAAAGCGCTGCGTGGTCATGGCACCTTGGTTTCGAACAATAGCAGTCTTCCTGGTCACACAGCTTAAAAGTTCGAGGCGAACAGCTGATTCTCATGCCTTCGACCAACCGAATTCTCGATATTCTTAGCAGACACGGCCCTGTTATTACTACCATCTCAATCTTACATAAACCCAAGGTATTTTGCCAATATGTCACAAGCATCAGAGTCCTCCGCTCCCTCCGGCAGACAATCTCCCAGCATGTCAACGTCTACTTCAAGCAGCTCCAGCCGCCAGTCACGAGCATGCGATTGGGATCGCTGCTCCCTCCAGTCCATCTTGAGCAGCTTTCGGCCGCAAAGCATAAAGCAGTCGATGATGGCCATTGAGCACAGACGCGCCCACCTGCTCCGCACTCGACAGATATCATACGAAGACAACGAGGTCCTGATCAACGCCTGCAGCCAGCTGGGACACACTCTAGAGTGTTTTGAGGTACTAAGGAAGGACGTGAAGAAGTTGGAGAAGGCACAGCAGCCATGCACAGCTCTCAAAGGTAACGTCTCGTCACTACTTGATATATTCGAATGTCAAGAAACTGCCGGACGGGACCTCGCTGACATGGTACCCATGATCCCGGATCCCGTGTGGAACACGTCCGAGTTCATCGATGCTGCCCGCGAGTTTCCGTCAGTTGGCGAGTTCTGGGTGACGGTATGTGGCGACGCTTCGACAAATATCAAAGGCGACAGTGGTTTCAGGTGGTGGCCCTTTTCGTAGGTCGAGGACTCATGAGTTGGCTACCCAAGGAACCTGATGATATCTTCTTTAAAAACACCAGTCGATAGTGGTGAAAATGTCGACCTGAACCTCTCAACTTGTGCGCGATCAGCTATTTGCAAATGCTCGGCGCCAGTTAAGAACACAGTTGCATGCTGCAAAGTAAATGCCATCCTCTCTATAGCTTCGACTGATTGTCAGTTAGCTTGACGACCCGACTGGCTGAAATTCGATGTAAGAACAGAGCTATTGCTCAAGCGTCGTAATAGAATATCCCCGTCAGGCCTCCAGCAAGCGACAACGCGTGTGGCGCAAAGGATACGAACTAAATCTGCGATAATGGAAATTATAGGGTTGAGAATACCTGTTTAGAGCCAGAGTGGAAAGATGCTTGATCTTTCAGTTGGTACCGTAACAACCACCGACAAATAATCGTAGCGTTAGTTTATTTGAATGCCTCGCACGCTGCTCGCGAAACTGATTCGGCCCGGATAGGTGCGGTAGTTGCCTTGATTGTACTTAATAGTTGCCTGCACAAATTAGTACGTATGATATAGCTTTTCCTTGCCCTGGCTGAGACGGAGTGACAGTGTAGACAGATAAGCAAACAACAAGACCATTGTTGTTAGTAAGGGGATTTGTGTCATGCAAGGGCCCAGGTGAGACTTGAAGCTCCCGAGTAACCTACAACCTTTTCACGTTCTTGATGGACAATCGTACAGAGGAGTAGCGCATAGGTATTCATAGCTCGGTGGCAACATTATATACATACATGTTCACACATTTCCCGAAAACAGCATGAGAAAATGACACATATATAAGATGTTCCCATATCTCAATACTCAAGAATACTCAGAGCATTCCGCCTGGGCCGTCGCCACGCAGGAAGAATCCCCTCGTCCTGCTGTTTGTCACAATAAGTAGTCTGTCCTAGCCACCGAGTCCTGTCGAACGGGGCAAACTCAGGAAACAAACTCACCTTTCCAATAAACTCGTCCTCCAGCCGTCTGGCATTAACATCAGTCAGGTACCTATTCTCATCGAACACATCGTCAGGCATTACGAAATCCCTCTTATTCCTCGCTTTAATTAAGCTTTCCATAGCCTTCTCCACGCCTCCAATATCGCTTCCCATCCGTACAGCTCGTTCCACGAACTGCTCAATATCGCCATATACGATGAATTTACACCGCTCCCAGTCGGGGTCCATTTCGTCAACCAGAAGAGGCAGCTCAGAGAGACTCCGTAATGCGGCCTTGAGATCCTTTGCCACTGCCCCGAGTTTGTCATCGATGGCGTCTAAGAGACAGGCGCCGAATCCAATCTTACAAAGCACCACTTGGTACTCAAATATGCGTTGCCTCATGTTGGAGATTAGTACCGATACGTTGTTGATGGCGATACATTCTCGAAGAACGAAATTCTTGACGGTCTGCACGTCGTGCCCGCGTGATTGTAGTTGAGGGTCTGGGAACATGGTGCGTGCTAGATGGCCAGGTGAGGATGTCGTTGCTTATCTGTGGTTTTCAAGGAAGCTGCCTGATACCCGATCGCGACTGAAGCTCAATGTGACGATGATGAAACGACACACACAGAACTCACAGGCTGCTTGTGTACCTTACGCATCTGTTTATAGAACCGAATTGGCCCTTAGCCCTGTTCGTATAAAGGCGCTGTATTGAGCAGGGTAGTATAATCCCTTTGTCTACTACTCTGTCTTTACAATGCTATTGTCTGTGCATGCCCTTACCGCTACTGTCCTTTCGCGAAGCCAACAGAGGCCGACACGAATTTTCAGCAAGTACGGTAAAGCATGTCTTGTGGCATTCGCCTTGGATGCCATGACCCAATTCGACCATAGCCCTGGAAAACACACAAGTAAGTCGTGCTGTCATCCATTCTAGTGATATGTCTAGCAACGAGGACGGACACGATCACCGGTAGCCAGAAACGTCAGACTCTCGAACACTGAGCCCAGGTCTAGAAATGTGTACCACACAGTAGTAGATCGATCCTGCTTGCTCTATGCCGCCGAAGAGCGAACGGGAAGGATAGCTTAATATGATATCAACTATCTGCAGACTTTTACCGTCGCGATCTTGCCGTCCTAAATCATATCATGCCAAACCTCTATGTTAATGTATATCAATGCAGAAACCCACCCCAGGTTGACCCTATATCCCCACCGTCGTGCCTTTTTACATGGGGGCCTTCCAACGCATGTTAATCTGCTTTTTCCGAACCTGATCGGGCGCGTGGAAGTCAGCAACTCAGCAGAGAATACGATTTGAGGGACGCTGATCGCGTTGAGTTGGAACGAAGAGGCAGAGTGTATAGAGAGGGCAACTCACCATAGGTCCCAAAACTGAAACACCAACAAAGAGAGCCAAAACCGTGCCTAAAAGGGCTACTTTGTTGAAGCCCTTTCCGAGAATATCAAAGGCGTGGCTCGGTGCCACTCTCGTGCCAAACACATCAACGCCATATGCAAAGACGAGACAAGTACTCTCTAGTATGGCTGGTGCCGTAATGATGTCCCTCACGCCCACGACGTCTCTCAAGTGGGTGATGGTGAGCCGTGGGTCGAGCTCCACAGCCGGAAAGTACTTGGACAAACCCTCCTCCATCTCAGCCGCCGTGGGGTCTCGGCCTACGGGTCTACGGGGCTCCAAAACCATCTTGGGTAGGCCGATGATGGAATGGGCTTCCGGCATATAGGCTAGTAGCTGCCGAACAGTGACACCTTGTCGGGTTTGCGTGACGGCGAGAGAGGTGATGGGGCCGGACAAAATGAACGCCTTGGATTCCACAGATGGGAGGGCGGGGCCAGTATGCGAGTCCACAGGATCGAGAGAGGAGAACGTATCGGCCTCGCCGAGGATGCCACGATCATTGGCGAGCTCGGATTCGTACAGATCGAAGACGACGACTTGATAGCCCTTGAGCTTTTGCTCCTGGTTGTCGCGTAATGTGTACTGCCCAAAATATGTGCACAGAAACCAGTTCTCGGCGATGGCGCAGCTGATCTCCTTGTTCGCGTCAACCCCTTCCAGCGTTGACGAGACGAGGACTTGGCCTGATACCGTGTCCAGAAGATAGACGGAGAGTGTAGAGGCTTCATCGTTAACGGCCGCCACCACCAAGGTGTTTGGGTTCAAGTATTTATATCTGACAGTCCGATCTCCCAGGACGCGGCCGATCGAGGCAATTGGATCATGCTGTGAGTGGGTTGCCACATCCACAATCCGCTGTCCGGCTGAAGGGAAGAAGTTCCAAACGGGCACTGCAGATGCCAGTTCGCCCTTATTGACGAATGTTTGCCCCTGAATTTCATCCGCACTTGGACGAGTGACGACAGTTTGTTTTGGAGCGTATGCACTCATGACGTCGGCCAACTTGCCGTCTTGTTCGATGGGCAGCAACCATGGCCCGGCATCGCTGTCTACGGCGACAGCCCCATCCACGTGGGGCAACAGACCAATGGGCATGGTGTCGATGGTCTGGCCTGTGGAAGCATTCACAATGATGAACTCCCCTTCGGCGCCGCGTATCGTGACGAAGCCCTTGGCGTTATCGGCATAAATGGCCTTGACATCCCAGGTTGGGCCCGAGGGAGTCTCGGTTGACTTCTTGGACCAGAGAACCCTGCCATGATCGCCGGCATCGAGGCCGTAAATCTTGCCACGCTTCGTAGCAAGCACGACGAGCTTGTTGAAACCAAAGCTATCACGCGATAGTTCTCCGGCAGATGTTGCAGTGTTCTCCGAGCCCGCGACGATACTCAGAAGACGTCGAGCAAGGGTCTCGAGGTAAGCCGGCAGGTACTGGAGGTCATCGATGTGGCGGTTTACGCGGTGAACGTAGGCCTTGAGAGGGTTATCGTGAGCTTCAGCCTCGAGGACCTTGGCAAGCTCTTCGGGCTCCGGGATTTCAGCCCAGGTCGCAGCCACAGCACCGCTCATGCCCTCGAGCCGGGTCCAGCTGACGTCGCCGTTCACAACCTGGGTCCAGTCGTCGGCGTCAGTGACCACAGCAGCCCTCACGGCGTAGCTGTCCCCGGCCTTTTTAATAACCTCGGAAACGGCACTGACAGCGCCGAGGCCTCCAGTGGCCGGCTTCAGGGGCCAGCGACCGAGAATGCCGTGGGAGGTGGACGCGGTCACGGTGAGCTCGTGGTCGGTGATGCGGGTGAAGTAGACATTGGCAGCAGAGGAGCTGACGGAAAAGGCGCTGCGGCCGTCGAGCAAGGGCAGCTCATACTCCTTGGCGATGGCAGCGGTCTTGAGGTCGACGTGGTAGATGTCGGCCTTGCTGGCCGTATTGGTGCGGCTGTGGACGAGGAAATGGGGCGACGAGTGAGCAGAGTGAGGGGCGTGGATGGCGACTTGGACGGTGTCGGGAGGCAAGGGAAACTCGTGCTTGGTCTTAGTGCCGAGGACGTTGACCTTCAGCTTGTTCATGCTGTTGTCGGTCCAGGCAACGATGGCGGCGGCCGAGTTGGAGCCGACGAAGGTGACGTCGTCGGGCTTCTGGACCTCGCCTTTGGTGGACAGAACGATCTCATCGAGCTTCTTGCCGGTCAAGGTGTCGAGGACGATGACCTTGAGGGTGTACGAGAGCAACGCGCCGTGCAGGGTGACGACGAAGACCTTGTGCTGGTCGGTGCTCACCTGCAAGGGCACGTCGTTGGTGACGGTCTTGAAGTCCCAGACTACGCGGCCATCGACGCCATGTATCCTACGGGCGACGGTGGCGCCGTCCTCTTCATAGAGGGCGAGCACGTCGTTGGTGACCTCGGTGACCTCGAGGTCGGCTACGTGGCCGGCGAAGGGCAGCGACCACAGGTTGCGGCCGGTGAGGGCATCCCAGGCGCTCACCGAGCTGCCGGACGCCGCTGCTAGCCAGGTCTGGTCGTGGGCGGCGCGCAAGAAGCCGCCGCCATTCGTGACGTTGCCATTCAAGAGGTGGCGCCAGACGATGGCGCCGCTGCTCGGGTTGACGGCGCCGAGTACGCCAAGATCACTCAGGGTGTAGAGGAGGCTCGCCTTGTCGTCGGGGCGGGGGCGGTGGAAGAAGGTGGTGTCGGGCTGCGGCAGGCCGAGCAGCTCGTGGTGGTAGTCGATGTGGCCGACCTCGTCCTGGAAGACGGCGCGGACGGCGGCGGGCAGGGCCAGCAGCAGCGACAGCGACAACGACAGCGCCGGGGTGGGAACGTGCATCGTGTCAAGGGGCGCTCATCAACGGAGCAATGGTAACTAGCACGCTCGATGTGGGATGGCAACAGGATCGGGCGGTGCTGGAGGGGCTTGTTGCAAGCATCGGGCGAGTCCATGCAGGTAGAAAGGTACAGGTGTGTAGAGAGTACGAAATTATGACGTTGTACTCCGTAGGACCTCTTTGGCGTTCGCATGCCTTGTACATATATCCACACCACTAAACAGTGTGGACAGACAAGGTTGTGGAAATGGAGGAAATCTGACCATCCCACTCGACGTTTCGAACAACAACCATTACAAACATGTACTTTGTATATTCCTCCTATTACATTCATGATCCTGCGATCGTTCGACAAAGGACAATACAAGAATACAAGCTACGAGCTCAACAAAAGCATAGCTGTCACATACCAGACATGTTTTAGAACCCTACACGTATGCATCGTCGCCTGTGAGGTACGTAGAGTAGTTAACAGCCATGCAAGCCCCTTTGCTTGACTAACACATCGTGAGTAGGCAAAGGAGATCCCGACGTATCGGCTCTCAGTGTATCCTCAACCACATATGACCAACAAGTCCAACATGCCCTTTGCATATCGTAGAACCCACCTGAGCAGCAACCTCACTCGCCCACAGCCCCGTGCAATGCAACTAATGTACACTCATATGAGTCCGACTTAGCAGGACCTGCTGACTTGTCCTTGCCTGTGACCTGACAAACACGCCATGACATGTCTTCATTATATGCGCGCTGTCCGCATCTCTCCCTTCCCGATGCGCACTGGTGTTTTGTAGTATAGGCCAACGAAAAAGCAATAATCATGCCCGAAGTTTTGTGTCGACCGTGGTAGATGTAATACTCGCCAGCAGTCGGCGAGATTTTACTCCTCCTCGGCCGCCTTGCCGCTGTAGTCGAGAAACACCAAAGGGTTAGTACTTTGCAAGAACGACGTGCGGCTTGAAACACTCACGCTCGGCGGCCACCACGTCGCACACCCTTGGGAGCTGCCTCCTTCTCCTTGGTCGCCGCTTTGCCGGGACCCTTGGCTTTGCGTCCAACTTTGCCCTTTTTGGGAGCAGCCTCTGCTTCTCCTTCTTCTTCTTCTTCTTCTTCTTCTCCCTGCTCGGCTTCTTCCTCCTCATCGGCGGGCGTGGGCTCCTTCTTTGCTTTGCGGCCTCTGCTTTTCTTGACAGGGGCGGCCGTCTCAGCCTCTTCCTCTTCCGCGTCTTCGTCCTTGATCGCCTTCTTGGATGCGCGTCCAGCCTTCTTCTTCTGGATAGGCTCTACAGCCGGCTCCTCCTCCTCGTCTTCGGCGGCTTTGGACTTGCGACCACGCTTCTTCTTCGCCGGCATCACTTCCTCCTCTTCCTCCTCCTCGTCTTCGGCACTCTTGCGGCCACGCTTGCCCTTGCCCTTCGTGGCAGCCTTCTTGGGTGCAGCCTCGCCATCGTCCTGTCCGTCAGTGAGCTGTCAAATTCTGATGACGGTTTGAGCAAGCTACTAACCTCTTCGTTGCCATCGGTGGCCTTGGCCTTCTTGGCTCGACCACGGATGCTAGTCTTGCCCGGCACATTGAACTCCGGATCCTTGTCGTCTCTGTTAGCCTATCTTCACATCAAGTAGAGATAACAAATCGGGATATAAGATGTCTGGTTGCGATATCCTTTGGCCGCCAATTGCACAACATGAATCATCAAACCGCCATAGTAAGTTCCAAGGTCCGGCTTCGGGCATGGGTTGGAGTGAGTAAGAGGCGACAGCGTAACAGTACTCACGCCTTTGAAATCCTCAGCGTCGATGTGACCTTGCTTCACAACGCGCTGGATCTTCTCTATCACGTCCTCGTCCCTTTCCCCCGAGTCAATAGCTGTGATGACCAGCATCAAGGGCAGAGAGACCTACTGGAGTTCCTCATAGCCGTCGAGCTTGTCCCAGTCATAGTCGCCGTCCACTTCGAGGGCCTCCTGGAGGTTGGAGATGCTCTTGCCCGAGACACAACCCCTTCACCAAGACGATCAGCAAGACTCGAGGCGAGAAGGCGCCGCCTGGACCTACCAGTGTCGCCATTTCCAGCCGCCATGGTCGCTTTGGGGCACGGTGACCCAGACGCCGAAGCGAATCTCCCCTTTGAGGATCTTGCTGCCCGTGTCCTTGCATGCCTTGTCTTGGCAGCCGGCACGGTTGTTGGGCGAGATCTCTGAGTGGAACAGTCAGCGGTGAAAGAACATGCAGGAGGACATGTCAAGTTCACGGTATGCATGATGTGAGACAGAGGAAGTGTGGGATGAGATACGTGCACATGTAGAGGGACGGGGGCGTAGACAGCACAGAACTGAGATGGTGGACAAAAGGGGAGAAAACAGGACACACCAATGCGGTATTGTGACATTGTCGATATCGAATCGTCAATGGGGCAAGTCCTGCGTGAGGCTCGCGGACGAAGATTGCCGACCTTGTCAAGACGTTTGCGTCAAGATGGGACGAGGGAAGATGGCTCGAGTGACGGCTGAAGATGCTCGACACGATGGCGATGCTGGCGGGAGCGGCAATGTAGATGATGGGGAAATAAAGACAAATGGTGCTGGATGAGGGACAACTCCAAGCTGAGGTACACGAAACGGAAAGAAACGAAGGCAGAAAGTGTTGTGCGTTTGTGGTGGTTGTCAGAGAGAAGGGGGAACAATAGGTACAGAGAGAAGAAGAACCATGAAAGTAATAGTAGTCCGCGACGCGTCTGAAGTCGCAGTCTGTAGAGTTAAGAGGTACTTGAGGTAGTTGCACAGCTCCGCAGGTGCAACCCCCCTGTACCGTCTAGCTGGGCAACCACAGGCGACACAGGACCTTCCGACACTGAGGTGACCCGTAGCGACACGTTACCCGCTGGAACAGGGCCATCTATACCTACCTAGGTACGCTGCGCATTGATGCCCCGGATGCCGCTGCAGCTGCAACCAGCACAGGGGGTTGCCTCATTGACCTACGTGTACCTACATGGAGGTACTAAGACGCCTGACAATAGGTTAGCACCTAAGGTACCTAAGCTTTACAAGAATGAGATGTAGTGGTTCCAGCCATAGTGCCATTGAACCCAGCCGTCCACGCCATTTCCAAACAATAACAACAACACGCATTTAACGGCGAGAGCCAGGTGACCGATTGCATGATATTACACATCTATTGCAGTGGTCTCTGCCTGTGTCCGTCTCATCATCAATCAGGCACCCCTCAGTCGGAACTTACCTTAGGTGAGGTTAGGTACCTAACGCATGACTACACGTGGAAAAAAGTCAAGAGAAGCCACCTACTCATGAAGGCAGTTCCTCACTCAAGCTCCGACTCCATTGTGCTTTGGTTTTCTCTGCCTTGTTCGCTATGGTGCGCGTTCCTCAAAGTGCACACCTAGCTCTCTGTACATGTAGGTAGCCCAAATGTATATGTTACAAAAGTTTAGGGTTCGAGCGAACTCCTCATACTCCAGCAACTGTGCATAAGAAGAACGTTACAAACATGTGCGCAATGCGTGCGCGCAGCAGACGTTCATACTTCATCACAAGAAGGGGCACCACCCGATATACATGGACGCCAGATTCCTCGGGTTTACCGCTTGCTTGATGAGCTCATCCACTTGGCCTTCTACCCCCAGTGGGATACTCTCGTCCGGCAACAACCCTCTAACTTTCCTCTTGATGCTCTCCACCACACTCTGCGGGTTCAGTCTCACCACCTCGTTCTTTCTCTTCTTGTCCTTCTGCAAGTCTAGCGTGGGATCGTAGATGAACGCCTCGAGGATGGTCATCAGTGTTTCCTCCTGTTGCCGGAGGATACTCAGCGTGAGCTCCGAGCACTTTCGGAAGGGCCCTTCATACCCAAAGATCCCCATGGCTGCCACCATGTTGTGTGTGAGCCGGAATGGCACCCTTTCCGGCTGTGCGAACGTCAGGCCCTTGTCAAACAGACAGTTGAAGTCAACGTGGAAAACACCCCCGTTGCCTTCCTCGAGGAGCACGTTCTCGCCGTGTCGATCTCCGAGCCCCAGAATCGTGCCCACCATCGACATGACAGCACACGACCGCGTGTACCTCAACCGCGCCGTGAACCACATGGACGGGTTGGGGAATTGTGCTACGAACCAGTTTGGAAGCACAGGCGGGAACATGCCCAGCACGCCCTCCGTGAAGATCTTGGTGTTCTTGTCACCCACGACTGAATCCTTCATCATCTGTTGCAGATGACCGTATGGTGGGGAGATACCGCGGGCACGGTAGCTGTTAAGTAAGATGTCTCGCAGTGTCTTCAGTCCATCGACCCACTCGATGATGCCGCACTCCTCGTTGAGGGGCACGACGGCGTAGGTGCGGATATAGAGTTGCCGTCGGCTGGATTCCGCATCGCGTTTCAGTGATCGGTTGATCATGCTGTTGAACTCCATCAGTCGCTGATCAGTGCGAAGATCATCTTTGGGTTTGATCAAAAGACCATAATTGATGCCGTTCGACCCCCGGGCGACGAGTTTTCGCGGTTTGGCCAAGGACCCCAAAACAAGGACTTCGTCGAGGAATGAGCCGATAGTGACGATGTCCCGCGAGAAGGCTTTGTGACGCTTCAAGTTATCCGTCAGTGTGGGCAGTGTCGCTGTCAGGCAGGCCTCGACCGGCACGACCAGGGGGCAGGGTGTACACTTGTGGTTGAAGTGCAGGTCGCGAGTAATGCTAGCCATTGTCGTCCGATTGCTCTGAAAATCGCCATTGTTGCACGCGAGAAGTAGTTGCTCGGCCAGTCTTTCTCCCTTGCGCAGGAGCGAAGGGAGAGTGTATCCACCAGTCTCTGTTTTGATGTTTCGCTCTTTGAGGTGCACCAATATTTGCTGACCTCTGGCTCGACGTTCGGACGTGGCCTGCCTGGATGTCATGATAGCAAACAGGTTCCACAGAGCTTGATTGGGATAGGCTTCGACGACTTTGAATATGATGGCTTGCAGCATTCGAAAGACGTCGGTATTGCGATGGGCGATACGCGCCACAACTTGAGGCAGCGCCGTGTAGAAGACGTACGCCGGCAAGCGTGCAAGATATTTTCGTAGACTGCCGTGGAGCCCTTCGAGTTGGATTTTCCGGCGGTGGTGCAGCTCTCGCGAGAGGGACACTTTGCCTTCAGGTGCTTTATCGACTTGCGCTCCCAACTCAAGCCAAAGTGTCAGAATTCGAGGTAATGTCTGATATAGGTACTTCGTTCCGTAGTTGAGAGATCGTAGATAATTCTCAATGACAAGCTTGGCGATTTCTCCAGTTAGATACTCGTCACTTTGATCGTCTGGCTTCAGCGTTCTCTCAGATTCGAGAACTTTCTTATAATGTCGCCCCACGTAATAATGGCCTTTCTCCCAGTTGCTGTAGATCTGAGGTACAGCCCTATATTGCTCCCTCAGGGCAGTGGCGCTTGTCTGGCCAGCGCTGTCCAGCCATTTTGCAAGCAACAATTTAGCTCGGGCGGCGAGGAGAGTCTGTTGTGCGCCTATATTCCTTTCTGACGAATCATTCTCGCTGAAACTCTGATGCGAAAAAGCTCTACTAGCAATGGCCCCCTGGAGAGTCTGAATGGCCTTCCTGTTATGTCCCTCTTTCCAGAGCAAACGTGCATTTTCAATTGTAGAAGATTCATCGCCAAGCTGCGAGGCGCGAAGGACCGCGTTGAATGATTGATGAATCGAGTTACTCTTTCGCGCCAGCCGAGCGCTCGAAAGCCACAGGGCGGATATGTCGGTATTGGAGAAGCGTGGCCTTTCCATGTTAGAGCCAAATTCGCCCACACAAGACTCGGTGGGCAACTTACCGTAATAATTCCATAGCTGCCCGGCGGATACCCAGCACAAACTGCTTGTCGTTGACGTAGGAGCCGAGGACTTCAATACGTCTTTCCAAGGACTTAAGTACCTCCTGAGGGTGTTGGTCGCCCTCGCTGCCAATGCCAGCTATGAGCTCGAGGTCTGTCAACACGTGAGCTCGAAGCATGGGTTCATGACAAGCTGCTATAGACGTGGTAGCCGCTGGCGTAAGCGACGCGCCAACCCTGTTCCTCATGGTTTTCACCACCTCGAGAAACCCCTTTGCCCATCCCTTTCGTAAATATAGCAATGCTTGGGCTATAGACACGTTGAAATCTTCTGTAGGATCCCCTTGATATTTGTTGACGAACTTCTGCATCGTTTCCCATCTGGCAGTTGACCAGGCGGCTTCAACGGCGTATGGTATGACTCTATTAATCGTGTTCAAGGCTGTGTGCTTTTCAATGCCTTCCACATAATTCAGGAGCACATCTAAAGAGATATTAGTGAAAAGTGCCAATAGCATCAATCCAAATTTGACTTACCATGCTGCCCAGACTCTTTAAGACACGTCAGTAGATCAATCTGGACATCTACACAGTCGGGGTCTTCAGCAAGCCTGATTTCGTACCAGGTTTGGGCTGCCGTCCATCGACCAGCCTTCCGGTGGCTCAACACCTGCTGCTCGATATCAAGTACTCGAAGATGTGCAGATAGCCCTTCAAGACCATCAGGCTCGTCAATTTGCGAATAAATGTCCTGCACTCTTTGCAGCAACCGCTCCTGGTTCACGCTACCGTCCTGTGTCTCCTCTACCTCTGAAATATGCTGCTCAAGGTGAAACAACGCGCGAGAGTAAGCCGAGCAGTAGATGGCGCGTTGGGATATCAGCTCCGCAGGGAACGAGGATAGATAGCTTGCCACCTTGTCTATCCCCTCGACATCTTTCGCTGTGGGATTAGGTATTGTCCGTCTCTGATGAACCCACTGCATGGCATAATCCAGAAACCGGAAAAGTATCTGTGTCAATCAGTATTCTCTTCGCATCGCCCATCTTCTGTTTAGGAGGCTCACCTCGCAATAGAGTTTTCTATCCTCCTTTTCCGTGTAGGAAGCATCGCTAGGTGGCTCGTATCGAAGAACGTCGATGGGCTCACGTAAAATAGCGATACGATCTTCTTCCACGATGTCCTCAGCCAGTATGATATGCAAAATCAAGTAGGGAAATAAGTGTTCAGCGATAGTGATATCTTTGACTCGGATCAGTCGGCACAGAGGCTCAAAGATAAGCATGGCAAACGGCGTCTGAGGTCTCCGAAGGCAGTCCAGAGTGATGTTTCTCATCCAATTCCCATAAGACCTTCCAGGTCGGAAGTTGGGGTACTCGATTTTTTGCTGAACCATGGGTGGAAGGAGGTATAACGATGTCATGAAAGGCGTGAGAACTTCCTGGGCGGCTTGGCCCACTTTACACCATTGTCGATATACTGGCTCTGCTTCCTTGAGGGTTGGATTCTTCACTGCTTCTGTAATAGAGCATCTGTCAAGAAGTTCTTGCATTGCATATGACAGAAAGCCTTGGAGCTTCGTATCAGTTGCGGTCACAAAGGACACGACCAACACATTCTCTAGTAGATGAAACCCAAACGCTGTTGCTTCGGCTGAATCCTCAAAGTTGCTGCTCACAATCATGCGCGTGTCTTCCCGAATAGACTCGACGCGATTGGGATCGAGGCACCCCACAAGTCCTATGCATTGGGTACAAAGCTCAGTAATTTCATTGTGAGCCCCGTTGAATCGAGATGCACATTCCATAAGTGTCCTGGAAAGTTGGTGGACGATAGGCTCGGGTTGCTCACTAACAGCTGACGCTTGCAGGTAACCCTGATGTCTTTGCAAGTAGGACGATAGTTCCCTCAGAGCTTGTAAAACAACACCTGCGTGTTCGTGAAACAAACGGTCTGCTAGGTCTCTAAAGGCAGTACTACTATCCACCGGGGATCGAAATTTGCTAAGTTTGGCCTCGATATCAGACAGCTCATTAATATGGCTGAAGGAGGGAAGCTTATTGATAAATTTCACCACGAGGGGTTTGTGCTGTTCCAACACAAAATTGACGAGTTCTTTGGCAAGTCGTCGCGATGCATCCTCGAATGACGACCAATGATGGCCGATGAGATAAAAGGTCGTTTCGATGATTAAATCCACCTCGCTTTCTTCAAAGAAGAGAACCATGGCGCCCCAGCATGAAAACGCAGCAGTGCGGAGATCATTGTGGGACATGGCAGCCATGGTGCATGCGGTGATCTGGCTAATAATGTCAACATCAAAACGTTATGGGTTGACTATCCGTTGACTGACCTGTGGGCGAGCGATACGAACATCATTCTTTCCTATCCGTATCATTTCTTCCATTGCTTTCAAGCAACGCCTGCGCTCGTAAAATGGAGCCCGGTCGGCTGAAATATCATTGATCACGTCTGTCAACTGGGCCATCAACCCTAATGCATGGTGATGCAAAAACCGGCCGGTTGCTTGACTTTTTCTTTTGCTTTCACCACTGGCAGCAAGAATCATGCCCGCCATTTGATTAAGTGCAGTACGAATCTACAAGTGGTCAGTAACCCCATTAGATAAAGAAGATTCAATAAATGCTACTGACATAGACTTTTCGCGTCTCTTCGGCGTCCGCGATAGCTTTCAAGACGTGTAGGGTTACTGACAAGGGCTCAACTCTGAACAAATCCACCAGTTTAAAGTCATTGAAATGATGAGAAACGTGTCTGAGTAGCCCCATCGTATGCTCCTCAATACCAGGGCTCTCTTGGGTCAGGAGCAGGGCTAAAATCCGTCCTAGATTAGCATTATCGACACAAGGTTGCCATGGTTCAGCATCCTTGCGAACTTCAGCGAATTTGTAGATGATGTCTTTCTTCCTAGTCAGGACGAGCCATGGGAGAGCATATGACTGAATATGGAGGAGCAACTGTGGCAGGGTTGTTTCTAAAACTTCAGCTAGCAGCTGCGTCAATTTAGGTTGCTCGATCATGTCTTTCACAACCAAGAAAGCGATCGAACTCCAAAATGGCTCAAATAGCTGCTTGGTGGTTATGCCTCGGCGCCGGGCGACTTGCAGAATCTATATCGAATCAGCTAGGAAATGAGCGGTTGACAACATCTATTATTTCGCTTACCTCAGTGAATGCAGTCGCCGATGCAAAGGTACTGTGATGACCCAGGTATTCCACCAACTTGACCAGTACTAGAACGAGTTGGTCATCTGGTAGCACACTACTTCAGTCAGTTTAGCTCTTCTCGTATAGAAAACATTGGCCATACACTGCTGCTTGAGACCATGCCAGAATGCAGGACTCAACAAATTCAGGCCTGGCTTGATCAGATAGGGACCGAAGTATACTAAGCACATTGCCCCGATTCTTCTTTATGACAGAGTTCTTGGTGCCAAATTGGTCGGCCTCCGTGAGAAATGCAGCAAGTGTCCGACTAAACCATCATCAGCTTGAAAATGCTTAAACAGAGATGGAGTGATCTTACCCTGCCGCCACACGCAGCTCCCGGACAGAGCTTTGGAGAGACTTTAGGCACCATTGTGCAGCAGGGGAAGACTCCATATCGAAGAATTCAGTAGAATTACAGTGTTTGGCAATGCGTCGTAAGCAAATCATTGCGGATACACGTGGTTTCCGTGACTCAGTAAAGCCAGGTGTCTGCAACAAGGAGGAAAATAATTCCATTGCCGTCTTCTTCGCCACTATATCTATGCCAATTGTCGATGTTTGGAAGTTACCCAGACTACGGCAATCAGGACAGTCGAAGTCCAATTCGTTGTCTCCATATCTACGGATGATGACAAGTGTCTCATCCGCAGCACAACATAGATGTGCAATAAGTTGAGTAACCCGTATTTTGTCAAGATCCGTAAGGGCCGAGTAATTCTCCCTAGTCATGGTGTTAGGAAGTCAATTTCAACGTCCGAGACTAATTTAGGGAGCTTACTGAAGTAGAATACTGAAGCCAGTCAGGCTGTCGCGTGACTCCTGCCCTAAAAGAGACCAAAGAAGATTGGTAATCTTAGACAACAGCAATGCTTTGCCAGGCTTTCTCCGGTTTGATTGTGGCTCTTCGGTGGTTCCTAAGAGAGGTCCAGTGAGTAGATCTTGCACACACTGTTGGAGCCTCTTATCCTTAAACTGGTTTCCCTGTACAACGGCGTCTGATGGTGCCGGTGCAGGACTGCGTGACATCCGACGGAGCAACTCCAAGCTCGTCTACATTCATTTAGGATTGAGACGGAAAGAGGACCATATAATGCACTCACCCAGAGGTCACTTCCATGAGTTGCGAGCTGCTCGTAAAGGCCTGGTTCTTCCAGCATGGGGCTGATATTTGTCTCCACCAGATAGCATACAGGCTGGCATGAGATGCAAAACTCTGCTATTCTGATGATAGCGGTACTGACAAGCCGATCATCGACTTTGATTCTGTCTTGAACGACATGTACTGCGTTGGCAAGGACGTCAGTGCAGAGGTGGGTCAGGAATATGAACGCTTTCTCTTCCAGCAATAGATCCATGTGCTGTGAACGTCTCATATTATCTACTATTTCTATGGTTTTTTCGAACAGCGATGGGAGGCGAGATAGATAAACGTCCTCCCATCGAATTCGCATTGCACGTATGCGTAGGAAAGCGTCCAACAACCATGGTATTGTCTCGTGAGTTGAGGATGTCGAGGTAAGCCTTGACTGCTTGTTGATCAGAGGTATAAATAGAAGAGATAGGACATCTATTGCATGATGATATACCCTTGACTTCTGCATTGGTTTTTGCGCGATGGCATAGGTACAATGCTGCTGGAGGCGTTGCACGTCCGGGTGGCCCGCATTTTCAAAGTATGAGCGCTGAGGCAGAGTCAAGTTGGGAGAGCCTTGAGGGCTAATGGCCAAGGCTGGCTGCGTCGCTAGCCAATGGCGAATTGCTTCCAAACAGTGACGAAGATAGGCGAGGAAATGTGGTACATATGGCCATAAGCTATTCGTTCGGGCAGAAGAACGGAAGACTTGGGTAAAGAAGGATTCAACAGCGGCGGTCATATCAGCGGAAGGGCCAGTGGTCAGCAGTTTCAGAACCTTCGGGAAAGCCCATAGCCAGAGGGGCTCGGGACCTCGGAAGAGAAAAGACTCATCGTCAATGGTGGTGAGCAGGACGTCGGGAGTTTCGTTGATAGTAATTCTTAGGAAATTGATGGCCCTGGTGGCGTCGAGGGTCAATTGAGCCTTGTTGGCAAAAGGAACGTCCCATTCGAGAGATTCCAGAACGACACGAGAGTAGACATATATGAGCATGTGGTTGTGCTCTACCCGCTTTTTATGTGAATCGAGAATGGCAGGGTCATTCTTGACCTGTTCTATGGCAGCGAATAACCGGGATAGCTCAGAGGTCTCATTGGGGTGAGATGGCCTGACTGAGGTGGAGATGTTATCAACCAACTGAGCAGCCAAGGTAGACTGGGGAGCAGTATGGTGGTCCATGACGGCCAGGTCGACCATGACAGGCTGGGAATGACGAATGGCGTGCCGCCCGTGAGACGTTGGTGACATGTCTGTTTCATTACCGTCTTCTGGAGGACATCTGTATCTGGCTGGCGCTGCCTACACACACAGAGAATGGAGAGAAGCAGTATTGAGACGTCTAGGATGTCCTATGTAACTCGGGTGGTTTTAATGGCGACGGATGAGGACCGCGGTGGTACGCGCGAGACGCTGTCGCGAAATCACGTGAGAGCGATAGATACCTAGAGATGGGGGACATGGATCGGTAATAGGTAAGATTCCAGAACGCCGGCAGGTTCCCACAGCTGGAAATGGGTACTGAGACTACTGACGTTATACCTAAGGGGGTGCACGTTAGAGCTGTAGCTACAGGGGTGGTGGCCGCCTGGCAAGAGACAACCACCCTCAAGGCTCAAACAACTGAGCTTGGATTTTGAGGAACGAAATCCCGTCCACCTCAGTGTCGCAGCGTCGCCATCATCAGCACTCATCAGTTCAATCTGCATAGCCGCAAAACTCGACTGGGTATCCAGACCAGCAGTTTGGCTACCTACTCCGTCTTATCCGTGTTCTTTGCGAGACTGATCTACAATGGCTGTCTTCCCGTCCAGGAAGTATCGCAGTGCCGCCGAAGCCAGCACCTTCGCCGTCAAATACCGTTCCATGATGGCCAGGCATCCCTTCCTTCTCTTCGGTCTGCCCTTCATGTCTGTGATTGTCGCCGGTTCTTTCATCCTCACTCCCGCCACCGCTGTTCGCTACGAAAAGCACGACCGCAAGGTCCGCCAGCTGAGTCGCGACGAGGAGCTCGGCGTCGGCAAGGCCGGCAGGAAGGTCAACATCAAGGACGAGTACTACGTAAGTCGCCTTCTTGTCTGTCGGCCCTTCTTAGTCACATCGTGAATCATACCTCACCGAGAATCCGGCAACGACTGACTGTTCTTGTCCTTCCAGCGTCTAGCGGCCAAGGACCTCGATAGCTGGGAGCAGAAGCGCGTCAAGAGACTTCCTGGCGAAACGGACGGCGTCCTATGAGTGTCGTTGCTGCAGTTTTGCCGCTCTTGACCTCACGCCATCGCTGCTTCGCATTCAGACCCGAGCACTTCCGTAGTATTTGTAAGCGACAAATGGACGTTCAAGCGCAAATCCGCGCTGAGCGAGTCAATCACCGTTTGGTCCCGACCAGACTGCTCAATATGCCGAGCCACACAGGCAATACAGCCGTAATACCGTCCCGACAATGTTCCGGTGCCTCGGTTGAGGTTACCGATACTGACTTGAATGGTGGCTCAATTCACCCAATTTCTATCATCGATTTTCCACTGGTGTCGATCGTATTGCCTGCAACTGCCCAAACTCTGTTCGTCTCTATCGAACTCGGCTCTTGACCTCGTGTGACCCCCTTGATTTTACCTCTCACCTACGGATCCGGATCTCATCGTGGCCGTCTAGAGCTGCAAATCCAGTCTCAGCCTCGCTTGAGTAGGTCTCTTCATGGCATGGAATATGCTTTAGAACCGCGCGGCTAGTCACGTCTATTGGGAAATCGTTGCCTCAACGCCGTATTGAGTCAAAGCATCCGTATTCGGCATCTTGTGTGTATGGCGCGCATACAGCCAAGGTACCTATAGCGCGAATTCCAGGCGACTTGTTTCCCAGTAAAAGTGAGTGCCTGCGATCGTCAGCCGACGCTGCTGTTGTTCGACTTATCAGGCGCATAAGGTGGATTGAGTTGTGGATAGGCAGGATGCTTCTACTCTGAAACGTGGTTACATATCACAGGCAATGCATCATCACGTCACCGCAGCTTTACAGCATCTTTATTGCATGTTAACCGCGCGCTTTACCGCGCGCCCACAGCCTGTCGTTCGTTGCTGTTCTAGAACTACATTATAGCAAATATATACAAAGGAGACCACAGACATGCGTGCCATTGGCGAAATAGTAGCATTTGCCTAGTACCAGTGAGACTTCTATCTATTCGCCTTTCCCGTCATGATCGGATAATTTGAGGGGTCAATCATCGGAAGGTTCGTGCGACTACTGACGTATTGGGCGGTTAACAGATCGACCATCTGAGGTCATACAATGGCTGCATAGAGCCTGTTGCGTCGCACAGTCGTATTGAAGAATACCTCCCACATAGGTAGCTGTTGATCGCCCTGGCAGCGCCGTCACAGAGTGAAACGGATCTGCGCCTCCATATCCGCTCAATGCGCATTCGCGATTGTATGATTATTAAGTTCACCGGGAGTAACGAGAAAGGTCAGTTGGGTTGAGGAGAAAAGCTCGTTCACTCAGTAGCGTGCCTCGCATGCGTTGACTCGTACGGGAGCCGTTGACGCCATTGTGATGGGGTGCTCGCTACTAGGTTTGACTTCGGACCAACGTGGTGAGTGACCACCGGCCACCATCTCAGCAAGGATTTCTCAACACCACGGCCTTACGGATACCAACCGCCTTACCGGTTATCGTTCAATGGACTTCGGGCCCCTCGAATCATCACAAACACGACTCTGCCATCTTCATGACCAGATAACTACCACGCACGACTAATGTCTGGCTTGATCAACCCGTCGCGATAGATCGGTCTTACGGGCTCAAAGTAGACGTCCGGCAACCTCTGTGAGTGCCTAGATCAGGGCAGGACCTTAGTTGACCCCACGGGGCCTGGATGGTTGTTGTTGGGTTTTCACTAAACCCAACACGCAGACGGAGTTTACCAAGGTGAAGAATGCCAATTTCACCACCTGCCACTACACTTCACACATGGCAGCGGGAGCTTTGTCGAGCCGTGTCTGCAATTTCAGTGATGAGTCGTCTGGCATCAGCCGTACGCACTATCTACTGTATCTAGCCAGACCAAGGAATGCTGTTCGAGGCTGTGTGGTCAGAGTCTCAGCCGACAGGGTGTGGGTATAATGGTGTTGTATCCATGCTCTGTGGCGTTTCGTCAACCATGTTTCGTTCCGCACTCTGCATAAACACTGCAGCAACGCCCGTTGATACCCTCGTTCCCCTCGTTCGTCAAGAGATTTGGCGGAATAATCGCTTCGGAAGGGAAGCTCCATGACTGAGAAGCGACACAACATTGTTGGCCAGCCCGTATGCCTACCGCGATGGAGCTGACCATGGTAGATCTCGAGGCCCGCAAAGGCGGGAATCTGTTTTACGGCCACAGGCCGAACGGCGCCAGCCAAGTTCACATGAATCCACTCAGATCTCCCTCACATTGACCAATTGACCAACCGTCGTGTCTAATGGACAGGGATTGCTCACCTTCGCACCCATCTGGCTGGGAAGATGTGCACATAGCAATGATTGATGAGATCTGTCCCCGGTTTTTCCCCTCGTAATGCGGTCATAATGATAAACAAGAAATTCTCCAGCCCTGAAGGGGGGCAAGTTGGAACAAGACAAAGTTCTCTCATTTGCTGGCGCGCAACTCTATTTATGGTTTTAGTCGGATTGAGAAAACTTCTCCGACGATATGCAATCTCAGATCATGGGGAGGATACGATTGTCTCCAAAGTAGAGCTCCAAAAAGCGAAAGAGAAGCGTTCTACCAAGCTTATGTGTACAGGTATGGAATAGAACTCTGCGCGAGGCGTGACTCGAGTAATAGTAAATTGCAGCGGCCGCAGATCCACATGGCTTTTTCTGTCATCCCACCATCACGAGATAGATACCCCTTTGTCCTCTCGGCGCAGTCCAAGGTAATTCACCGTTACGAGCGAGAGGAGGTCATCAGATGCTCGGATGCCCTCACAATTCGTCTTGGTGCTCGAAAGTCTCCATCCGAGCCCATCTACCCACCCACACTCCATGTGGTTGAGCGGGTCGGTAGCCTTGAGACAGCCGGTTCAACTTTCTAGTCCTGGTGCCTGGCCCAGGTCCTGCCAGGCGAGCCAGGGCGAGATGATTGACCTGCCAGTGCCACTAATTCAAGGAATTCCAGGACCATGACGCACTCCGTCTCTCCCGGAGGATCGAGGCTCGGTGTTAAGATCGCAAAAGTGACCAGCTCCGGCCTGTGAACACAAGCTTTCATGCTACTTGCAGATACTGGATTAGTCTCCCTCCATTACGAAGCAATGACCCAGCCCTGCAAGGCACTGGGCTCGTTTTTCTGAATGAGCACCAGGATCTCATCTACGCTGCTGCAGGAACCACGCGATCGGAAGCGGCTGCATGGGCATATTAATAAACTACCTCCCTACACCCCATGGTCTACGCCCACCTAGACGGGAAGAGTTCATCCAATATATCATCACTAGCTCTTCAGCCTCTCGAGGAGCATATGTGCTGTTCCTCTTCCTCGCGGCCTCTGGTCTGCACTTAGTACCTACCTAGCCACGCCTTACAATCTCATCTAGAGAAATTCGCTTCAATCCACACTCCTTCTGCCGTTTACTGCAAGATCAGTAATCAAGATGACATACATTACCAAAACGCCGCTCTTTCACAGGAGGTCCAAGAGCAACTTGCTCACAAGGTCGAACCCGTCGGACCAGAGACATTTACGCAAGTTCAGCTCAGCCAGTACCATCTCCCAGGCGTCTTCAGAAGGCAGTCGGATGCCATACGACCCCCTCTCTCTACATCCTCCCCTGACACTAAACACCTCACCAGCCATCATACCCGAGTATGACATGGCGAGGTATCGAGAAGACGAGGCACGCGAGGACCGATTCTTCAACCAGACACGCCATGCCGAAGACCACATTCATGACTTGGTAGAATATTCACCCATCAAGGGTAAAAACTGCTGGTTTGAGGGCCCCAAGGCCTATAGTTATGATCAGGAGTCTCAGTGGCCGCTCAAGGACTGGCAGGCCATTCCACCCGGATTGAGTGACTCTCCTTCACCAAGTTCCTCCACGTTGTCCTCACCGACGCGCCTCACAGCGCCGAGGAGAAGGAATACTGACTGGATGGGAGACACTGATAACTTCGTTAAGCGTGGAGCTTGGAAACGCCAGGGTATCATCTTCCGTCTTGACGACGAAGATAAAGAGTTTGAGGAGCAGCACTTCGAGTTGCCAGACGAGACACACTAAACAACAATTTACCAACATCACTCCCGATATTTGCACACTTTACGTGGTCATATACATTACATACACTTTCAAACTATCATCTCCACCGCTACGTCATTCATTCCTCTCTCTCGCGCTATCGTCGAAAACGAAGTGCCGCACCGCCATCGCTATCCACATATACCCTCTACCTTTCCTACTTTACGAAATATAACGAGTTATGGTTCATCAATGGGTTAATCGGACAAGCCGGGGCAATTAGGCGTTCTCAAAGAACGCTACCAAAATGGGAAGGATAGGCGTTGGGCTATCTGCTTATTCTTTTTGAAGCCCCTTCTGCTGTATAACTATTGGGAGGCTTTATGGAAACATATCGGTTGTATCTTGGATAGTACAATGATACCAGAATGAATTTGTTTGTTTTTTCTCCAATAAACATTGCGTGTCCGTCAATTGTATCCGCGGTGATGCGAGTGAATGAGAGTAAAGTGACTACGTCTCGTCATCTTTGCTATACGATCCCGTGATGTGAATCATAACACAACGATGCAGATGCCTTTCTGTCTCCCGTACTGCAGAACGGCCGCTCATCTATAAAGGCGAGGGAGTTGCACAGCACCTTGGGCTACACCCAGGCGTTGAACAGCACCTGCCTTCGTTCAATCACACGAGTACGAGTGTCGGAGAAGGACGTCTGACCGTATTCCTGTATACTTCGCCCTTTTTTACAAGGCCAGGTTCCATCGAGATCACGAGTGTCTCTTAAGCTGCAGTAAGTATTCAGGCCTCACTTCATTCAGCAGCACATATCGCAGGCACGTTTTCGTGATCCTGTCACGGGTCCGCTTTGGCTCGCAACCCGGTCTCAGACGTAGCATGCATGGCTTTCGAAAGGAGTTAATATAAACTAGGACCATTCGATCGAAGATGTGAGTGCTTCTTACATGCCTCCTTCCGGCTGGGTAGGATGTCTATTCCGAGACAGCCGACGCAAGGGTAAGGGAATCTTCTCACGTAAGGTCGCAGTCACGTATGGTTGCAGTCACGCGGCATATAAACCAAATTGCAAGAGGAAGTCACGAATGATTCCTTATAGAAGAAGACACAATAGAAGAAGACACAAGAGCAGGGAACTTCACCACAACAATCAGAGCTGCATCGCTGTCACCGAACACAGCCCATTAGATCGCGCAGTGACTAGGTAGGTAAGTCTCGATCAATGCCTTTGCCCGTAGTCGCACCCAGCAGCACGGTGTCCGTACCCGAACGTCCAGATATCGACTCCTCAGCACCAGTTAGAAATCCCGCGCGTCTTGAAGTACGGCAAACTGGTGTTTCCAAATTCTCTAAAAGGAACTCATTGGGGTTGAGATGGCATTGTCTATCTAAGAAATTGGGAGATGGCGGTGGTGCAAGAGATGCGTTACGGCAGAGAGGTGAACAGCCCGTCGTGAGGTTCCCGGATAGTGTCACGTATAGCGTGACGGACAGAGTGAGCCTAGAGGGAAGTGGGGAAGAATACAAACTCTGCCTTGTGGTCTGGGAGTAGAAATGGTTGAGATTGCAAGATCTGGTGTCGTGTGGAAGAAGGAGCGTTTCTTGACGTCAACGCACGATATACAAGCAGAGGTAAGACTGGGGACCCTGAACGTAAAGGTATACACACCTACCTACTCATATGTATAATATAACTACTACGGAGTGTTGATAAGTACGGTACTTTACTTGGAAAGCCTGGATCCGAGAAGACGGCGGGAAAGTGGGTTGTCTCGTTCGGTAAGAAAAGCATCGCTGCCCTGGTGATGTTAATAAATGCGGAGTGCGACGACCTGCCCCTCGAACCCCACCATACCGAGCTCGACAAGCCCACATACTTCCAACTTCGAAACATCTTCGACCTATCTATTTCCAACAACGCCGTCATCGAGCATCGCCATCGGATCCCCAAAAAGTGATGTCGGAGGTGTTCATCGTGACCGGCGCAAGCCGCGGGTTGGGACTCGCCATCACGCAGAGTTTACTCAAGAAGTCTCACAAAGTTTTCCTCGTGGCAAGATCTCGAGATGAGCTACAGGAGATAAAAGCCCAGCATCCGGAATCCATCGAGTTCATGAGTGCCGACCTGGGCAATCTGAAAGTAAGCTCACCATTTAGGTGCACTTCACATAGACGCGGGATTAACAAGACAGCAGGTAGTACCAAAGATTGCAGAAGCTGCTCTCAAGGCTTTTGGCAGAATAGACGGTTTGGTGGTTAATCACGGGACATTGTCGCCCATCACCGAACTATTCGAATCTGACGCTGAAGAGTGGAGGAAAGCATACGATATCAATTTATTCAGCGCCGTCGCACTGGTAAAGTTGCCGCCGAGTGCCAGATACAGACATAGAGAAAACCCTACCTAATCACATACTACAGGTGAAAGCAGCAATCCCTGAGCTACGCAAGTCAAGTGGTCGCGTGGTCTTTGTCTCCTCTGGAGCTTCAGCAGGTGCATATGCAGGTTGGGGTGCGTACGGAACATCCAAAGCGGCAGTAAACCATCTCTGTGCGCACTTGGCCGTCGAAGAGCCTACCATCACAACCGTGGCAATATCGCCTGGGAAAGTTGACACGGCGATGCAAAAGCAGATCAGAGAAGAAGGACAGGCCGGAATGGCGCCTGAAGTACATGCCAGTTTTGTCGCGGAACACGATTCGGGGCGGCTACTCAGTCCAGACAAGCCAGGCACCGTGATTGCCAACCTAGTGGTCGGCGCGACGAGGCCGTTGAACGGCAAACATTTGAGGTTTGGGAAAAACTCGCCTGACTGTAATTTGCGCCGTGCTGACTGCAACACAGGTGGAATGCAGCAGAACTCGAGGCGTTCGGCTCGGGTTGAACGGTGCTACCGGGAAGAGACGTTACTGGGGAGGCAAAGTTAGCCTCGGCTCTACTCATACAGCCAAGCGCAATATATGATTTGACGCTTCAGTCGAAAGATGAAAAGACGTTGTTGTATTCCACATCAAATTCGGTGATAGCACGATCATCATGAGCAGCCAAAAGGGGGATTGAATAGACTTGGGCCATACCTTACAGGCAGAAACTTGGTGCGTCGACTTGCATGAGATTATGACCACAGCAGATTCCAAGCTACAATCCCAACGAATCAGCATTGAATATCAGAGATTTATGCTGTGTACAGAAACGTGTGGACGTATATATAAGATCAGGGTAAAGGTAGTCGTCATGTAATGTCGGTATTTGATAGTACATTTGGATGATTGACATCATGTTATACAGGTCAAGGAGAGGAGAAGTCGTCTGGGTCGGCACCTACGCAGGCAAAGCTGGAGATCTTGAGGCCGTTAGCTTGGTTCGACAGGAAAGAGGGCTGGAGCAGCAACAGAGCAACAAGGACTTGAATCAGATACTGTCATTTGGCTTGACGTGTCGATCACCATGGTGCCATTTGTCATTGGGCAGTAAGACTGGGGCGACAACAAGTTCATCATACAAGTTCCGAGGGAGAGATGAAAGTGTGCGGCGACGTACCATGGCAGTGCAAACCAGATATGGCTGCTGATGCATCCAAGTTGACACCACTGATGTAGCAAGGGGGAATCGAGCGTATCTTGGTGTCATGCGGGACACACAAGCTACCCCCAAGATACCCCAAAAATACCTAGTATTATGTGAATTTGCGCAAGCGATTGCAATACTCGAGCTTGCCTATCCATGGGCAGTGGGTTCTTGCAAGGAAAGGCCATGGGCAGAGATAAGATACGCCGAGTATAGCAGTATGGTAAGATATAGCAGTCGGGGGGGCAGACGTGCGACCGTCGCGTTGTGCAACAAAAGGGAGGAGTGGCAGAGAGACGTGAGAAGGGAATGGATGAAGCGAGCGAAGAAAAAAAAAGAAAAAGACTGAAGTTGCCGGGGGGAAATTGGACGCTAAGGTGGTAGCATGCACACAATCTATTGGACGAATGGATACCTAACCTTATGGACGGGAAGCTCATCCAATATGGGGCATTGATTGCGCCACAGCTTTTCCCTAGCTAACAACAAGCTTGAGCCACAGTTTGATAGGAGGCAGACAGCAGACACTTAACGGTATACCTACTTAGGTAGGACAGCTCACGGATTCACGGAATCCTGGATTGAAAGTCTAAAACCAAGACCAATGTCCGGACTGGCAACTTGAGCACAACACAAAGAAATACACCCAGTCTTGCAAGCAAGAGCATCGGATGCAGTTTTGCCCGTAGCTCGATGTACTACCTACGGAGCTAGGTTCCTCTTTGAACCGATCCGCCTGTACCTCAAACCCAACCTGGAGTGCCTCCCACACACATGTACCTCAAGGCTGGCTGGGTGCTCAAGCCCACCTCATACCATCCCTTGTCCTCGAGCCTCACAAAACCTCACTCAACGACGCACCCATCTCATCCTCCTTTCTGCCTGGACTTTGGTTCACATTTCACTCCCTCACAAAGACAGCCTGCGACCTTTGAAACTTGCCGCCCGACCCCTCTCCTCTCTTGATTACTTCCTTTACACTCGGGGCCCTCTGCTTCGAACCCCGTCTTGTACAATACCTATACAATACTCGTGGCTGTCTAATCTGTCTTGCAACTACCTTAGGGACGGATCCCGCCGCCATCTTGCTCTCGCGAGGCTGGAGGAACATCTGTCATGTCGGACCACGAGTATGGAGGTAAGCTTTTTATTCTCGTCTGAAAGAATCCCGATGGAAATCAGGTGCTGCCAAACCCTTGTACGAGCGCATTATCCTCAGTCACAGAGCAAACGCCACACATGATACACATCACCTAGCAGGTCGCTGCCGGAATCATTCCTGAATCACCACCCCTTATCATCCCCTATCATCCCGCATCGTACCTACCTGAGTGTCATGCCGCACCTTTATTCAATGTGCTTCCATCGTGTAGCAGAAGCCGGTGCTCTTACAATGTCTTTTAGCGGCCATTTGTTTGCGCTGCCCGAAAAGACCACCGCATAACATCTGTCTGTGCATCGGCGAGCATGCATTGTCCTCCGCCTTGATGGACGAAGTTGAATCACCGTAATTCCCACATCTCTGTACCTCTTCATGTGACAGAAGCACCAGTGTCTCTCTGGCAATTCACCACCCACTCTACTTGTCGTAACTTGTTCTCCATTACCTTGCCTCTCTCTTCATTTGTGGTTGGTCTGCTTTCCCGCTCCCTTCTGCGCATGCTTCATTGTTCTGTTTCCGAGCCTTGACTCGACATTCAATCTCCGAGCATGGCTCAAAGTATGACAAAAATTACACCATCTTTTCCCTCGCCTACGCGACTCCCGCCATTGTAATCTGGGTGTCAACTAATACTGGTTCCTAGGCAACGATGATTTGTCTCTCCCCAAGGGTACGTTCACCAGCAGCCGATCCATCACTCCGAATGGACTGCTCACCTTGGCCGTGTGCAATCTGTTCGGCCTCTGCCTGTCTCTGGCCCATGACTAACACCCGATTATAGCTACGGTGCAGAAGATCGTGAGCGAGATTCTGCCTGCCTCCACTGGGGTGTCGTTCTCCAAAGAAGCCCGCGACCTCTTGATCGAGTGCTGCGTCGAGTTCATCACGCTCATCTCGTCCGAGGCCAACGAGATCTCGGAGAAAGAGGCAAAGAAGACAATCGCCTGCGACCACATCACCAAGGCGCTCGAGACCCTCGGCTTCACCGACTACGTGCCCGCTGTTCTGGAGGCGGCAGCACAGCACAAGGAGACGCAAAGAGTTAGTCCATGTCACGCCCAGCTCGCTCTCCGGGAACGCGACCCTTTACTGACATGGCAACAGGTCCGGGAAAAGAGAACCAACAAGTTCGAGGACAGTGGCATGACCATGGAACAGCTACTGGAACTCCAGCAGAGAGAGTTCGAGGAAGCCAAGAAGAAGCAGAGCGGCGAATCGTGAGGGGTCTGATGTCACTTCTGCTTGGGGCGCGCACTTCCGTAGCACCGCTAAGCTAAGGAGTCTGCTTTATGGGTAGGCGTCAGGAACAGGGGATGCGAAATTGGGCATCGGCGTTAAGGAGGTCCCGGTGAATTTCTCCAGGGACCAGCAAGTTTGTACTCCTGTTGCCTACACTCAGGAAATACAGTCGGACCAAAAAGACGGTCTTCATCAGCGCCCGATGGTCTCTTCGTTGGACCTTTACTCATGCACCCATACTGCTCGGAACTTGTGATTAAAACTAAGAACTACTGTACATGTGCAAAGACTATGCTGCACCCATTAGCAACGTGAGCATGGTATATGAGTTGCAGTAGGAAGAGTAAGGCGCTAACCGAGGACAGTCTTTTCTTCCACTCTGGTACGCGCACCCCCTTTTATCAGACTCATAACCACTACGTTGTGGAGGGACCATTGACGATCTTAACAATTCGAAGCATTGTTGTCAACTCTAAGGAGTCATCGGCGGATCATCGAGTGGATGTGAGTCGAGTCTTTCAAGGCACCTGACATGACTATTATCAGCTCGCTAATCGAACACGACAAGTTGGTCACTTGGCCAGAAATAGGACTCAAGAGACTGCTGGCCACCAGCCAAACTTCACACTGATTCAGCCAACTCTATGATCCTAGTGTGAAAAGTCGCTACCTAGCAAAGTTCGCCACGCTCAGATTATGCCTAGGTACCTCTCTTCTTATGTGTCGTGGATGTCAGATGCACACCTCCAACTCGAACTCCTATAAGGACTGTCTACATTTGCAACAAGGCACGTCTCACCTCTAAGGGGTCCTATCCTGACTTAAACCGATCAACTTTGTAGTAACGCCCGACGTCTTCCTACCAATGTCCGGTACCTAGTACAACTAGTGAAGGTGCCCATCCGCTTTCCCGTGACAAGTATCTACCGTTGTCACTGCATACTTCAACCGGGACTACCTACATCCTAGATTCAATGTCGCCCGGGCATGGCGCCACCCAAGTTCAGTTGGGCCGTCGGCCAGAGCTCGTCCTCAGATCTGTTGGCATGCGAGCGTGGCGATAAAAAGCAAAACATGTGCCGTGCCTCAACCACACAAGTCCCATTTCAATTATGTCACAGGTGTCCCGGGATTGCTGTATCAATGGCATACTAAACAAGTTGGGATATCGAGGAGCATCCGCCCAAGCTTTCCATCCGATCGCTCGCCGTGTCTTGAAGCGAGCTCTCGGGAAGATGAGCTCTACTGCGCCCGATAGTGCAGATTTAGCTGGGGACAAGGCCTACGCCTCAAAGTAGGCGGCCCTTCGAGGGCTGTCGCTACGATATGTGTCCACACGATGTATCTCAGCTCAGTGTCGCCACCTTCGACCTGACTCCCGAGTACGTCAAGCACCTCACGAGCCAGTCAGACGCTTCGATTGCCGACTTGAGAGGGACGTTATTTGGACTGCTTCTTGGGGCATGTCGATGACAGGCGAGCGTGAAAGATGTCTGTGATCGCACCCAGCTGTAGTTTGAAAGTAGTGAAGACAAAAGGTGCCGAGGCTATGTGTCATCCAATGGAGTCTTTCTGATCCAACTTGCATTTTGAACAGGCAGATTTCCCGTGTGGGCCTCGTGTTCTGTGGGCTGTGTCAGTACTCCAATAGGGAGGAGAACGCCTCTGTCTCTCCAGGCCAAGCAACACGGTATAGTTTGTCTTGCTAGGTAATAGATATGGCCGTTGAGGGCATCAGACGCCACGGCTTCCATCTTACGCGGATTGATTTGGCGATAGCTTTTCCCGGGAGAGGGGCCATGTTCAAAATCAGCTCTCTCGTTGGGTGTATATTGTAGTCTGTACCTAGGTAATGGCGGGCCTAAACATGGAACAGCTTAGAAGTAGGTAGCTGCTCTATCCCTATCATTAAAAGCCGAGTTCGTGTCTTTTAGGGTTTGGCATTCACTCATGAGAAAAGACTAAGTAACATTATGCCAGAATCAAGTTTGTGTACAGATGACCTCCCTACCTACATGTAATCGTGCTGCGCCCCACATAAGGTTCAGGATCGGCCTCCGACGAGCAAACGGACAACCTGAGGGTTGCCCCCCCCCTTGCACCTGAGGGTTGCTCCACTAATTGACCATCCGACAATTGACGCGCCACAACCTAGGTACACGCGACCGTACCCAAGCCACAACCTACCTATTCGAGCCACATTTTTCTAATCGTTTTTTTTACCCCCAAAATAAATAGAAGAAAATTAAAAAACACTGGTTAGCGGTTAGGGTTAGTATTAGGGGTAAGGTTAGGGTTCGGGTTAGTGGGTAACGTTAGGGTTAGCGGGATTGTGGAATAAAAAGTACGTGTAGAGGGTATTAAAGGTGTGGCTTAAGGAAGTAGCTGCGTTGCGGTGTTGCAACTGTCGGATGGTCAATTAGTGGAGCGACCCTCAGGTGCAAGGGGGGGGGCAACCCTCAGTTTGTCTGCATACTCGCCAGCGACCACCACCTTAGGTGGTGCTTATCAATTGATTGTACAGATCACCAGATTGTACACTTTTGAATTGGGTGCAATTCCCATACAACCAGTATTTTCAACATTGTTGGATAACTCAACCAGCGTACGTCGCATAGATGCGCGGTATGCATTTTTGAAATCGTCACATCGTGACGAACACAGCGGTATTTTCAGAAAAAATCATTTCCTTCTCCATCATTTTTTTCGAATTATCTCGTATCGGTCAGCCAATTGGCTTATAGGTATCTCGACGAGGAAAATAGGTAAAAATATTATACCACTCTCACAGTGCTTCGTTTTGCTTCGAATACATATGGTATTTTTTTCGATTTAATCCAGTATACGGTGGTTGAGTTATTCGCATCCAATTCAAGAGTGTACAATCTGGTGATCTGTACAATCAATTGATAAGCACCACCTAAGGTGGTGGTCGCTGGCCGATCCTGAACCTTATGTGGGGCGCAGCACGATTAGGTATGCAACGTCCATGTCAACGAGCATCAGACCGTTTCGTTGCTCGTATGCATAATTGCGTCAGCGCTCTGGGCCGCAAGGAGTGCGACTTGACGAGGCCCTGCTGCATCGGCACGGTTCCTCACCATAGCTACATACGATCGCAGCAAGGTTACTTTCCCACCGCAGCTGAGTCAACTCCCGCACCTGGCTGAAGGTCTTTGAGCTCTAGGAGGTCCTGCAGATGTTGCTACTGACTTTGCACCCGGCCTGTGGTTCGGCTCCAAAAGCTCGATTCCCGGGTGGTATAACGGAAACGAAACTCTGTTGACATACCTGAGAGTCAATTTTAATGTTGGGCATCAAGGGACTGCTCAACCTGGAGTTACATTTCGGGGGGACGAGACGTTTAGTAGTATGGAGGCGCAGCCGGAGGGGTCTTAGGTGTGTGCAGTGTGTTGCTCAGCTGATCGTGGCATTGCCTGGCCTCACCGAAAGCCTCTGGACGATGGCCCGAGGCAGCCAAAGCCGCAGTCATAGTGCAAGGTAAGGTATGCATGGCGGCTGCTGGTTGATTGCCCGGGTGCTCGAAGGGGCCTTGTGAATGCTCAGTCACGGTCATGCATAGATAGTACTCGTGCTGGCCCCCACTTGCTGTCTGGAGGCTGGAACCTGTGCGGAATAAATGGGAACGAGTATTCGATATGCCTGGCCAAACCAACGATGCCCAGCACGAAGACGCCCCCAGCATTCGATGATTATGGGCATACACGTTGTGCCATTGTTCAATCTCAGGCCATGTCTGCGGGCGGGAAGCAGGGCTTCTAAGATGAGGGCCAGTCGGGAGGGCGTCGAGAGGGCGTCGAGAGGGCGTCGAGGGGTGTCGAGGGGTGTCGAAGGGTGTGAGGGTAAGAATCCTTGCAGTATGACGACGTTTGGATCCAGAAAATGATCCCCCCCCTCCTCCGATTGATTTTGCTGTCGGCTGTGCCAATGTCCACCTGGGCACTTGACCTGGGCCCAACCTCTGGAGACGTGACCCTCGACACTGCTGTACCTGACTGACTGAACCTTATGACTCTTTAGTAGGTAGACAACACGGCGCCTGAACGCCCTCCTGCCCGACAGCAGACTGCGGACCAAGACATTCTGTTCATTGCCACGCTCGACTGCGTTCTCCGTGGCCTCTTTCGCTGCTCCATTCGCAATTGTGTGCGGGCTTCTTTACTAGGTGGCTTCCAGACAGGCGGCCCGCTGCATGGTCTGTTGTGAGAAGCGACAAGGGTCGTGTTAGATAGCGTCGACAGCGTCACCAGTTTCCAACTTCCAACTTTCCCCTCATCATCCACACCCACCCCGCTGCCCTACAGATCCCATATAGTACTGCCAACGCCAGCATCAGCACGCGTGCGACGTCAGCATCCCTCCCCATCTGCGAAAACACTCTGCTTTTCGACCCTGTTCTCCCTCTCTTCTCATTCCACTGCACACGAGAAGAGAGACACTTGTCAAGATTCAAACATCAGGTCACCCGTCACCATGGCGTACAGGAGTAATCGGAGTGACTTCAGCGAGCGCGACTTCGCCCACAGGCGAGCCCCTGTGCGCGAGTACGACGATCTGGACGTTGATGTCCGCGTGCGCGAGCGCGAGCGCGAGCATGTCGATAGGACACCTGCTTTTCTCCGCGAGGATGTCCGCCGCACCGACGTTGGCCCCCTGGTGCTCCGCTCCAGAGAAGTCGAGACCCTCGACAGACGGCGCCGGAGTCCCAGCCCTCAGGTCAGATACCGGGAGCGCATCGTGGAGCGCGAGCGTGAGAGAGACCCGACTCCAGAGCGACGGCCACGATACTATGAGCGCTCGCCTTCTCCCGCTCAGGTGCGTGTCGAGTCGCGCCACGTCGAACGCCGGAGGGAACGGTCGCCCACTCCGGATCGAGAGCGCGAGCTCATTCGCCTACACATCGAAAGGGAAAGAGAGAGAAAGCCCTCGCCGTCGCCCTCTCCCAGCCCATCCCCCGAGCCCACCCCCGAGCCTCAGTTCATTCGAGGGCCTACTATAGAGCGAGAGGTCATTACGCACTACAGGGACATTGATCATGGTCCGTGGCTGCAACCCGGCCCGCGAGAAAGAAACGCAGTCCACTAACAGCTTGGTAGGTATGATCCGAGCCAAGCCGCCATCGCCTCCGCCACCACCCCGTCGCGCCCCATCCCGGCCGAGGGTGAAAGAGACCAGAGAAACAGATATCGACATTGACATTTACCGAGATGAGACTGATATCGACATTCGTAAACGCACCCGCTCACGATCCCGGCCCCGCCAGCGTGAGGTCGAGCGACCCCGTCCCAAGCAACGCCCCTCCTACTATGACGAGGACGATCTGGTCATTGTGAAAGGCCGAGATAAGCTCATGGTATCAGACACTCACAGGCGACGGGCACACTCCGAGGCACCAAGACCCGAGTGGGATGACGAGGCCGAGTACATCACAAGCAAGATCGACTCTCGAGGACGCATGGGCGAAGCGTGGCACGGCGCCACTAAGGACTGGACCATCGTGGATGTCCCACCGGGAACCGAGCGCGTCAAAATGGACGGCGTTGGTGGCGGCGGCGCCGAGGTAACCTGGCAGAGGTACAATGGGGTGCGCAGGTCAAAGTTCCTTCCGGAACGGGATGAGTCCGTCGTTAGTGCCCCTAGCAGCAAGGGCGAGGCGCCCCGCGAAACTTCACGCGATCTGGACAAGCTCAGTATTCAAATTTACGATTCCAAGGCTCGGGACCGCGAGGTAGTGGAAGAAGAGACCGACCGCCGCATTTCGATCCACGAGGGAGGTAGGGTCCCAGCTCGCAAACGCGAGGGCATGTGGACAGAGATCACTAAAGATCTCGTCATCCGCGAGGCTGTTGAGCGCATGGGATACGACTACGAGGAGACGGAGTGGTTTTTCTATGTCATGCAGTATCTCCGTTACGTGAGTATTGGAGCCGGCATCGCCCTGTGTCGCGAAGAACGAACTGCTAATGCTTAACTATAGGAGGACGTCCTCGAACTCGTTAACCTCTCAGATGACATCCGGAAACGCCGGAGACACAGACACCGCGATCATGACGACGCTGATTTCTACGGCTACGAACACCGGCATCGCCACCGCAAGTCTGTACCCTGGGATCAGATAGATGACGAGCGTATCGTTGAGCGGGAGATTGTCTACGATCGACCATCGCGCCACTATCGTTAAAGCCCGTCGGAAACTGTCATATACCAAAGTCGTCTGTTCCGGTCAGCTGGTCGCCCATCTTCTGCAACGGGCTGTGTTTGCCTGGCAGCATCGGATCTAGCGTTTATGTGCGGGCAATATTTCCAATGACCGAGTTGGATGCAGTTGGGACGATTGACTTCTCCTTGTTTGTGCCAGACTGTCACACTTGGACTGACGAGCATAGCGACGGACCCGAGACTTTCTAGCTGGTTTAGGACATTTGAACTTAGTTAGTGAGCGTTTGATACGTATTTACGATTGATGAATCTACGAACAACTCTACATCACGTTCAACCCATGCCACGTTTTGTCATGTTCATAATTTTTTCACACAATACAGCGACCATTTTGCGGGACACGTATCTGACTGTCCTTTTCAGCCTTGTGCTCTAATTCGCTGTTGACTCAAGCAGCTGTGCTTGAATGTTTGAAAAAACGTACAGGGGAAGACGAGCAATCACAATTAGGAGTCGGGCGTATCTACAGTGGTGATGAATAGCCATCTGATGATAGGCTATCCCGTCCTACGGACTTTCCATACCTTGGCCTCCCTACTGCTACAGCCCAATACCAAAGAAGATGTCGTGCGAGTAGCGGATATGATTGGATTGACGAGGTGACTACCGAGGGGAGCAGGGCGTCGTTTGGAGCACCGGTGGTGATTGTGTGCTTCGTGTCTTGAGAAGACTGCGTCTGTGAACAGTATGACAATATTTCACCTCATGTCATTCGTTTTGTATCTATCAGCTATGAGAACAGATACCTAAGCACTTGTCGAAAGAAGAATTTCAACCGTAATCATCGCATACCAGCTGAGATCGCGTCTTGGATATCTGGGAGAATAGGTTGAAGTAAGGAGTAGCTATTCCTTTGAAAATTGGGCACACTGCATGTCTATAGATGCATGGGCTCTGGCCCGTTATGGATAACGGATGGTAAGAGTGCATTCATCCTGTGCTGTGTTCCTTTGTTTATACCTCTTTTACCTTGATTATGTTGTGTATTTGATAGGAGTTGTCGCTCCCCGATTGTTTCATGAGTATCCAGCTATCAACTCAAGCATGTATCTGTGGGGCGAAATTAACATATTTGATGCCGAGGATGCTTCCAACATAATGACTATCGAGAGCTTCCCTGTCAAACTTATAAAGGTATAGCTCAGCGAGTCCACAGCGGTCGCCGGTCAACTAGTGAGGTGTCGAGTGTAGAAATGCATGGCGGGAGGGTGTGGTCAGGGCGTTTTCCTCGCAAGGAGAGCAGGCCTGCTCGTGTTGCCCTACTCTGATCTGAACGGGTATTCGTTCTCGTAGTTGAAATCATGACGATTGTATTAAGCTACTTTCTATGAACTATCGTGAATAAATAGTGCACCGTGGGGACTTTAGCCCAAGGATAGATGAGTTGCCCCATCGCTAGAGCTCCACGGAACACCCGAAATACCTGACAGTCTCTGTCTAAAGCCCGGCTCTGTACCGGTGGGGGAATCGAGGGAAACGAAAATAAAATCGACGACACTGAACATACCACCTGATAGGGCTAACAGCTAATGGGACTTATCAAGAAATGGTAAGATAGAGGCTGATTAGGGAATGATGTACCGCTCGGCCAAGGTGTTTATTGATGCTTAGAGAGTGGTTTGATACAGTGTCCCATATACTCCCAATCAAGGTTAGAACTCGACCAGGATCCCTCTTAGCAGGAAAATCATCTGCGTGGTATTCGGCAGCTTTCGGTCTTGAATATCACCACATATTTGAGGCATTTGAGGGGGGTCAGTCCAAAGGGTCTCGAGCTTAAAAATGGTGTAACATGTAGGCAATAGGCCCGAAGGCCTTATTCCCCTTATCTCTTCAACCTGTCTCTCGAGGGATGACCTCTCAACGAGGGTTTGCGCTACAGCAGCTACAGCTTCATTCTGACTTCAACTACGCGCATTAGGGTGCGGGGACGACGTTGGCTTCCACGCGACAACGGCATAGAGCCGAGCGAAGTCCTCCCAAATCAATCATGACTCTCACATCATTATCCCAGCAGATAGGATATCTAGCTTCCTGCCAGCCAGTCACAATTCCTCCCTCAACACCCCCTTAAAGAGCTGACGAGTTCGTTGGAAATTCTGTAGTTCAGGGAGGGCAGAGAAGCTGGGAAGCAAGCAATGGTGCTGCCAAAGTAGCTCAACGGTATTGCGGCACCGGAGAGCTGGGCTATCCTCACAGCAAATACCTAGACAAAAGGCAAAGAGCTTTGATGGTCTTGATGGGGCTATCGATAAATATGAAGAAGTTGTACTCCCTAGGTACAATCACTCGCGCGGTCTATCTGGCGCTTACTTCTGGTGAAGCCTATTTAAGACCCGCGTCCGGCGGCATTCGCGGTGGATAGACTTGAGATGTGCCAGATGAAGCTTTTTCATATGTAGCGAGCCGCAGGCTCCGGTTCAGAAGATTACCCGTCACCCGTCGTCAATATCCGAGCTACAAGGCGCTCTTGCACGATCCGATTTGATCAACTGGTTTCATGCCCGCAGCATTGATTTTGAAGGACTCCCTGGCCGGAGCATCGTCGTGAACTGCTACCTTCCAAATTATCGCTCGCTCTTGCGCAAATCGACACTCCACAACCTCGGGAGACGAGACAGTGAACGCCATGAGTTTTCTTAACGGTCATAGAGTGCATAACGCCACTCTGGATGACGTCGAGGCAAATCGCGGAAATCTCCACGATCCTGAAAATGGCGGAGATAATGGAACTCCAGCGACCAGAACTCATGGGGGCAGTGGGAGCGGAAGCCGAGAAGGGGAGCACGTCAAATTCGGCGAATTCAATATGTATGAGCCACCAAAAAGCAGCGAGCTTGGGGAGTTTGAAGCACTTGATCGATACATAACCAACTATGATCAAGAAAGACGGGCTAGTCTTGCGAGCACTATAAGGTCGCGCCCAAAACACAAGTGGTGGCAGTTTTGGAAGAAGGACAAGCTGTCGCCCGAGAATGCCCCCGAGTCGGCCACTGATATAGGCAAGCCACCAGATAAGTGGCTCGAGACTGATATACAACAGGGCATATCCTCCGATGAAGTATCTGTGAGGAGAAGGCGGTTTGGGTGGAACGAGCTGTCCGAGGAGAAAGACAATACCTTGCAAAAGATGTTCGGCTACTTCACTGGACCGATTCTTTATGGTAAACAGATCATCCAGGTTGTGTGAGCTCAGGACTGACCGTATCATAGTGATGGAACTTGCTGCTCTTTTGGCCGTTGGCCTTGGTGATTGGATCGACTTTGGTGTCATCTTGGGTATTCTTGCTCTGAATGCATTTGTTGGCTTCTACCAAGAGAAGCAGGCGCAAGACGTGGTATCGAGTCTCAAAGGCGACATGTGAGCAATCTCTGGAGCGATTCTCTGCCTATTCGGGATTCTTTCGGCAGTTGGCTGCTTTTTTCTCAGAAGCAGATGCTCTGAAAGATGCTTCAGGACTCGCAAAACTTCGGTGAACACGCATGAAGGGTCGTTACTGACTCGACATCGTTGCAGTGCGATGAGAGCTCTGGTTATTCGAGACGGCAGGGAGCAGCAAATTTTGGCAAGAGAACTTGTCCCGGGAGATATAGTGAGTTTGCTCTTCAGGCATCATGCGGGAGTTGACACCTTCTAACAGTTACGACTAGGTCATCATACAAGAAGGCCAAACCACACCCGGCGACGCGCGTCTCATATGTGATTACAACAGACCGAACGACTTCGAGCAATATAAAGAATTGAAGAAGGAGGAGAAGTTTAGCGATGAAGGTGACACTGGTGTCAACGGGAACGACAACAACGAGAAGCAAAACGGTTCCGATTCCAACGGGAAAGAAAAGCAGCACGAGGAAGAAGACTTTGACGATGCGGGCTCGACTCACTACGGCGATGCGCTGATTGCTTGCGATCAGTCAGCTATCACTGGCGAGTCTTTGGCTGTGGATAAATACATGGGCGACCTGGTCTACTACACCACCGGCTGCAAGCGTGGCAAAGCATACGCCATCATCACGACTTCGGCGAAGCACTCCTTCGTTGGACGTACCGCGTCGTTAGTACAGGGGGCAAAGGACCAGGGTCATTTCAAAGCCGTGATGAACAGTATCGGTACCTCCTTGCTCGTTCTCGTCATGTTTTGGATCTTGGTAGTCTGGATTGGTGGTTTCTATCGCCACCTCAAGATTGCAACGCCCAGCGTCCAGAATTTGCTCGAGTACACTCTAGTCTTGCTGATTATTGGCGTACCTGTTGGTCTTCCGGTAGTGACCACGACCACGCTTGCCGTAGGCGCCGCCTACCTAGCCAAGCAGAAAGCCATTGTGCAGAAACTCACGGCGATCGAGTCTCTGGCGGTAAGCTTGCACTGCTGGAGATTGCAGTACGACCGACTAATCATCGTACTAGGGTGTCAATGTGCTTTGCTCAGATAAGACAGGGACTCTCACGGCGAACAAATTGAGTCTTCGGGACCCTTTCGTAGCAGAAGGTCAAGACGTCAATTGGATGATGGCCGTCGCGGCACTGGCTAGCTCTCATAATATTGCCTCGTTGGACCCCATCGACAAAGTCACGATTACTACATTGAAGAAGTATCCGAAGGCGCGGGAGATTCTCCGCCAAGGCTGGCAGACTGATAAGTTCACGCCGTTTGATCCTGTGTCGAAGCGAATCACTAGCGAATGCCGGCTCGGTAAGGATCGGTATATATGTGCAAAGGGAGCCCCCAGAGCTATCTTGGCCCTTGCCGACGTTGACGATGAAGCTCGGCGGCAGTATAACTCCAAGGCCAGAGAATTCGCGCAAAGAGGTTTCCGATCGCTAGGCGTCACCTACAAGAAGAATGATGATGGCTGGGTTCTACTTGGACTCTTGTCGATGTTCGATCCGCCACGTGAGGATACGGCGCAGACCATCGTCGAAGCCGCTCATCTCGGCGTACCAGTGAAGATGCTGACAGGCGACGCACTCGCAATCGCCAAGGAAACCTGCAAAATGCTGGGGCTTGGCACTAAGGTTTATAACTCAGAACGGTTGATTCACAGCGGGCTGACAGGAACCGTGCAACACGATCTGGTGCAACGCGCGGACGGGTTTGCTGAGGTGTTCCCCGAGCACAAATACCAGGTAGTCGAGATGCTCCAGCAACGTGGTTCGTTGACTGCAATGACGGGAGATGGTGAGACAACTGCTTTCGCTGGACCCAAGATCGTTGCTCACACTGCTTCTTGCTTTTAGGTGTCAATGATGCCCCTTCATTGAAGAAAGCCGACTGCGGAATCGCAGTCGAGGGCGCGTCCGAGGCGGCACAGGCAGCCGCTGACATTGTGTTCTTGGCCCCAGGGTTGAGTACAATCATTCTATCGATCAAGACGTCTCGCCAAGTATGATGAGCCCAAAGCTACGGAAGATGTGCTCGGCTGACCCTCGATAGATCTTTCAGCGCATGAAATCCTATGTCCAATATCGCATCGCGCTGTGCCTGCATCTCGAGATATACCTGACAACATCCATGGTCATCATCAACGAGACCATTCGCCCAGGTTTGATTGTATTCATTGCTTTGTTTGCAGATCTAGCGACAGTAGCAGTTGCTTATGACAACGCGCACGTCGAGCCACGACCTGTCGAGTGGCAGCTGAAGAAGATCTGGGTAATCAGCGTCATCCTCGGGCTTTTACTCGCTGCTGGCACCTGGATCATGCGTGGCACGCTGTTCTTACGAGACGGCGGCATAGTCCAGAACTACGGGTCCAAACAGGAAATCTTGTTTCTCCAAGTTGCTTTGACAGAAAACTGGCTCATATTTGTGACCCGGGGCGGACGAACGTGGCCATCGTGGCAGCTCGTCGTCGCCATCTTGGGCGTTGACATTTTGGCGACTATATTCTGTCTGTTCGGGTTCTTGTCTGGGAGCGGTGGTGGCGTGATGCGAACCTCGCCGCCCGACCAATTCCGGGATTCTCACAACGGCTGGACCGACATTGTCACCGTCGTTGTGATCTGGGCTTACTCGATTGGAGTCACCATCTTTATCGCCATTGTATATTTGGCATTGAATAGCTTCCAGTGGGTCAAAGACTTGGGACGCAAAGATCGCAATAAGAAGGACACCCAGATCGAGAATATCATAGGCCATATCAACAAGCTTGCCGGTAAGTCCCGTCCGAATACTCCGCCGCTGCTCGAACTCGCGGCGCATCCCGGACACAGCTGACACGACGTCCTTGATTCAGTCGAGCATGAGACTGATCCTAGAACCGGCCGCGACAAGTACTTCATAGTTGAGAAGACGGACGTGGACGAGGAGGACCTGTGAGATGGCCCATGACACGCCAGACACCGGCGTGCGCTGGGGTAGCAAGGCGGCCGAGTGTGGTCGACGTGTAACAGGGGTTCGCATTCGGATCTAGTTAGGGCTAGGCGCTGGCTGTGAATCCTGATGGCCATGGATATGTAGTCAGGCTCGTCAAGACTCAAGCATCGGCTCAGTAAACTGTACAGCAGCCACGCTATCGAAAATGCGTGATGGCAATCGCGAATTTCGCTCCAGAGCTCCGAACCACGCCGTTCTACAAGGTGGTTGAATGTGCATGGCAAGGATACAGGATACCGGGATTGGCAGACGGAATCGCGGAATTGCACCCCGCGTACAGTCGTACCTCTATCAGCAACTTGTATGTTGTGCCGCTGGTGTCGTGAACCCTTGTGTCGTCAACTGCGTAAACGGTGTTGTAGGAGTGTTTAGAGCGCTAGTCTCGGCACAGGTCTTGCTACGAACCCGCCCTTTCGTTGCAGGTTTGTATCAGGACCCGGCCACGGCATCCATTATTCACCTACATATCAACATACTTACTCGCTTGCCTGCAGTCTCACAAGATCAAGGCGGAATAGACTACGTAGTACAGATGCGGGAATCCGTTGAAATCCCGTTCTGACTTTTGAGATATGAGCAGCCTTCAGACTGCCGCCTGCCGCCTGCCGCCTGCTAGCTACCTAAGCATCGCCATTCTCGCCTCGATGGCTCTGGCCTACTTGAGAAGTGTTCCTGGCGTATTCGTACTCGCCAAGTGTTGCCAGGCATTGGGACAGCGCGGCCTGCCAGTAGATATCTGTACCTATCAGGTATACGTAGCAGTTGTCGGCTTGTAGACGTCGTACTCTTCTAGCAGAACATGCTACAGGCATTCATCACTTCTCAGGATCAAGCCCGGCGACTGAACGATAGAACTCAAAACGCACGGCCAACATGGCTAAGCTTGCATTGTCCAGAGTCTTCATTTTCTCCGCTACGATATCCTACGCTCTTGCTAGAGTGGACAACTCAACTTACCTTCAATCCTTCTCGCGCATATCCGCTCTCTGCTTCACTCTCTGGGTACTTGTGAAGGTCTTCATCTATCCCAACCTTGTATCGCCCCTGAGACAGATCCCGACTGTGGATGGAGGGAAATGGTGGAGCCGTAGCAGTCTTCGATTATACACCGAACCCAGAGGACACGCACAGGCTGACTGGTGCGCTTTCTGCTTTCTTTCGAATACTTTCCCATAAGCAGATATTGACTCATCTCGACAGGGCCCTTACCACGCCGACGGAACAACATGGTCTCGTTCGCTACCGCACCCTTTTCAACGCCGAACGTATCATTGTGACACACCCCGACAGCCTAGCAGAGGTCCTAACCACGAAGGCTTACCAATTCAAAAAGCCTGAGGCCGTCGTGACCGGTCTCAGGCAGGTTCTTGGCATGGGCATACTCCTTGTGGAGGGCGACGTGCACAAAGCACAGAGGAAGACCCTCCTGCCAGCTTTCAGCTTTCGGCACATTAAGCAACTTTACAGCCCGATGTGGGACATCTCAAGTCACGCTCTATGTAGCTTGACCAAGGCGACGGCAGACAATGCATCCAAAGCCTCGAATGCGGCTCTTACAGTGGATATCAGTGATTGGGCCAGTAGTGCAACGCTGGATATCATGTGCGTCTTGGGTCTCGGGCAAGATAGAGAGTCAGTTCTTAACAAAGACGAGACCTACGCCACTCTACGCCGAACCTACAGACAAGTCACACAACAAGAGCGAGCCGATGTGGTTCTCTTCTTCCTCCGTATCTGGATCCTCCCGGCCTGGGCTTTGCCCTTTATTCCTGTCAAGCGGAGCCAGGTCCTTACACAGGCCGCTGCAACACTTCGAAGTGTATGCCGACAATTTATTCGGCAAAAGAAACTAGATATTGAGAATGGCATCGCCGACAAGGCTGAAAGGGATATTCTGACAGTAGCCTTATCCCACGGGGGCTTCGGCGATGCGGAGCTCGTTGATCAATTGCTGACCTTCCTTGCTGCTGGCCACGAGACGACCGCGACGGCGTTGACGTGGGCAATCTACGCCCTCTGCGTTCACCAAGAAATGCAGACAAGGCTCCGAGACGAGATCCGGGCCAGTCTTCCGAGCCCTTCATCCCCTCTGCCGATGCATGATTGTGAAGGGTTGGCCACAACCATCGATAAACAGATGCCGTACCTCAGCGCAGTTTGTCAAGAAGTCCTGCGCTTCTTTGCCCCAGTACCGACAACATTTCGAGAAGCGGCCGTGAACACATCTATCCAGGGAGTGCAGATCCCCGCAGGAACGCAAATCGTCATAAGCCCAAGAGCAACAAACCGTGACGAAAGACTATGGGGCAAGGACGCGAAGGTATTTAATCCAGATCGGCATCTCTCCCTGCAGCAACAGACACACTATGACCCGTTGGACCATGACACACATGAAGCGCACAGCAGTACGACTTCAGAGCAAAGAAGCAACTATGCAAACTTGACATTCTTGCACGGGCCCAGGAGCTGTATCGGCCAGTCATTCGCAAGGGCGGAAATGGCCATCTTGCTAGCGCAGCTGGTTGGCCGATTCAGATTCCAGCTTGCGGACCCGTCTCAGGCAGAATGGGAATCGATCAAGCTGAGACGGGGCTCGACGCTCAGACCAGCAAACGGGATGCACGTGAAGGTTGAACTGGTCGAGGGCTGGGGATGTCTTTGAGTTTGCTCTCGCCTTTTCTCTCTCTACGTCTTATCCGGGAAATTATTTGACCACCTCAGGAGTTTGGAGTAGGGTGTGATGTGTGCCTACTTACAGAACATTGGCTGAACATAACTGAAGGTCTGGATTTGGCCTGATGGTAAGGCTTATACAGAATCCAGATAGCTCATGTCTGTTAGATTTAACGGCACGCAGCCTTTCTGTGTGTTCCGAGCCTAATTTGCTTCAAGTTGCCCTGGTACATAGACATTTGCGCGGACTGCAGACTACTCTGTGCAACGTCACATCACATCGATTATCCTACGTCTCATGTATCACTACCTCAGGTTCCCATATCCGCCGATGCTGCATAGGACCTGTTGCTCCTATTTATGTAATACTGCTTCATCCCTACGTAATATTGCACGCAACAACCGGCCCTGACGGTCCAGTCGTGCCATGCGGTTTGTTGGACTCTTGATCGATATTGTTACGTGGCGGCCTGGTCATGCAAGATTGGCGGCGGCTCTGCTTCATTCGGGCAGTCATGGCCTCACACGCAGGACGTACCACCTCACAACCAGGCACCAAAATAAGATGTGGCCATTCAGCATTGTGGTATCTTGACTGCTTGTATTGACATATTGCCACAGCGATGCTATACGAACTGTGTGCCCGGGGTCTCGCTTAAGAAGACTACTGTGAACCCGGAACGATATAGTATCTTAAACCAAACGGATCCTTCTTATTTCTCTCATGTAGCTAATTATTATGGTGGAACACTTCCTGTTTGTCTCGCATGGAGACTAGTGCCTAGGTAATCTATCAAATCACACAATAAGGATATCTCTCCTTCCAGCGCCCGAAATTCCCTTCCCTTGTAGATATCATGCTGCTACCTATTTACTCTTTCCATCTAGCGCGACGCCAAACAAGCCTGATCACTGTTACATCTCTTATTCACCTATCACTCCCTACACGGATCCGTGACTCTCCAGGCCTACTACCTTTCCTCCTTTGGTTGTGACTTTTACAGCTCGATGATGTCGGCCCCTCATACTCCTTTGCACATAGAACGGGCACATCAAGCGACTGTTAGTCAGCAGACTAACGTCATACTACTATATTATGTTTTGACCGACAGTCAATATTCAAAGATGCATTGTTACTGTGGCAATGTGGGAGCTCTCTATCAAATTGAAATATCCTGTAGTGGATAGCCGTTAGCTGACCATACTTCTCAGTGACACGAAGATCATGTTTCGGGAACCCGCGGTACACTGACTTGCAAACGGAATGTCGCTGTGGATACCCTAATTTCCCTGTGTCTCCCCCCCCCCATTTTCGAAGGTAGGCTTTGTACTTTTAATATTTAATATAGCTATATCGTTTTTATTACTATTTATTTATTTAAACCGTTATTATTATGGTTTTTTTTTTATAAATAGGCTATAAACTCGATATTTGCGATTACGTCGTGATTTTTTATATAATTTAAAAAAAAAGGATTTTTATAGCGGATATAATAAAAATAACCGGCTGTAATAAACGTACGATATAGCGATATAAATAACGATATTTATTAACTAGTAATCGAGATTAGTTAATTATATATTAAAGTTAATTTAACGCCGTTAAAATAACGCCGTTTATTATAAACCGAGTTATAAAATATTTTATTTTCAAACCGACTTATTTTTCGACGAAATATAATAGTATATTTACAAAATATTCCGCGTTAGCGTCGATTTTAATACTATTTTAAAACAGTTAAATAAAGCGAATTAAATTAATAAAAAAAATAAAGTAATAATATAATAGCAAAACGAAGCTTTACGGGTATATTATATATATAAAATATATATATATACCGCCGATATATTTATATTTATCGACGAGTTTAGCGTTAATAAACGTAACTAATATCGACGACGAGGCTAAGCTTTAAAAGGCTATATTTTTATTATTACAAAGCTATTAAAACGAGGTATACGATTTAATATATTGCTAGCTTTTATAATTAACGGCTTATTATTAAACTTATTTATTATATATATTAAATTAATTAATAAAGTAAGTTTTAAAATATAGTTTTAAAATAAAGTAATTTTATAAATAAGTTTATTTTTAAAACTTAATTTAGTTTTAGTAATAAATAACGTATTTTTTTATTATTTACTAAAAATATACGCGATAAAAAACGAATTTAATATTAAAATATAGTTTTTATTACTATATTTATTTAATTATAACTTTATCGAAATATATTTCGGTAAATTAAAAATTAATATACAAATGTGACAATAGGCTCAATAGACGGGTGACAGGTGGAAGGGCTGTACTATTCGCTATTTAAGCTATAAAATCTAAAAGTGAAAAGGTAGAAGTATAATAGTGGGCTAGCCAATTTGGGTGGCTATATATTAGTAGGTAACTAAGTAAGGCTGCCGGGTAACCGGCTAAACTATAAGAACGACGTAGGTAAGCCACTAAAGTGGTTACTACGTTATAATCCCCCCGGTAAAAAAAAAAATCGCACTTGTTTACAAATCGGGATCGAACTTCGTAAGAAATAAATATTATAATTAGGGTTAATTCCTAAATAATAAAAAAATGCCTTTAGCGGACTAATTAGTGTTTTTAATATAGGGTTTTTAATTCCTAATTAAAAAAAAACTAACTAAGCTATATAACTTTTATTAAATTAAATACGCGTTATTTTTGCTTTTATATCCGGGCGTAGCCGAAGTTTACCCGCGTTTGTTATAAATTTTAGATTTTTTTAAAAATCCCTTAATTTTTTTAAATCTATTATTATTACGTTTTAACGTTAACGTATAAGTTTATTTATTTAATCCGGCGTATCGAATATTTAATTTTTCGTTTTTATTACATTAACGTCGATAACGCATAAAGCGGTTTTTTTAAAACGTTATTAGTTTGTTATTATTTAAATAGGATTTATTAATAAGGTTTTTATCGGCGGTATTAATTTAATCGTTTAAACGTAAAAAAGGTTTTGCTTTATCGGGGTTAATATCGTAATATTCTTTTAAAAATCGAAACGCGTTTTTAAAGTAGTTTATAAGCTTTTAATTTTTATCGTTATATTTTTATTTTTTTTATTAAACTTTATAATATAATTTATAATATCGAATTCGAAATATATAAATTTGCTTTATTTTTTATTTTTTATTACTTAAATTAAAGTCGACGATCTTTTCGTCGAAGTAATTTAATTTTTAATTAAAAAAAGGGTTATTTAGGAATCGTTTTAAGCGTTTTATATAAAACTATTACTAACTACGTTAAGTTTTAGGAAAAAATAATTTAAAAATATTAAATCGTTTAAAATTTTCGTTTTTAATTTTATAATAATAACGTATTATAAAGTAATCTATTTTATTTAAAAAATAATCTATAACGTTTTTTGTTTTTTTTACGATATAAACGTAATCGTCGATATTAAAATTAAAAATACGGCGGTATCGATTAAATTATTAGGTTATTTTTTATTATGCTTTTATAATTATAGCCTTAATTATAGTAACGTATTTATATACTTTATTAATAAATGTTTAAGCTTTTTTTTTATTTAGTTTTTTATAAGGTAGTTTATTGCGGAATAATTTAATTTATGCTTTTTAATCGAAAACTATACGTATTTTCCGATTTATAAAAACTTTTATCGAAAATAAGCCGTTTAAAAACTCGTAAAATAAGGAATTTTATATAGTATTTATAGCGGGCAAAGCTTTTAATTAATTATTTTAAAAATAACTTATAAAAGGCCGTAAACGTTGCTTTAAATATTTGTTTATAATCTTTATTTGCTTTACCGTTTTATAATAGCTAGCGTTAATAAAATTAAGCTTTATTTTATAAATACGAAATAATTTATCCGTAAAATCGGAAATAAATTAAAGTTTTTAATCGTTAATAAAACTTTCCGGTTAGCCGAAATATCGGTATAGTTTTTTATAATATAATTATATTATATATTTACTTGTTATCGTTTTATTATATAAAATAGAATATATTGCTTTTATTAATCGGTTAATTATTATAAAAGCAGTATCGAAACTTGTTTTATTTTTAAAAAAAATAATAAAATCGATTATTAAATATTATTATAAAAGATTTAGAATAAATAAAGGTATTAAAAAACTTAGTTTTTTATTTATAGGATTTTTTACTATAAAGCAAAAGCAATTGCAAACAAATTATATAACTTTAGCGTATATCGCAAACTATTAGTATTGCTTAATAACTAATTATATTGTTTTAATAATTCCGAAATAAGCGGTGCAAATACGTAAATATATTTTATCGATTATTTAAGTTTTTAAACAATTTACTTTAAAAACTATTAGTTTTTTTTTTTAAAAATTAACAATCTATTTTCGATATTTTATTCTATATTATATTTTCGTGCCTTTTCCCGATATTTATTTAAACTCACGTCCGTTTTATTAGTTTTTAAAATAGCGTTTATAAATATAAAACCTAATAATTTCGGAAGTTTTAATATAATTATAAAAAAATATACCCGTTTTTTATAGCAAGCGCCGTTTACGGCGGTAAAATTTAAACTAAATATTGTTACTAGGTTATAATCGGTTAGCTAAAAATACCCGGCGTCGGTCGGGAATAGTTAAAACAAAGCTATAATACGCTATTCGTTACGTCGTTTTTTCTAACTTTTAATACCGTTTAACGGTTAAAATAATATATTAATAATAGCGTTTTATATATTTAAGCAGTACGTAATGCGAAAATTATAGTATAAAAATAATTTAGCCTAATTAGCCTAATAAAAGTTTAATACGCGCTTTGTTATAAAATATTCAAGCGTTAAGTAGTTAGTAATAACTATAAATAAACGAAAATTTTATATATTTATTAATTTAGTTCGTTAAACCGTTATATTTTTAATTATTATAAATAACTTTTTGTTATAAATACTATAGTTAAGTTTAGCGCTATAGAGTATTTTCGAAAAAAACGCTATAAATTATTAAAAAACATTGTTTAAGGTTTTTTAAAAAAAAACTTCAAAAGCTATACCGTTAGAGGCATTTGTTTTTATTTAAGTAAAAACGTCGTCGTTAAATAAAAAATGGCGTAAAAAAAGGGCAAAAAATAAGCGGTTTATTAGCGTATTAAACGTTATTTAATAAGCAAAAGTTTAATTTAAAATAAAGTCGTTACGTATTAATAACGTTAAAGGTTTTATAACGGCGTTATAACGTAAGATAAAACGCCGGTAAAATTTATAAAACTTTAAAAAAGATCGAACTTACGATAGGACTGCTTTTTTTTCGGCGTTAATAAGCTTTTGCTAATTATAGACTATTTTTATTTTAAAAAGGTTAACTTTAATGCCTTTTATACTAATAATAAATCCGAAATATTTAGTTTTAATAACGTAAAATTTACACTTTTTAATATTAGTTTAAAGTTTTATAGCTTATAAGCGGTTAAGTACTTATTATATATATTGTTTATGCTTTTCGACTATTTTGGAATAAATTAAAATATTATTTAAATAAGCGGTATAAAATATATCGAGCAGTTTTTAAAAGCCGTTATTAATATAACGTTAAAAATTAAAAAAACCGTTTAATAGTTTAAAAAATATAACTATATATCGGTAAAACCTATATCGGCATTAAAATGCTATTAAGTCCTTTATGCTTTTTATAATACGTATTTTGTAAAAAGCTTAATAAATATCGATTTTAGAAAATATTTTAGCTTTACTAATATAATAAAAGGTTTTATTTATTAAAAGTAATAAGTATTAGTTTTTATAAGTCTTTAAATTTAATAGTCGGTAATTAATATAAAAACGTAACTTTTTATTTGCTTTTTAAGTAAATAAAACAGGTATAGCTTATAAAACGTTAATAAATTCGATAAATCCCTTTTTTAAGTTTTCGGAAATATATTTTCAGGCTGTTTCGGTTTTTTTAAAAGTTATTTTACGTAAAACGTTAAAGCTTAATTTTTAAAAGTCGCAATCGATAGTAATGTCAAAATCTATACCGCGTTTATTTTTAAGCAAAGTATTAAAAGTAACTTTATTAAAAACGTCGAAATAGTTATAATATTATTTAAAAAAAACCTATTTAATTAGTTTAGCTAAATCGGGAGGATTTCCGAAGTTTATTTAATCGTCGATAATCGAAATAAATATTTTTTTTATTATAACGTAGCGCTTTTTATTAATTATAGCATTTAACGTAACTAATATTGTATAAAAGAATTCCGTTTTATTATTAAATTTTAAAAAATAAATAAACTGTTTTTCCGAAATTATTTAAATATTAATTTTGTAAATATCCTATAGTTTCCGGGATTTATACTAGCTAACTATATTTCGTATTATTTTAAATAAGCTATATTAATTAAACGTAGCTTTTTTTTCGAAAAAAGGGCTTTTTTTTTTTTTTCGTCTAAAAAAAACCGATATAAATTTAATAGCTTCGGTATTTCTTTTTCGTTCTTAACGTATAGTATAAAAAGCCTACAGCGTTATAAATTATAAAAAGGAAGATCGAAATAAACGGTTTTTTTTAATCGTAGTAAAAACCGTAGCTTCGATATAAAGGACGTAATAGGAATAAACTCTAATTATAAAATCTGTTTTTTAACTATATTTATCGTTTTCGGAAAATAAAACGGGCGATAAAAAGGTCGCCGGCTATTACGCCGTCGTTTATTATCGATATTTATAAAGTTATTACGTCGTTTAATATTTTTAATATATTTCGGATTATTTAATAAATACCTAGTTTAATTTATCGCAAAATTTCGAATTAATAACTTTTTTAGCTTTTATTTTAAAAAAAAAACTAATTACTTACGTTTATAATCGATTAAAATATTATAGTAATCGAAAAACTTTTTACTAATAATAATATTGTGTTTTATATTTAGAACTAAAAACGGTATACGTTTTATAGTCCGCTTTTACAATTTTAAATGTACTAATATAGCGACGTTAATTTTTTATATCGCTTTTTCGTTATAGCTAGCAACTTTAACGGGCTAAAAACCTGTTAATTTAGGTATTATTAAATATTTTACGGCTTTAGCTATAAAAATTAAATTAATTAATAAATACGCGTTTGCTCCAATATCGGTAAATATTTATATAGTTAATAAATATTTATTATAGGCTATAATACAATTTATTAACAAAAAATCTCCTTTTAATAAATCGTTTAAGAAATTAAACGGTATTTACGTATAATTATTTAATATAAACTTATAAATATTCGATATTATCGATACTAAATATAGCTTAAACGTAAAGTTTTGTTTTAAGCTATATCGTTTTTCGCTTTTTATAAAGCAGTTAATAAAACGTATTTTAAACCTATAGTTATAGCGATAATAATATTAAAGCGGTTATTATTTACAAGTTTAAATTCTGCGGAAAAAAGGCAATTACGATTAATATAGCCGTGTTTATAATAAATAAAACATTTATTAACGGCGATAAATCGCTTAAACTAATCGAAAATAGCTTTTTAATATATAGGCTTTTTATTTTTCGCGAAAGCAAAAATACCGATACTAAAATAATTAGTCAAAACTATAAATATAGGCGTTAAAGCTAGGCGAAAAAGAATATTAAAAACGGTAATAAACTTTAAAGTTATATTTCGGTTACCGGCGTTATTTAAACGTTATAATAAAAACGTTATAACTACTTTTTTAGTTTATTATTAAACCTAATTTTTTCGTTATTAATAGTCGTAGCGATTAATATATTTGTAAAAGTTTTTAAACTTTATATTAATATCGTAGTATTAATTAATATAAATAATATTTAAACAAAAAAGCAGTTTATTATATAATTCCCGTTTATAGTTTTTTTATTTAATTTTAGCTTTTTTAATAAATTTAATAAATTTAATACGAAATACCGTAAAAACGTTAATTATTGGTATTTAAAAATCGCAAAAAGCTATATGCGCTTTTTCGTAAATATTATAATTTTTATAATTATTATTTATATAAGTTATTATTTTTTTAGTTATAATTAAAAAGGCATCGCTATTTTTTTTATCGAAAAAAAAAAAAGGTTTTTTGCGGCGATTTTTTTAATACGACTAAAAATATAGTTAATTTTAGTATTTTCGTTATAAAAACGATCGGTATTATTTTTAAGCTTAAATTTTATTAATAACGATTATTATTTATAAATAATAGTAATTTTGCTAAATTTAGGCTTTTTATACGTAAAAATAAAAAAATCGGGGATTTTAACTAATAAACGCGAGCTTTTTTCGGTATACTCGCTATCGATCCTTAAATAAGGTATAATACTACGCTCGTTCTTTCCGAATAAAAGTTTATTTCTATTACCGGCAAAATTAACGATCTTATTTTTTAATGCCTAAATAATATCGTCTTTTTTTTTAAACTAATCGAAATAAAGCTTTTTACAAACTTAAGCATTAACGTTTAAGTCATATTTATTAATAACGCTATTTAAATCCGTAATTTATTAACGAAATCGGTTATTAATAGCGTTTTAACTATCGAATTAATCGCTTAAAGCGTTAACTTAATTATATAAAATACGATAATTAAAGTTAACGTTTTTAATAATAATTTAAATATTTAAAATAAAATTGTTATAAGTAATTAGTATAATAAAGCGGATTTTAAACTTATAAAATATTTATTCGGGGTATTTTTTTATAGCTTTTTTAAATTGTTTAAAATTTATTATTTTTTCTTATTTAAGCTATATAGTTTTAATATTAAAGGTTAATAGGGTAAAAATAGTATTAAAGCTTTTAGCGCTTTTACTTAATTTAATAACGTAAGCTTTTATTTAAAAACTAAAATCTTTATAAAGCGTTTAAGCTAAAGCAAAAACGAAGCAACATTTTTTAAAATCTCGGTCGGTTAAAATATACTTATAAAATAAAATAATAAAAAAGACTTTATTTCGTTCGAAGCTTATTGCGCTTTTATTAAAGGATTTTTTATCGTTTTTAACAATATAAATAATAACGTTATATTTAAGGAGTTTTTAAAGGCTTTCTAATAATTTACGGCAATAATTACTAATATAATTAAAATAACGAGTTATAGTACCCGTTCTGCTTAAATTAATTAAATCGAAAATTATTTGGCGCTTTATTTTAATAAAGCGCTTAATAACCTCGTTATTAAAATAATGCTCGTTTAATATATTAGCGAACGAAGTTAGTATTAGTCCGGTAAATCGTGCTATAATTAATCGTAGTCTTTTTTTAAATAAAAATTTACCGTTTTTCTAAACTAAGGATATTAACTTTTAAATTATAATAATAGGCTTAATAAACGGGTAACAAATAAAAAAGCTATACTATTCGCTATTTAAACTATAAAATCTAAAAGTAAAAAGGTAAAAATATAATAGTAGGCTAGCCAATTTAGGTGGCTATATATTAGTAGGTAATTAGGTGGGGCTGCCGGGTAACCGGCTGAACTATAAGAACGACGTAGGTGAGCCACCAGGGTGGTTGCCACGTTACAACGAAAGTATATTAAATAAATAAAGTTTAAATTTAATAACGAAGTTAAATTCGAGCGTTTTTTATTTACGTTTATTATAAAGGTCGGGATATATATTAATAATATACGGGGTTATTTTAAATATTATAACGTTAAATATAATTTATAATATTTATTATACGATAAAATTAGTTAATAAAAATACTTTCGCTAAAAATCGAACTTTATATTTCGAACTTTATATTTTACTATTAACGATTTAAGCTTTTATAAAAATAAATAAATAAAGTGTTATAAAAGGCATTAGTATTAACCGAGTTTTTTAAAACGGAACGTTTAAAAAGTAATAGCCTTAATAGATTTTACGCTATATAAAACCTATAAAAAAAAACTATATAATAAGTTCGTATATTTATTTAATATATAACGGCAAATAATATAACGGCGTAATAGCCTATATAGGTTTAATTCTTAATTAGTTTTATTATTTTTACGTAGGTTTAATTCTTAATTAGCCTTATTATCCCCGCGCGGGTTTAATTTTTAATTAGCTTTATTATTTTTATTATTATCGGCTCGGCCGTTTTTCGAAAAGTTTGTTATAAAGTTTTTAAAAAAAGTACTTAAAAATGTTATCGAAAAAAACGAAAACACGTTAGTATTATAACGCTATTAAATAAATATACTGTCCGATTTTAATATTTTAAAAAAGTATGCTGTTTAATTTTAATATTTTGAAAAAAATATGCATAATTAGCGAAAGCTGGCGAAAATATAAAAAAAAAGCGAGGACGAAAACGAGAAGTTTTTTTTTTCGCCGTGCCGCGTTATAAAGAAGGCGGTTATTTACGCCGTAAAAAAGGCGGTTATTTATAACGTAAAAGAGTTTTTTTTTTGCCGCGCTGCGCTATAAAAAAGGCGGTTACCTACGTTATAAAAAAGGCAGCTACCTATAACGTAAAAAAGGCGGCTATTTACGCCGTAAAAAAGGCGGTTATTTACGCCGTAAAAAAGGCGGTTACTTACGCCGTAAAAAAGGCGGTTACTTACGCCGTAAAAAAAGCGGTTATTTACGCCGTAAAAAAGGCGGTTATTTACGTTATAATAAAAGCGGTTAATTATAAAAAAAAACCTGCTGCAGGACCGATACTTAGGTTAACGCGCGCAAAAACGGCCGCTTACGCCGTAATAAAAGCGGTTACTTACGTTATAATAAAAACGGTTACTTATATTAACGTTGTTCGTAGCTTTATTTATAAATAATACCGTTATTAAGCTTATAGTTTTAAAAAAAAGACTTGCCGCAAAATCGATATTTAAATTAACGCGCGCAAAGGATTTAATATTGCTTATTTAACGAAGTGCTTATTATTTAAAAATAAAAACAAATAATACAGAATTAATTATTAAAGTTAAAAATATTTCCGTCGAATTAAAAAATCGTAAACCTAAATATATACGAAAAACCGGCGATTTAAGTCTTAATAATTGTAATAATAGGCAAAGCAATTAGGTGAACAAGTGGAAGTGCTATACTATTACCTAACTATACTATAAAATCTAAAGGTGAAAAAGGTAAAAGTATAAATAATGGGCCAGCCAAATTAGCTGGTAAATTAGGCCATAGCCGAGTGGGGCTTATCAAATAACCGGTAACTATAATAATAGTAGCTAATATAGTAACTAAAGCTACTAAAAACGTTACTATATTATAACCCCTTTAATTAAAAAAAATAGACTCGACTATAAGTTAGGATCGAACCTTGTAACAAATAAGTTATAATAGTAAAATTAACTCTTAAATAATAAAAGGATGCTTTCGGTAAACTAATTAGCGTTTTTAAAATAAAGCCTTTAATTTTTAATTAAAAACTTTGTTAATTTAGCTATATAACCTATTTATTAAAGTTTACGCCCGTTATATTTATTTTTATAACCGGTTATAACCGACTATTTTTTAAACTATAATAAATCCTACTTAATTCCTCTAAATCTAACATTATTTCGAATATTGCATAACGTAACAAATTATTTATTCGATTTTTATTATATATTTTAAAGTTTTGCTTTTTTTTTCCTTTTTTTTATTTTATCGTCGATAACGCGTTAAACGGCTTCGTCGAAATATCGCAAGCTTATTATCGTTTAAATATACGTCGTCGATTAAATCGTTACGGGCGGTAGCAAGCTAGTTATTAAAGCGTATTAAAAGGTCTATTTCGTCGGGGTTATTATCGTAATAATCCTTTAATAACAATAGGGAATTTTTAAAATAATTAATAAGCTTTTAGTTTTTATCGTTATATTTTTATTTTTTTTATTATATTTTATAAAATAACTTATAATATTTAATACAAAATACGTAAATTTTTTTAACTTTTTATTTTTTTTCGCCTAAATTAAAGTTAATAATTTCGCCGTTAAAATAGCTTAACTTTTAGCCTAAAAACGGGTTATTTAAAAAATAACGTAAACGTTTAATATAAAACTATCGTTAATTACGTTAAATATTTAATAAAAAAAGCTTAAAAATATTTAATCGATTAAGGTTTTTAGTTTCGATTTTATAATAATATCGTATTATAAAATAATCTATTTTATTAAACGGGTAATTAGTATTTTCGCTAGTTTTTTTTAATATATATACGTAATCGTTAACGCTAAAGTTTAAAACGCAATAGTAACGATTAGCTTATTAAATTATATTTTTTTAAGCTTTTACGATTATAGCTTTCGCGACGGTAACGTATTAATAAGCTTTATTTATAAATACCTATACTTTTTTACGGCTTAACTTTTTTTAAGCAAAACGATTTTTAAAAAACTTAATACGCGCTTTTTAATCAAAAACTATACGTATTTTCTATTTAATAAAAACTTCTATAAAAAAAAGTCTACTAAATAACTTATAAAGTAAAAAGTTTTATACGGCGTTTATCGCCGGCAGTGCCTTTAACTAATTATTTTAAAAATAATTAATAAAAAAACGTAAGCGTTATTATAAATATCGATTTATAATCTCCGCTTATTTAGCAATTTTATAATATCCCGCGCTAGCAAATTCCAGTTTAGTCCTATAAATACGGGATAATTTATTAATAAAGTCGGAAATAAATTAAAGGCCGCGGTTATTAATAAAGCTTTTTAACCACTTAAAATATCGGTATAGTCTTTTATAATATAAACGAGTTATATATTATTTAATAATAGTTTTATCGTATAAAATAAAACAAATAGTCTTTATAAATCGGTTAATTATTACTAAAGCAATATTAAATCCAGCTTTATTTTTTAAAAAACTAATAAAATTAACGATAAAATATTGCTAAAATTAATTAAGTACGAGCAATAAAGTTAATAATCCGGGTTTTTTATTAATTAAGTTTTTTACTACAAAATAAAAACAATTTTTAATAAACCGTATAACTTTAGCGGATATAAATAGTTACTAATACTTTTTAATAATTAATTAAATCGTTTTATTAATATTAAAATAAATTATATAAATTCGAAAATATATTTCGTCGATTACCTACGTTCGCAAACAGTTAGTTTTAAATAATACTAATCGTCCTTTAAATATTAAAAGGTTATTCTCGATATTCTATTCCGCGTCGTATTTTCGCGCCTTTTTTCAATATCCGTTAAAACTAAAGTTTATTTTATTAACTCGAATTACGGCATTTATAAAAATAAAACCGGACAACTTTAAAAGCTCGACCGTAACTTCGAAAAAATATACCTTTTTATTATAATAAACGCTGCCTTTAGCGCTAAAATTAAAAACAAAAATTAAAAACAATAAATAATCGGTAAGTTAAAAGTAATTATTTTTAAACATCGGCTAGAATAAAGCTATAATACGTAGTTTATTACGTCGTTTTTTCTAGCTTTTAATACCGTTAAAAAATCGAAAAAAAATATTTATAATAGCGTTTTAAACACTAAAGCGGTATATAATACAGAAGTTATAATATAAAAACAGCTTAACTTAATTAGCTTAACGTAAATTTAAAATACGCTTAATTATAAAATATTCTAAAACTAAGTAGTTTATAATTACGGTAAAAAGCCTTAAATTTTAAATACCTATTAACTCCGCCCTTTATATTATAAAGCCCTTAACTATAGTAAACAGTTTTTTATTATAAATACCGTAATTAAGTTTAGCACTATATAACGTTTTGGAAAAAAAAGCAACAGGTTACTATAATTAGTTTTTTAATACACGTTAGGATAAAACGCCTATAACAATACTATTTAAAGCGTTAGTCTTTATTTAAATATAAATATTATTATTAAAAAAAAAATAACGCAAAAAAAAAACGGTAAATAAACTTTCGATAAATGTTTTAAACGCTTTTTAATAAATAAAAATTTATTTTAACGTCGAATTATTACGTATAAATTACGTAAATAGCTTTGCGATAATACTATATTAAAATATAAAACGATAATAAAAGCTATAAAATTTTAAAAACGACCGCATTTACGTTAATACGGCTTTTTTATCGGTATTTACTAAATATTGCCAATTATAAACAATTTCGACTTTCGCAAAATTAACTTTAATGCCTTTTATATTAATAACAAAGCCAAAATACTTAGTCTTTATAACGTAAAACTCGTATTTTTCGATATTTGCTTAAAAACTTATAATTTTAAATCGTTTTAAAACCTGTTTTATATATTATTCGTGCTTTTTAACGGTATTAAAATATATAAGGATATCGTCGAAGTATACGGTATAAAAAACGTTTAAAAAACTATAAAAACCGTTATTAATATAACGTTAAAAGTTAAAAAATCTATTCGATAATTTAAAAAGTATAACTATATATCAGTAAGATTTATATTAATAATAAAAAGCTATTAAATCTTTAGCGCTTTTTATAATACGCACTTTATAAAAAGCTTATCGAATATCGATTTTTGTAAAGATTTTCGCTTTATTAATACGGTAAAATATTTTATCGATTAATAAAAATAAATACTAATTTTTCCGAGTTTTTAAGTTTAAAAGTTTATAATTTACGCAAAATCGTAAGCCGCTATTAGCTTTACGTATAAAAAAGATTAACGCCGCTTAAAATACGTTCGTAAATTCGATAAACTTTTTTTTAAAATTATTAAAAATATATTTTCGGGCAGTTTTAACTTTTTCGAATATTATTTTACAAAAAGCGCTAAAGCCTAATTTTTATAAATCGCAGTTAATAAAAATATTAAAATCGATATTAAAACGATTTTTAAATAAAGCGTTAAAAGCTATTTTATTAAAAACGTTAAAATATTTATAATATTATTTAAGCACTATACGCCGAACTAGTTTAGCTAAATCGGGAAAATTTTTAAAGTTTATTTAACTGTTTGTCGTAAAAATAAAAGCTGCCTTTATTATTATAAGCCGTTTTTCGTCGATAATAACGTTTAATATAATAAATATAATATAATAAAACTCCGTTTTATCGTTAAACTTTATAAAATAAATAAACTATTCGCCGGAAATTATTTATATATCGATATTTTTAATATTTTTTAATTCGTAAAACTTATACTATCCGATAACGTTTCGAACTATTTTAAATAAACTACGTCGGTTTAATATAAATTCGTTTTAAAAAAACGTATTCGGCTTTTTCGATAGCGGTTATCGCGGTATTTTTTAACTACTTTTTATATATAGTATAAATAATCCGTTACGCCCGTATAGTATTTAAAAGCCGATATCGGGTCGTTAAGCAGCTTTTACTTTTAAAAATATAAATAGCTTTAATTTAAATATTCGTAGCTTAAAAGTAAAAAAAAATTCGAGTTTTAATATTTGTTTCCGTATTGCTTTTACCGCTTTCGGAAGTAAAAAAGGCCTTTAATAGCCGTTTTGTCGACGTTTATTATTAATATTTATTAAATTATTACGCCGTTTAGCGTTTTTAGTATATTTTAGGTTATTTAATAAATATTTTGCTTTATTTATCGCAAAATCTTTCGCTAATAATTTTTTCGGCTTTTATTCCGAAAGAAAAACTAGCGTTTTACGTTTATAATCGATAAAAATGTTATAATAATCGAAGAATTTTTTACCGATAATAATATTATATTTTATATTAAATATTAAAAACAAGGCACGTTTTATCGTTTTTTTTTAAATACGAAAATAAATTAAAATAATAATATCGATTTTTTAAATAGCTTTTTTGTTATATTCCGCGACTTTAATAGGTTAAAATCCTTTTAGTTTTAATATTATTAAGTATTTTATAGCTTAAGCCGTAAAAACTAAATTAATTAATAAATATATATTTACTTTAGTATTAATAAATACGTTTATAATTAATAAATGTTTATTATAAACTATAGTATAAACTATTAATAAAAAATCTCCTTTAAACAGTTCGTTTAAAAAATTAAACAAGATTTAAGCATAATTATTTAATATAAAACCGTAAACATTCGATAATATAAACATTAAATACGGCTTAAAAAAGTTTTATCTTAAGCTAAATCTTTTTCCGCTTTAGCAAAAACGTCGGACAAAACGTAGTTTTAATTTATAACCGTAACGACGATAAAATTAATTCGATTATTATTAGCGGTTTTAAATTTAATTATAAAAAGGCAAATACGATTAATATAACTATATTCGTAATAAATAAAGCATTTTTCGGCAATAATTAAACGTTTAAACTAGTTTAAAATAGCTTTTTTATATATAGTTTTACCGTTTTTAATAATAGTTAAAACCGGAATACTATAATAATTACTTAAATTATTACTAATAGTTAAAATCGACGGAATACCGGCCGAACCGTTAAACTAATAAGAAAATATAGCGTTACTTTTAAAAGTATTATATATATTATCCCTTTTTGCTTATAACTAAATCTAGTTTTTACGTTGTTAATAATTATAACGGTTAATATAGTCGTAAAAGCTAATAAACGTTACGCTATCGTTATAATATTAATTAATATAAATAATATTAAAGCGTAAAAAAAATTTATCGTAAAGTTTACGTTTATAATTTCCGAGTTTAATTTTAGCCTTATTAATAAACTTAACGAATTTAATATAAAATATTATAAATGCGTTATTAAAAAATATTTTAAAGTTTTAAAAAATAATACGTACTTTTTTATAAACATTATAGTTTTTATAATTATTATTTAAATATTTTATAACTTAATTAGCAGTTTTAAATAAAGCTTCGCCGTTTTTTTTATCGAAAAACGGAAAAAAGTTTTTAACGGCTTTACCGCCGATTCGTTTTAAAATATACGAAATTATAGTATTTTTAAAAAAAAAACGGTCGGTATTATTTTTTAACTTAAATTTTATAAAAAAGAACTATTATTCGAAAAACGTTAAAAACTTTCTAAGTTTAAACTTTTCGTTAATAAAAATTAAAAGATTAAAAATCTTCGCCGATAATTTAATGCCGCTATTAGTATATTTTAAATATCTACTAGAGGTACCGTTATAACGGCTATAGTAAAAAAATACGAATTTAAATCGCGATTTATTACCGGAAAGCGTAGAAAAAACAAAAAAAATACCGGCTATATTAATAATTTTTTTTTTTAATACCTTGATAGTATTATTTTTTTTTTAAGTTATTTTAAATAAGCTTCGTTACAATTATTTCCGCTATCGCCGATAATATCGTTTTCGTTTATGTATTCGTTAGCGTTAACGACCGTTTTACGTAAATACTCGTTAACGAAATAAACCGTTTTAAATTATAACCCGAATATAATAAGCTAATTGTATAAAATCCGTATATTATTATTAGTTTTACCGATAGCGATTTAAACGTTTTATATTAAATTATTATAAGCTATTAATATAATAAATTAGAATTTAAATTTATAAAATAGCTTGTTAAAATGCTTTTTATAGGCTTTTTTAAACTGCTTAAAAGTTATAGTTTTTTTTTATTTAGGCCAAACTTTTTTATTATTTTTTATTATCGCGATAAAAAGAATTTAAAGGCTTTCGTTTTTTTTATTTAATTTAATAACGTAAAAATCGATACGATAGGCTAAATCTTTTTATAAATTTTCGAAAATAGCGGGTTTAAATCGAAACTTTTCGAACTTAATATTGCTTTCGTAAACACAGTCGTAGAATATATAAAAAATAAGGTCTTTATTTTTATAGACTTTTACGAAGTTATATTTATTTAATTTACCGTTTTTATCGTCGTCGCTTTCGATAATAATTAAAGTATTAATAATAGTTTCGAAATCGGGGAGCTTTTAAAGGCCGTTTAATAACTCGTAATAATAACCGCTGTTATATTAAGGATAACGGACGCTTTTATAAACTTTATTAAAGTTAAAAAAACTAAAACGTATTTATCGCTTAGCCTTTTTTATACGTAAAATAATTTCGTTACTTTTATTTTTAATACGTTAAGTCGGCATTTTATACTTGCGTTTAATAATTAAAATCGGTATTAGTTATCGTTTAGTAAAAATTTACCGTTTTTTTAAATAAATAGTATTAACTTTTAAATTATAACAATAAATAAAGCAATTAAGTAAATAGGTAAAAATGTTATACTATTACTTAACTATGCTATAAAATCTAAAAGTAAAAAAGGTAAAAGTATAAGTAGTGGGCTAGCCGAATTAGCTAGTGGGTTAAGCCATAGCCGAGTGGGGCTTGTTAGGTGACCGGTGGCTGTAGTGATGGTGGCTAATGTGGTAACTAGGGCTACTAGGGACGTCACCATATCACAATAATCTTTAAATCGATAAAAAACGTTAATTTAATAAAAATACGTTCGTAAGCTTTATATAAAGCGTTTAGTTTAATATTCGGATTTTTATAGGCGATAATATTAACAATACCGATAACGAAAAGTTTAAAAATATGCGATAAAACGAGGAAAATATTTTAAAAGGCGTTAAGGAAGGCGTTTTAAAAAGCGTTAAAAAAGGTATTTTAGAAAGTATTTTAGAAAGTATTTGGAAAAGCGTTAAAAAAGGCGTTAAAAACCCGATTTTGCTTATTTAAAAAAATACTCGTTATATAAGTATTAATATAAACGATACCGACGTAAGTGTTAAAATTAAAAATATCTTTATCGAATTAAAAAATTATAAACCTAAACGCGTTCGGAAAAATAAAAATAAAAATAAATATATTATAAAAAATAAAAAGTTTTTATCTTGCCGGTTAACGCTATAAAAAGGGGCCGTTATTATCGCTAGCGTTATACGTAGCCTTATTTGCAAATAGGAAAAAATAAGCCCCGTTTTAATAAATAACGACTAGCGAGCGGTAGTTATTATTAAAAAAAAGGACGAAAACGGGGATAAAAAGCTTTATATAAACTATTAATATTACTTTTAATAATAATAATAATAATAGTAGTATTATTAATAATTAAAGTCTAATATAATAATTAATTAAGCCGTTAAGTAATTATTTTAAAAGTATAATAATAAACAAAACCCGTAAACGATATTAATAAAGTCGTTATTACGAATATAAACCGCTTTAACGATATTTATAATAACGACGGTAAATAGTTTATATAATTTAATAATAAAAAGCGATGAGAAAATAACGATAAAGGTTTTTATATAGTTTTTAATTACGAAAAGGGTAAAAAGCGGCGTTAAAATTAATTAAATCCGGCGCGTTAAAAGTTAACGATTTATACTATAATCGGTTAAGTTTATTAAACGTATAAAATAATATATTTAAATCTTTACGTTATTACTATAATATAGCATTTTGTATTTAATTTAATAGTTGCCTTTTTAATTTTTATAATAAATAGCTTTTCTATAACGTAGATTTTATGCGATTATTTAAGCTTTTTGGTTTAATAATAATATACTTTAATTGTAATAAAAAAATAAAAAGTTCGATTTTTTTTAAAAACGTATAAACAAAAGTTTTGTTATTACTTTTTGCGATTTTTTAGTTTTTTTTTTTTATATTTAGTGCCGCTTTATATTTTTTTTCCCTTATTATTATATATTTAATTTATATACAGGGATAATCGGCGAGGAAAAAATAGGGTTATTAATAAAGATCGAGTATTAAATAAACAAAGGGTTTAAAAAAAAGTTTAAAGTAAATATCGAGTTTTCGTTAATAATATACGTTTAAAAAATAGGCTACGAAGCGTAGTTATTGCTTTAAATCGTCGTTTAATGCTTTATATCCGTAATTATTTTAATTATTTTTAGATTAAAGTAACTATTAATTTAATAAATATTAATAATTTCGTTTTAAAACCGTAGAAATATTTAATATAGTTAAAAATCGTTAGTAATTACGTTTATTATAATAATAACGATTTATTTATTATTTATAACGTTATCGAGTATTATAGTTACGTTAAAAATAAAACCTTTATATATAAAGCTTTATTTTAAAAAAAAATGTTTAAATTTTAATTTATTTTTATAATTAGCGGCTTTAAAATACGATATTGTCGTTTTTTTTTAGCGTAATTGCCTGCTATTTTTATAAATAGTTTATATATAGCCGCTAATATATGCCTCTTTTTTTATTATATAGTAAAAAAGCCTTTAATATTATTAAAGTAAACATTAAATAGTTCTATCGCCTTTTATAAAGCTTTAACGTTATTATTTATAAGCGTTTTTAACTATATAAACTATTTAATTAGCGTTATTTTGTTTATTATATCGTTTTTAAATAGGTTTAACGGAGGAAATAAACTACGTATAGGCAAATTTAACGTATTACTATATATACTTTTTAGCAATAAAAGTAGTAATTAATTATTAAAATTAAATAAAGCGTATATATTGCTTTAGTTAATTAATATATTAAACCTATAGTTATTTAAAATCGTTTTAACTTAAGATAGGCCTAGTAAACCTTATAAATATAGTATTTGTGCTAATATTTAGAATATATCCGCGTTTAATATAAACGTAAACTAATTATTAATCGTTTAATAGAATATATTTAGGGCCTTTTTTCTGTTTTTTTTCGACTTTTATAACACTATTTAGTTATTATTATTTAATAAATTATCGTCGTTAATTAGCTATTTTATAACAAACAATATCGAAAGTATAGTTTTTATAGCTTAGTTTATTTTAATAACTAACGTTTACGCTAAAATATCCGCCTATATTAACGTATAATGTTATTTTTAATATTTATAACATTAATAATTAACAGCATTTGATTTTATATTTAAATATTAACGGCTTAATTAATATTTATATCGTTTCGTTAAAACGGTATACTAATAATATTAGTTTTTATCGTTAACGTTTAATATACAAGGTATAAATAAATACCGGCTAGCTATAGTTTATAGTATTAAAGTTAATTTATATTTCGACGGCAAAAGTTAAAATACCTAATATTAAAAAAGCATATATTAAAATAGTATATAAAAGGTTTTAACGCGGTAATTACGCCGATTTAATATATCGTTAAGTTTAAATAATGCTATAAACAATAGTTTATTAAACGGGTTATTTATATTACCGGCGTTAAAAAATCGTTAGCTTTAAGCTAATACGCTTTATATATTAACCCGCTATATACGTTAGTTTAATACTAAAAAATAACGCGGATACGTATAAAAAAACGCTTAAAAGCAGTCGTTTTAAACGTTATTAGCGTGTAAGGCGAAGCCCTCTCGGGAAGCCCTTTTACCGGAAGCCCTTTTGCGGGTGTGGTCCCTTGGACCACATACTACCAGTACTTAGTATCTCGTAGCTACACGTAGTGAATAAAACATGCCTTTCTTACCTTATAAAGCCTACTATATAGTAGCTAGCGTTTCTTTAATCCCTTCCGCTATTTAACCTTTTTTTAAAGCCCGGCGGTACTAGAAAATTTTCTATAACCAAATTAATGTTCGCGCATTTACGCGATTAACTATAACGGCCTTTAATTATTCCGTATATTTGACTCAAAACACTAAATTCCCTTTTTACGAAAGGCTTTTATTTATATTCCGTGGCCTTAAATAGATTAGTTACGGACCCCTTTCCCCGAGAAGCCATTTTTTAAAAAGCCTTCTTGCGAAAAGCCTTTTCGCGAAAAGCTATTACCTTATTACTACTAAGAAGCTTTTTTTTAAAAAACACACTACCGAACTTTATATTATAAAATAAAGTAGCAGTGCTTCTACTACAGCCCCCTCTTTTTAAAGTATAACAGGTAGCATTATAACTCTTTATGCAAATAGATTGTTATATTTACGCAATTAAATACGATAATACCGTTTATAATCCGATTTTTTTAATATTAAAAATAGAAAAATTATATAACTTTTGCCGAATAGCGGCATTTTTGCGATTTATTAATATAAAATATTTTAAAATAGTTCTAAACAAAACTAAATAACGTATATTTAAAATATTCGATAATTTGCTTAATAAAAAAAAGCTATTACTATTTATTAACTTATTAATACGTATAACACGTAGGTCTTAAAACGTAAACATTTAAGGCTATTTAGTTAAATAATTAGTCGATAATTTTTAAATAAAATACGCTATATAAAAAGCCGATAAATACGTAAAAGAACTATTTTTATTAAAACCGAAAAAACTATTTTTATTAAAACTATTAGTATTTGTTTTTAAAATTCCTTTTTTTTTAAAATTACCTCCTATTATAAACCGAGTTTAAATTTTATTAGTATTAAATTCTTTATTTAATAATTCACTTAATTCGGTAAAACTTTTCGGTTTTAAACTAAAGTTTTTAAGTTTTAAAAATATTCCCGGAGCATTTTTAAACTAGTTTAAAATTAATACACTTTAAAAATATAAATTATTTATTAAAATTAGAACTTTTAAAAATATACCTTAATAATAAAGATTTTTTTATAAGCATTTTTTTAAAGCTTTAAAAAAAGCTTTTTTTTAAAAACTATTTCCGTAAAAAAGCTTTATATTATTATACCTAATAGAATTACTATTAATAAAACAAACTGTAATAGTTATTAGTCCTTAGAACACCGCGGTATATAACAAGTTTTTATAAACTATATTTAATAGCCCTTTTTATACTTTATTAAATAGTTACTTTAATTATTTAAGTATATCGTTATAATAATTAGTATATTATTTTTTAAAATACGCTAAAACCATAAATAAAGCAGTTTGTCGTAAAGCGATAAAAATCGCGCTAATTATATAAACGGTTTTATAATTCGATAATTTAAAAAAAATATTTAAAAACATTAAAAAAGCGGCGGATTTAATTACGTAAAGACTTAAAATTATATAAAATATATTTTAAATATTTTCTTTTTAAAAAATCTCGTTAATCGGATATTTCGATTTTGCCTTTTAATTAAAAAGTATAAAATATAATAATAGCGTTATAATTAATAGTTATTACTATTAAAAAAATATTAACCTATTTATAACAGCCGTTTATAAAGCGGCTAAAAACGATATTAAAAAAGACTTTTTATAAAAAAGGTTTTTATAGCTTTTAAAAAATAACGCGATCGTTTAATATATTAGAATATTTAACGATATTACGAAAATATTAATAAAAGCTAGCTTTAAATATGCATTAATTATTATTTTAAATAAATAGCGTAAAGATTTAGTAAATGCTTTAAAAAAGTTTATAACGTTATTTTATTTTAAAAAACTAGTGCTTTAAAGAAAAAATGCATTATTATAAACAATATAGTAGTTTTAAAATGTAAAAAATTTTAGTTTTAGCATTAATATATAATTTATAGTATATATATAAAATATAATTTGTATAAAATTAAAAGCTTTATATAATAAACTAATTAAAATAACCAAATTAGCAGATTTTTTTAAATATATAAATAAAAAGGCCATATTATAAAAGTATTAAATAATAGTATTAAAAACCTAAATTACGCTATAATAATAAACACTTATACTAATATTAGCCTAAATCCTATAAATAGTTTTAATGCAGTAATATTAAATCCCTTTTATTATTAACGCTTCCGTTTTTTATAACCGCCGACTATTAGCAAATAAAACCTTTATAATTAATAAAGAATTTTTTAATAAGGCAAATTATTAAAAAGCTTAATAAAAAAGAATATATAAAAATAATTATAGGATATATAGTAATAGTAAAAAAAATTATAAAAAAAACGAAGGTTTCCGTTCTTTTTTTCGAAATAATTACCGTTAAAAAGGCGGCTACCGAAAAGGCCTTATATACGGGGCATTTTAACGAAGCCGTAGTTCCGATCGCGGACAAAGCTTTATTTATAAACGTAATAGTTTAACGTAAATATAGCGGGTTTAAAAATTATATATTTAACGATATAAATAATAAATTAAGCCCTGTTATTAATACGACGGAAATTATTTTAATATAAAAAACAAAGTTTATTTCGAGACCGACGTAGAAAATTTAGAACTTAAAAAACGAGAACTAACCTAAAACGGGTATATTATAATAAAAAAAATTAAAAAAAAAGTATAAAAAAAAACATATATAAAGATCTCCGGGAACGAAAATATTAATAAAAATAATTTAGTTTATTTTTTTGTACCTATTAAAATAAACAAATTCGCGGCTAAAGCTTATAATAAAATCGAAAACGAATTGTATTTTTTTATATATTACTAATATTAGGTATAATTTAAAACAAATTTAAATTATTTAATATATAAAATTAATAATAAATATAAAAAAACTTAAACAATTATTAAAAAGGTTTTTAATAACTTTTAAGCTAAATTATCCGAAAAGGATAACTTTATCGAAAACGATATATATAATATAATTTTCGCCGAACCGGTTTAATAAAAAAAACAAGCAAAAGTAAATAAAGTCGTAGTTTATTTTTATCTTTAAATATAAACTAAAGGCCTATTAAATATTAATTTAATAATATGCCTAAATACAAAATATTCGAATATATTCGTTAATTAAAAATAGTTAAAAATCTACGCGCTAAACGCGGTTATAAATACTTTATAAACTTACGTAATAATAAAAGTCGGAAATATTATTATATTTTTTAAAAAGGCAATTTTTTAAATTATAATCGATAAATAAATCGATAGAATCGTTAAATACGGCATTTTTAAAATATTAATATAAATTATAATAAACTTAAAGCCAAATTGTTTGCTTAGCACCGAATTTTTAGATATTAATAGAATTAGCATTAATTTTTTATTAAAAACCGTTAGTATTACGTTATATAAAAATTTAAAAACTAGTTTTAATATAATATAAAAAGGCATACTAGTATTAAAAAAAATTCTAGCCGCTTTTAATATTACGGTGCCTTTAATATTAACAGTATATATACTAGTATTATATATAAACTTGCTAAAAATAAACCCCGAAGGTAAAAATCGAGACTATATTTTTTTATTAATATATAAAAGTATTATAATAGCGTTATTATTAATAATAAACGTAAAAGCAGTTTTAGTAATTAATAAATCCGATAAATTAATAAAAATTAGGCGTAAAACTCGATTAAGATCTATTTCCGATTTTTAAAGAGAAAGCTTTTTAATAATATTATAAAAAAGGCGTTATTTATATGCTTAGTAAATGCGAAAAACAAAAACAAAACAAATAACGACGATTTTTTAATAAAAGAATTTGATTTAATAAATAAAACTTTAAAAGCTTTTTAAAACGAAAAAACGTTTTTAATTTAAGTTTAAAAAGCGGTTAAAAGAAATATATAAAAAATTAATAAAAAAGTCTTATTTTTAAATACGGAACGACTAGCTAACTTTTTATATATTAAAACAAAAAACGGCGTATAGATATATGCCGTTAATTTAGTATTTACAAAACGACTACGTCGAAAACTAGAACAATTTAAGTATTAAAAATTAAAAAAAATAGTTATAATATTAATTAATAAAATAATAAAAATTAAACTAATTAAAAGTTAATAAAATTAAATCGCTATAATAACGAGATTATATTTTTTAAATATTAAAAACAAAAATTTCGTTAATAAAACACTAAATAAATTATATAACTAAAATAAAATGGATTTTATAAAATAACCGAGTTTTTTCGGAAGTCTTTTTTTCGTTATTTAAAAAATAGTCGAAAATGTAAAAAAAAAACGAGTTATTTTCGACTTACAAGAAATTAATAAAGTCGTAGTCCTAAATATTTATTTATTACCGATATAAAAAAACATTATAAATAAATTAATCGGCTGCGTATATATAATAATAATCGATTGTTTAAAATTTTTTTATTAATTGCTAATTTATCCTTTTTATAAAAATAAAATAGTAATTATTTCTTTTAAAAAGCTTAAAGTATTTAGTATTACGTTAATAGGATATAAAAACAATCTAGCTTTTATTTAAAGGTTTATAAATAACAAATTACGCCTTTATACCCGATTCGTAATAATATATATCGATAATGTCGTAATTTTTTTAAAAATAAAAAAAGAATATAAAAAATACGTTTTTATAATCTTTAAGCTTTTCGATTTAATTAATTTAGGAATAAATCTAAAAAAGTCCTTTATAGTATATCTTTTAATAAAACTTTTCGGTTTTATAATAGACAGATTTAAAACGTTAATTATAAAAGATCGTATTAAAGCTTTATCGAAAATTAAAATGTTTACTACTTTATTTACTTTAGAAATATATATAAAAATAGTATTGTTTTTAAGAAAATATATTCCCTAGTATTAGCAAAAACTACTTTTATTACAAATAAAAAAAACAGAATTACTAGCTTAAAAACGTAAAAACGAAGTTTTTTAAAATACGGTTTTAATAAAAAAACGATAAACATCGAAAGTAATATTTTAGCTAATTAAATAAAAAAAAAAAGCTTTTTAAATTTTTTAAGCCTAATTAATATCGGCGAACTATTTAATATATTAAAACTATTTACTAATAATATTTATTAAATTTAACGCCTTTAAAAAAAGAGGATTTAAAGTATTTATATTTTATTTAAAAAATAAATAAAACGACAAAACTATAGCAATAAATTCGATCCGTTCGATATTATTTTAATCTAAGATTTTAACTAGAGGAAAAACGAACTATAGGGTTACCGAGCTCGAAATAGTATGTTTTGTTTAAATATATCGATAATTACGTATATAATTACAATTATACGTTAATTTAATAATAATTTTAACGGATTATAAAGCAACGAAAGAAATTATAATATAATTTAATATTAAATCGGTAAATATAATAAAACTAAACGCTAAGCTTATAACGGCGTCGATTTATTTGTTTTAATTCCGATTCGATATAAAATATATATTTAATAAAATAAATTTTGTTCCGAACGCTTTTTTAAAACTGCCGACAAAACCTAATTTAATAAATAAAGCAATAATTAAAAATAAAACTAAAGCTATATTAGAAAATATTATTAATAAGTTTAGATTTATTACCGATAAAGCAGATTTATATATAGTAAAATTTTTTATTTATATTATTATAAAATAAAAAAAGAAATTAGCCGAAAGCTATAAAACGGACATAAAATAGTACAAAATTATATCCGAATTAAACGAAAGGATGTAAAAACAATATAATATCGATAAATATAACGTAAAAAAAACGATAAAATGGTTTATAAAAAAGGATAAAACAAAAAAACCTTTTTTAAAAAAGGCATTTTATTAAAACATTATTTTATTATATAAAATCTAAAATAATTTATTTTACTCCTTTTATCGTAACGGCGAAAAAAAACTATATATTTTATAATCGTATATATACGATCTATTTAAAATAGTTTATAACGAAAAGTATTATTTTAGATTAAAGCGAATAATATATAATTTAAACGGTTTTATAATTTACGAAATATTTAAATTATTTAAGGACTATATAAAATAATACCCGATATATTTAAAGAACGTAATAAATAAGCAAAAAAAACTCGGGGTACTATAACTAATAATAAAACTATTGTAATTATATTATACTATTGTAATAGATTTTATAATTAGTTTATTAAAAATAACTTTAAAAAGTTTATTTTTCGTAATAAAGGGTTTTAACGTATATAATGCTTTATTAATATATATTTATATAATATCGAAAAAAACAATTTTAATATTAAAATACGTTAAATATATAGTAAAAATATAAAAACGATAATTAGTTAATTTATTATTATTATATAATTAGGGAATGCTTATTAAAATTATTTTAAATAAAAATCGAAAATTTCTATTAAATATATAGCGAATATTATAGGTACGGCAAAAAATACAATTAATAATATCGATAGCTTATTATCTTTAAACTAACGGAATAAGCGAAAAATAGAACTAAAATATTAAAATCGCGATAAAATATTACGTTGTTTTAAATTTAAAAATATTATAAAATAATATTTTACCGGCGTTATAATTTAATTTTAATAACTTTTACGTTTTAATTTTAAAATATTCTTTAAATAAATTTATTATTAGGTTTAAACCGAAAAAAGCGATTAATATTTTTAAAGTCCTAAAAAAACAAATAAACTTCGAACTTTAAAAACGACTATTTTAAAAAAAAGTAAAGGCAGCTAGAATATTCGCGAATATAAACGCTAAAATTAAATATAATATATAAAGAAATCCTATTTAATTTAATATCGGTAATTAAGTATATTTGTAACTATATAAAAGTTATAACTTACTTAAAAAGCCTTTATAAAAATAGTCGCTTTAAAAAACAAGGCCTTTTATTATATTAAATAAAGTAAGTAAATTTATATACAAATTAAATTTTTTACGTTATTAAAAATAAAACAAAATTATATTAATAGTTTATTTATTTCCGGCCTTAGATAAAAAAAACCTTTTTAAGTAAAAAAAAGTTCTCTTAAAAAAGATCTTTTTAAAAAAAAATAACGAAAACTTATTTTCGTATAAAATAAAAAAACTCCTGTTAAAAAAGGTTAATAAAGCAAAAAAAAAACCGATATTAGAGTATTTTATAAAGTAAAAAGGTTATATTAATAAAAACAATTAATAGTATTTAAAATTATTATTAATAAAAAACGCGTTATAATTAATCGAAAAATATAATAAAAAGTATAAGTTTTTAAAAAAAGACTTAAAAGTATTAAAATAAAAAAGGGCATTTGTTAAAAAACTAATTAATATAACTTTAAACGTATTTGCCGAAAATTAGAAAATCGTAAAAATAATGCCTAAAATAAACATAAAAATATAGTTAAAAGGGAAATAGCGTAAAATAAATTACTATAAAGAAAATACGCCCGAAACTTTATTATATTAAAGGTTAACGCCTTATAGGACTTTAATAAAGCAAAAATTAATATTTTATTTTATAATAACCCCGTAAACGTTATTTATTTATTTTAGCCTTTTTTTACGTTTTAATTTTTAACTTATTTAAAATAAACCATACTTTAATATTAAAGCTTTTACGTTTTTTATATTATAACTATTACCGTATTATTAGTACTGCGTTATTTACGCCGCGTTATTTACGCCGCGTTATTTATGTAACAAACGTCGGATTTATAATATTGTTACTTTCCGACGCGCCTTAATGCCTTTATAATATAAACTAAAAAAACCTACATATACTATATAAAAAGGCTTTTTTTAAGTCACTTTTTTAACGTTTAAAGCAAAAAACTTCTTTTAAAACATTTTCTAACTTGCCAAACACTCGTTTAACGTTTAAAGTAAAAGACTTCCTTAAAAACATTTTACAACTTGCTAGAAACTACGATACGACAAAGACTTCCTTAAAAACATTTTCCAATTTGCCAAAAGCTACGGTATAACAGTCAAAAGGTCCTTCCATTATTTACATAATATTCCCCTATATGCGCCTATTTTATATAAAATAATAAAGGATACTATTTAAAACAATAAAAAGGCAAAAGACGTAATTATTAAAAAAATCCGGTAGTTATATTTAAGATTATCGAATATATTAATTATAATATTATAAATTAAAGGTATCCTAAAAATCGCCTAAGATTTTGGTAAAAAGTTGCGAATTAATAAAAAGATATATATTATATAAAAAGAAATAACCGAGTAAAATAAGTAATAAAAATTGGTTAAAAAAATACTTTAAAATATCCTAAAAATAAATATAAAGGGATTTTATTTTTACGTAAAGGAAAAAAAAAGAACTTATTGTAAAAACCGGATTATAAACGATTATAATATTAATTTGTATTAAACGGGCAATAGCCTAAAAGACTATATTATTAAATTGTTCGAATTATATTTAATACGATTAAAAATAGATATAAAAACAATAGTTAAATATTTAGCAGGATTTTTTTTTTTACGTTAGCTATTAAAATAAAAAATATACGTTAAAATACGGTAGATTTTATCCCAAATTAGTAATATTCGAATTATTAATTTATTTAAAATTATAAACAATACGTACTAAATAGTTTTAAAAAAAAAGTTAAAAGCGTTAAAAATTTACGGTAACGTAATTATAAGATTCGGGACATTACTATATAATATAAAAAAGGATTTATATCGTTACGGTTTAATATAATTAGGCATATTAAAATCTTAAAAGTAAATACCGCTATATTAAGTAGAATATGCAAAGCGCCTAAATAAAGCAGCCTCGATTTAATTTTTAAACCGATTAAAAGCAGCTAAAAATATAAAAACATTAAATAGCGGAATAAAGTTTAAAAACGTAAATATCGAAAATATCGCATCGTTAAAAGCATTATTTAAAACTTTCGAAGTATTATTTAACGTATTATTAAATGCAAAATAATTTGTAAAGTCGATATTGTTAAAATTAATAATAGTAAATTTATTTTTAGACTTAACGTCGTTAGATTTATCGGGAGTAGATTTTTTTTTAAAGTTAATATTTGTAAAAAACGTATTCGATTTAAAATTCGAAGGTTTTTTAAACGCGGGAAGCTATTTTAATAAGAATACTAGTATTAATAAATAATTAGTTATAATTTAAAAATAAGTATTGCAAATATATAAAACTATAAAAAAATTAAAAGTTATAATAGATTTAAACTTTATAGTTATTAAAAATTATATTGAAAAATTTCGAAATAGCTTTTTAAAAAAGGTAAAAAAACAAATATTAATATAAAATTAGAAATTAAATAAAGCTTATTTAAAAATCCTTATCAATAACGATAAAGTATTAGTAAACTAATTAAAAAAGTATTTACGACGATAAAATATAACTTAAATATAACGAAAAAAAAAGTTAATATTGCTAGTTACTAAAAAATTTTCTAAACTTTAACGAGCGTTTAATACGTAATACGCTATTAAAATTTTATTATTTTTTAATATTTTGGTATTTTTTAATATTTTAGCAAGTAATAATAATATATTTATAAAAAACTAAACGGTATTAAATAATAATTTTTTAATATCGGGATTATTATTATTATTATTTAATAACGATTTATTTAAAAACTTTAAATATATTAACTTAACCGAATAATTTAATTTATTACCGTCGGAAATACGTTTTAAAAAAAAATTAAATATTTTTTAAATAAAATATAAAAAAAAGAAAAAAATAACGATAACGATATTTAAAAAATCGTATAAATTTAAAAAGCAGTTTTCGAAAAATGCGTTATATAAAAAAAACTTTCTAAAAACGGCATTATTTAAAAAGAACTTTTTAAAAACGGCATTATTTAAAAAAAACTTTGCAACGACTCCGTTATTTAAAAAGAATTTTGTAAAAATATTATTATTTAAAACGAATTTACCGAAAACTTTTAAAAAGCAGTTTGTAAAAAAGTTTTTAATAAAGGTAGCTTTATTAAAGAAAGCGTTTATTAATTTAGTTATATTTTCGAAAACTTTTTTTTTAAATTTATTAAAAAGAAATAACTATATTAAAGGTTTTTCCGGCAAAATTACTTGCCGTTATTAATATATTGCTGTTATTAATAAGATTTATTACTTTGTTTCCGAAAAAGTCGGTATTTTATTTATAGAGGAATCGGTATTTTATTTTTAAAAGAATCGGCGAAAACGCCGACTTTTTTATAATAAAGGGTAATATAAAGCGAAGCCTTTTCGGGAAGCCCTTTTACCGAAAGCCTTTTTGCGGGTATAGTCCTTTAAACCATATACTACTAGTACTTAGTATTTTATAGTTATACGTAATAAATAGGATATGCCTTTTTTACTTTATAAAGCCTACTATAGCGGTTTAAGCTTATTAATAAAAAATATAAATAGCTTTACGTTAAAAAATACCGTTCGTAAGCCTTTTTTAAACTATTTATAGGCATTTAACGTATAGTTAATATTAATAAATATAAGCATATTTAGAGCCGGGAAGTCTTTAATAAAAAAAAGGCTGTTTTTCCTTTTTTTTGTATTAAAGCCTGCGGTTATTATAGATTTTCTTTATATATAAATATATATACCGTTTAATTTATTGTCGATTTATTCGTAAATTTTAATTTTTAAATAAAGTTTATTAGTTATATTATTTAAGCGTTATAGATTTTTAAATAGTTTTGTAATTTAGTTAATATAAAAGCCTAATTTGCTGTATATTTTTTTCGGACTATCGACTTTTTTAATTATAGCTTTAACGAGTTTTTATTTAGTATTTTATTTTATAATATATTTATATTCGACGAAAGGCTTAAATAGTAATAATAAAAGTATAATAATTTAATTAGTTACGATAATAATATAATTTTCGTCGTTATTATTTTTATTTTAAAAAGCGTTAATTAACGGCTTAACGTTTAAAAAAGGTACGGCTAATTTAACGTCGTCGACGTTCGGAAAAAGCACGGTTAATTTAGCGTTATTAATATTAATAAGCTAAATATTACTAACGTTAATGTTGTTAATATCGTTAGCTTTAAGTTCGGTATTTTCTTTATCGATAAAAAAAATATTATCGATATTAAAAAAAGTATTTTCGGCGTTAAAAAAAGCATTTTCGGCGTTAAAAAAAGCATTTTTAGCGTTAAAAAAAGCGTCGTTATTGTTATAAAAAAACTCGTTATTATTAATTAAAATATAGCGTAATTTAAACAATACGGTCGACTTTTTTACGCGTTTGCTTTTTGTTATTAAACGTTTAATAAGCTATTTACGCGATAGTATTGCTTTTTTTTTGTTTTTACTTTTTACGGTATTTTAAAAAGCGACTTTAAATATAATTTTGCCGCGTTTCGAAGTTATAAAAGCTTTTAAAACAATCGTCGTTTTGTTTTTTTTTTTTCGAAATAATATATTATTACAAGATTTATTAAAATCGATTTAACGAAGTAAAATAAGTTTAACGTCGTTAAAAGCGTACGAAAAGCTGATTTTTTTATAATAGTTCGATTATTTACGTTTTTTAAAAATAAAGATTATACGTTTTATTTATTGTTTTTTAATTAATATCGAACGTAACGGTTTTAACGGCGAATTAAATAGTAATAATAATAAAAAATTAAACGCTAAATCGGGGTCGATTTAATCGTTTAAATAAAGTTCGTAATAACTTAAATATCGTTATTTTATTATAGTTTATTTAATATATTTACCGTTATTTATTTAAAAGATTTAATAGCGAATAAACTACCGAACGTAATATTAATATTGCTATAAGCGTTAAAAACGATATACGGGCTATTAAAATAGATATATCGACTATTAATAATGCAAATAATTTAAATAGTTATGGGATAACTAACGAATTATAAATAGCTATATTAAATGTTAAAAAAACGAAGCCTACTTTCGAAAATAAGGGGGGGGGAGACACAGGGAAATTAGGGTATCCACAGCGACATTCCGTTTGCAAGTCAGTGTACTTGTCAGGCCTAAAATCGGCTTACTTCCGTGGTTCCGGTATGGCTACGACCTACACGTTAAAGACATCTATTTGCAAAAATTTGCAAAACGACACTTATTTACAAAATGCAGGGGTTAAATCTGTATATATAATAAAGTAGGCTTTTTAGCCAAAAATAAGTAGTCCTATTTAAGTAAATGCTGAAAATTTAACCGTTATAAATACATAACCACTTTCCCGATGTCTTAGTTAGCATATAAAAATCGGTATAGCCGGATCTCCCATTCTACTAAAAAGGTCAATTCTGGCCCACTCTTTTAAAGCATGGCTCCATAGCGTTATGCACCGAGATAATACATTTAATTAAACGGCTGTACTAGCAGAATTAGTGTATCTATACCAAGAATCTATGTATATTTTTTTTTTTTGTAAATAGGTGTCGTTTTGCAAATAAATGTCCCTAACGTGTAGGTCGTAGCCACACCGGAACCACGGAAGTAAGCCGATTTTAGGCCTGACAAGTAACAGGCTACGCCTGCATCGGATCTATAAAAGGCAAAAAATTCCGGTTTCCCAGACATCACGATAATCAATCGATGACTTGACGTGACGAGTACTACTAGAAACACTGGATCATAGACCGGTATTGCTCATTCGACCTTCCATGCAATTGGCATGTTTCACTCGACAGTAAGCCGGGATACGCCTCAAATATTGTCTGTGAGGCAAACGCCGAGAACTGTATATACAGAGACGCTAGCAACTACGTATCTCAGCCTGGGCTGTTACATGAGTAGAGTGATCGATGCGAAGGTTTGAAAGCACCTTGGCGATGAACAACTACACGGGGTAAAGCTTTAAGTCTCAGATACCAAGGAATGAATGTAGTTCACGACCACTACACCATTCATAAGCCTCAGCAGACCTTGGGCGCGTATTGCAAGGAAGCGCAACTCGGTCTGCCCCTCGTCAAGTATAACGTTGTGCTCCTTGCACATGGCCTGGAGCGTTAGTCGGGCTTCTTCATCATTCCCTCTTACCTGTTTTCGCGCTGCTTTCTTATTGTCGCACTTTATCAATATTGTAGAGACATCAAAAATTACAGATGGTAGGCGTTTCAGTAGCTCACCTTGCCGTAGTCGTCCTTCGTCCTGTCATTGTGGTGCTTTTTTCTCACGTCGGTGATCAGGTCGCAAGTAGACGGCGACTCGCTGAGAGAAGCCGTTGGAATCTGTATTCATCCTGCACTCTGTTGGGCATGCTGTAGCATACATAACCTCAGACTGAAGAAGATCCGAGGTCAGAGCTTACAGAGAGGCCACTTACAATGTCCACAGTGCGCTGTTGGAGAACCACGACAGAAACCTCCCATATAGGCGCGGTCGTTAGGGCCTGCGAGGAGAGCTGCGATAGTGGGTCTGGAGAATGCGGTGTGTATATGTTAATGTAGAGATGATTTCCATTTGAATCTTTAGTGGCTAATTTGCTTGAGAAATCAAAGGGTGGCAGATGGAGTGTAAGAATAATAGAAACAGACTCCTTTCACAAGACTCATCTACACACCCAGCAGCAGTGCTCAACCAGGGCATTACGCAAGTCTGTAAGACTGGTTAGCTCGGATACGAGAGTGATTGATAACAAGTCTTCTAGCTGAACCGGGCGTCCTCGAAAATCCATCAGGTTACAACTTCGGAAACATAGTATCCTATCAGCACAATCTCGTAGGAGATACCATCTTGTGGCAATGATTTACTTGATTAACGAACGCAAAAAAAAAAAAAAAACACTTAAGACAAAGCTCGTTGGTCGCTGACAGGTCGCACATGGCGGAAAATCGGCTCGTGTTCGGCAAAGCTCTGCCATATTCACACGTTACAGAGATCCCGCTGACTGGTGAGTAATTCGTATCTATGTTGCCTCCGAAGCATTCGACTTCTTTCACAGATGTTAGCTTTGACAGAATCCAAGCCTAGGCAATCTAGAGGTCGGTGGTGCCCTATTTGAAAGTGTGACTTGCGGTATTGAAGACGCAAAGGCACAGCTACATGACAATTCTACAAGTGACATGCTTCCAGGTCTATTAGAAGCGAGTCCTCATCGAGGTGCAGGACACGTTCAATTACGCATACAACAAGCTAACACTACATTCATACATTATCCCGTCCAAAACCATCCTAGCCAAGAAACTCATACACTACATCCATTCCATACAAACATCCTTTGCCAATACATACTTCCATCTTGCATACCCAACCAACACATCAACAAATAGGAAATAAAACATTGAAGAAAGCAATGAACCGATTGCGTTTACATCGTTGCTCATTTTCAGTGGAAGGGTCATAAGTTATCGGGTCATCCTCGGGGGGTTTCCCAATAGCGGCACGACGAGCTCGATCAGAGCTCGTTGTGTGGCAAGAAGGTTGGCTCGCCAGAGCGGTAAGATAGGGTGGTCTCGTAGCAAGGGACATCGTCGGGAGCTTGACCCTCCACGTAAATAAACTTCTCATGAGGTACACCAGTCTCGGCGCTGCCAGGGCCACCACCGTTGCCTCCAGCAGGACCGGTGGCGGTCGGAGTAGGAACGCTTGTAAGCGAGGCGACTGGGACGATCTGGCCGTCGACACATTGTTGTGCTGCATTTCATCAGCTGTCTGCCACATAGATTAAAGAACAGAAAAAACGTACCGTAGTAAGTGACAACATTGACAATGGCACAGTCGGCGGGTCCGGCGTTAGGAGCAAAGGTGATGTAGACATTCCCATCCGGAGTCTGACAGAAACCAGCCTCTCCGCCAGAGAACTCATCATTGTACCAATGAAGAAGGCCGTTGACGATAGAAAAGGTGGTGCTGATGTCGGCTTCGGGATTCACCTTGAAAGGAATGTAATCGACTCCGGCATCAACAGCAATGGGCTCTCCACCATTCAAGAGCTGGCCGTCAGTAACACCGAACAAATCAGCTTCGTCGCACGAATCAGAGTTAGATGGTCCGGCACCAGCAATGAAGCCTCCAGTGTTACTCTGGCGACGCATATTCCAGATGTGTCGTTTTTGAGGAGGAGCGGCGGCCGTAACAGCAAGAATGATGCGGGCTCCGTCAGGAAGGGAGGTAATGCCTGGAACAGATGATTCTGTGCCAGTTGGTAAGAAGGTGAATGTACCAGTAGTAGACACGCCTGAACCGCTGCCCGAGGCACCCCCACTACCAGTGCTGGTTGGTGATGTACCATTGCCGCCGCCAGTGGCACCAGTGCCTGAGCCTGAAGGATCTCCAGAGCCAGTTGGTGCACCACTTCCAGAAGGATTTCCAGAGCCAGAAGCGCTGCCTGATGGTTGACCAGTGCCAGAAGGATTTCCAGAGCCAGAAGCGCTGCCCGAAGGTTGACCAGTGCCAGAGCTCGACGAACCTCCCGAGCCACTTGGTACACCAGTTCCAGAAGGATTTCCAGAGTCAGAAGCGCTGCCCGATGGTTGACCTGTGCCAGAGGGTGTACTACTGGTCATCGTGATAGAGGAGATGCCGCTTGAGCTTGATCCTGTATTCGAAGGGGAGCCGGTGGATGATCCGGCACTGTTGCTTGAGGATGATCCGGCATCGCTGCTCGAGGTACCCGTAGACGAGGATGAAGAAGATGGAGAACCGGAGGATGACCCGGAATCACTGCTTGAGCTACTCGAAGACGAAGATGAAGGCGATGAAGTGGATACAGGAGTGGATGATGAAGAGGATGATGAAGAGGATAATGAAGAGGAGGAAGAAGAGGAGGAAGAAGAAGAGGAGGAAGAAGAGGAGGAAGAAGAAGAGGAGGAAGAAGAGGAGGAGGAAGAAGACGACGATGAAGATGACGACGATGAAGATGACGACGATGAAGATGACGACGATGAAGATGACGACGATGAAGATGACGACGATGAAGACGATGACGAAACACTGCTAGGGCCTGAAGATGAGGAGGATGAGGATGACGAAACACTGCTAGGGCCTATCTCACATTGTCAGTAACGCTTGTAACTCTCCCGATTACTAACATGTCTTGACCTGATCTGGCTGATTGCAGGTTGGGGCATGGCAGTGGAGACAGAACAGTGACGGAAACGATAGCTACTTACCACCAGCACAAGCATAAACGGGGGTAGGAAGCTCTGTCGCAGTAAAGCCAGCTTGCCAGGCACCGGCGGCTTGATTTGCGTTAGCGTAGACGAGAGGACCACCGCCTTGAGCACCGCAGTTCTGCTCATCAGAGTGTGGGCAGGCGAGATTGCAGTCTTGCATATTGTTGAGGGCCGGGGCGGGATTGACGACGGCATCGGCGCATTTGCACAGGAAGGTGTTGGTAAGGGGATCGTCTCCATTGCCGATCAACGCAGCGTACGCCTTATCGTCGGCATCGCAGGCTGACACACAGGCGTCGACGTCGAAATCCGCTTTGGCGATAGGGCCGCCGGACGGGTCGACAGGCGTGACAAGGACATCTCCAACTGCCTGCTGGCTAAAGCAGCCGAACATGACGAAGCTGCTGTCGGCGTCAAGGGTGTTGTCGCCGGGAGACGCCGATACCGTAGCGATGAAGCTGGCAGACGCAGTGATAGTAGCATCATTGTACTGTACGGTAGTTCTCGCACGGTTCTGGATAGCAGCTGGCGTTGGGAAGCAGGCAAAGGCATTAGCAGGAAGAGGCCTAGCGTCCGGGTCATCTGGGATGCCAGGAATTGAGGGAATGAAGCATCCCATGAGCTCTGGGTTGGCGTAGATAGGAAACGGGCCATTGGGTGGTCCGCAGCAGTCTTGACCTTCGCAGCCCCTACGGAGTTGGTTAGTCGTCGATGTCAAGAATCAAAACGAGCTCGCAAGGACACTTACGGGTCTGAGGTCCCACAAGTGAGTGAGCAGTCGTCTGTCGTTTCAACTTGGTAGGCGTTTTCTCCAAAGGTGGTGCCGCACGAGCAGTCGAGTCTGCACATGTGCTGTCAGTACAACCGAAGCGGTTTGGATTGCATCACGCTACATACGTCGTGCCACCACCACTTCTTGCCTTGTAAGCAAAAGGAAAACCCAAGTCGGCACAGTATGCCAGACACTGAGCCGAAGTGGCTACAGTCACCTTGGTAGTCGGTTCATCAGACGTGGGGAAGTTAGGGCCTTGGATACCGCTAAAGCAGCCGATGATTGCGTAGTTGGCTGCAAGATCATCGGGGTCGGTGAAATCCTCGTCCCGGAAAGAAGGGTCGACATAGATCTGAGCGCCGTTCGAGGAACCACAGTTCTCACGTCTATCACCGGGACATCTATCAGTGCCACATGGTGCCTGGACGTCTGGGTCGGCAGCCAACGCGACGAGGGTACCATCTGGCTTGGTATACGACAGAGAACTGCCGCAGTGGCAGGCTTGTTCCCACAAGGCACCGTACTTGAATCCGAAGGATCGACAACTCTCACTACAGAAAAGAGGTGTCACAGTGTTGTTGAAGTTGCTTCCGGCGAGATAGTTGATATCGGTCTTCGACTTGTCTCCATTGGGATCGTAATTCTGGAAGGCGAAAGCGAAAGGCGCCACGTCCGTAGGTGCACATCCCGCATATTGGAAAGCCTGGCCGGCGTCACAAAAGTCCCGAGTGTCCTGCAAGTAAAAGGCTTGAGCGTTGACCATAGACCGTAGGGCCAGCAAAGAAGCCAGAGCCGTAGCTCCAGCCCGCATCGGCATCCCCATATCGACAAGTAGACCCTTACAGACCTCGCAAGGCGTAGATGATATAAACAACTTGCTAAAGAAACGCTGGAGACAAGGGATTCTGCACCGCAAAATGAGCGAAACGAGACCAATGAGCGTGATGGTGAGATAGCACAGAGATATTGGGCTTCGAGCAGCTGCGAGAACTGGATATTTGAAGTGTCGGCGGAAGCAGAAGGGGCATACCAACTCCTTCGCCTCCTTTGCAAATTCGAGCGAAATGTCTCGTCGAGGAATGCTCCGAGATTGACTGAAAATGGCAACGAGCTTCGCATATGGGCTGGGGCATTCCTCCTGTTCCAATTTTGTCCCATCACAAGGAGGCCGTTCCGCCCTTGGAATGGAGCCTACTCGCTTGCGCCATATCTGCACATATGTGAATGTATCACAGACGCTCTCTTGCCCCTGATGGGAGCCCTCGACGAAGGCGTGTGCCAGTGCGCCCCAGTTCGTTTCCCTATATCCAAATAGTTCCACTTTGCAAGCAGAATCGCTTCTGCGGCTTCACAAGGAGTGCTGGAAAGATGGGCTTCACAGCAAAGACATTTTCTTGGTTGTCTAAGATCTAGTATTAGCGTCTTAAACTATAATATGAAGGGTCAAAACTCCATTGCCAAAACATCCTCCCTTAGACGGCCTAGCGAGTTAGTGACAATACAAAGGCATTCAAGACCGGGGAGGCCAGCCCTTGTGAAAATTCCAGGGCCAACACGGCCATTTCGCAAGATTCTCAGCATCGGCGCCATGTCTTAGCGCCTCTATGGGGTTTGTTTCATCCAGCTAGAGTTGCGTAAAGCTCCTTGCCTGTGATGGCTAACTGAAAAGTTGTAGTAACAAGACGAGACCTATAGTCCTTGAAAAATCATGTTCCAGACCCAGTATACCTAACTCCCTTGAATACGCCGACGTTGTTCACTACATGCAGGAATCAACTTTCGAACTCCACAATTCTTTGTGTCGCGGCATTTGGTTTATCCATGTCCGTTTGATGGGCCATATCAGTGTCAAGAAGGGACTCGCTAGAGCCTTCTTGCCCTTTGGTGGCACCAGCACCGGCATCTGCACCGTCCAGGAGATCTCTATCGGAAGATCGCACGCTTCGTCGCTCGGGGTCTCCGGCATAACCGCCGAAGGGTTTGATAGAAATCCGATCTTCGTCCTCTTCATCGTCTTCATCTTCCTGGCCGGGAACTGCATTTCTTTCTAATTCACGCTGTGCTTCCTCCATTCTTCTGCGTACTTCAGCCGCTACACGCGATGCGTCTGTGACAATATTGTCCAGTACACCCCGCAGACCTCGCCCCGCACCAGGCAAGCCTGGGGGCGGGACGGATGCTGGTACGGTAGTCGGCCGATTGAAGTTCAAAGTGGAAAATGTGGTAAGGGACGAGGAGGATTGCCTGGCGATGCTTGGGAGACCGTCCATAATATGGAGCGAGGTTGGGAACGACGACTCGAAGAACTGTTCGAGTAGCTCATCCGCAAGGACCACCATACGGAAGGTAGGGAGAGTAATATGTAAAGGATGGGTAGGGTCTAACGCCACATTTGCTTTTTCGGATTGGGCTTTGGACACGCTCCTGCCTGAATCCTCCCGCGAAGGCTTGCCGATGGCGGGCTGGGCAGACCCGAGGTCGGGCTTTTTCTTGGTAGGTTTCGTATCTTCTCCGGGACCTTCGAAGGCAACGAGATCTTCATCTTCATTTTCCTCTGCTTCATCCTCATCCTCATCCTCATCGTCCCCGATAGCGAAAGCGTTGTCATTGGCCTTTTCATCATCATTCGAAGTGGTCAAAGTTTCTCTTGTCGGCCGAAATCCGGCTTGTTCCATAGCGGAGTGATCAGGGTCGGCGTATTCGAAACATCGTCTGATGAAGGCACTGACACTGGCCAGAAAGCGTTCGCCGACGGTGCCAGCTATAGATGGACTTAGTGCAGAGCCATCCGGACTTCCCATCCCATCCAGATTCGCAGTGGAATTAGAGGTGGTGAGAGAACCCTCGAGTCCGCGTCTTGACAGGAACAAGAGAGCCTCGGAGATGCGTAGAATGCCTTCACGGTCTACCTTTCCGTCGCTGTCGTCATCATAAAGCTCGAAGAAGTAGGTGATTGTGCCCATGATGTCTTTCTTTCCCTTGATTTGCGCCAGTCCGGTCACGACGTTCTGTAGTGTTAAACTTGAGCTTGAGTCCACGTCCCACCGGCGGAACAACCGCTGCATAAATTCGTGCTCTGCTGGTTCGGGGCCCGCGCCCCACGGCGAGAGTAAGTTGGGGTCTGAGCGTCTGAAGCTTCCAAAGTAGGGATTGTAGTCTTTGTCAGTAGATTTATCTCGCCGAGGCGATGATGAGGGCGCATCAGAAATGGCCCATTTGGCTACGTTAGCGAGGAACTCGCGGAAGGCGTCGTAATCCATCAGACTGGTACTAGGGCCCAGACCGACTCGACCCTTCTCAACGCTATGGTCATGATGGTCAGAGAAGACCTCATTGGCTCTCGTTCTACTGGCCTTGGCACGACGCCGCTGCTCCTCCTGAATAATACTGTCACGCTGTTGCCGCTCGTAGAGGATACCGTAGAAACGGTCATACAGAGAGCCGAGCTCTTCCGGGCTCAACAGCTTACTATCAGGGCCGAGATTCCTGATGGCAGTGCGTTTGGCGAAGTTCTCAATGTTATTAAGAACCGCGTCCTTGTTCTTGAGCCGCAGTTCTTGTATGCTACTGTGCGTGATAGCGGAGAATTCTTTAAAGGCAACTACCATGAGTTCTTGGAACCGGTTAATGGCCCGAAGTTTAGGATTTTCAGATTTGGGGTGCGCGGATTCATCAAGGCGCGAAAAGTAAGATTTCAAGACGGAGATAAATGCACCATCGTCGGTAGCGTCGAGCAGTTCTTCACCGTTGATACGTAGGATAGCCAAGCCGACTTGGAAGAGAACCTTGGGCCCTTCTACAAAAAAGACGTCCAAAACTCGGAAAGCAAATACCAAAGGCATGGAGTTAATGTAAAGCGATAAAAACCAAGGGAGCGATACCACAGAAAGCTGCACATCGCTTTTGACTAGATGTTCCCACAAGACGGGCATGGTCTTCTCGACGAGCGACTCGAACACTTTCTGGTCAAGCAGGGTGCCGTACATGGTGGACGAGTAGTATCCTGGCACGAGTCGGTCACAGAGAGCGGAAAGCAAGAAGAAGGCCTGGGCCTCGGACATGTATATCAGAAGAGCCGCCACAACGATGTTCATGGCCTGGCAGTAGCCAACTTCGGGATTAATCCAGCTGTACGCAGTCAGCACGCGGCGTAGCCTGTTGATACCATCTTCGCTCTGGAAGCCAGGATACTCGGGCAGACTACGATTCAAGTCCTTTTCGATCTCGTCGATGGCGAGAGATTCCCTGCCGGAAAACTTGGCGAGGGTGTCAGTGTACAAGTTGGGCGTTTCGAGACGGAGATACAAAGAGCCAGAGGTCAACTCCCACATCTCTCCTCTTAGGCGGTTGGGCAGGCCGACCCGGATGAGCTTGTGGAAAGTGGGCTGGCGTATCAGAGTGGCATTTCGACCGTTATCTCTCAGATACTCGGCCCATAAGCGCATCTTTGCTCGATCCCTCAGCTTTTTAGGGTCGCCAGGGTATCTAAAGACCATACCCAGCCCAGCATCTGGAGACGGGGCATTCTTCTTGTCCTCGGGGCGCAGTAGGTATTCCGAGTAGCACTCGGATATGACTTTGTTGAGCTTGGCAACGTTGCCGACAGCACCGCGAAGCCCCTTCTTGAGACCATCGCAAAACCTCTCACAGGCCTGGCGGCTGCCGGCGAGCTGGATGGTGATCCTCTGCTCGCGGAAGTCCTTGCGGTCCTTGCCCTTGGCTGCCTCCTGGGAGATGGCGTTCCAGGTGGTGATGGCGAGGGAGAACTGGAAGTTGTGGCTGTTGAGGCGCTCAACACGACGGATGGCGCAGAGGGGGAAGGAGAAGCCGTTGCCGCTGGGGCCGGCGCCGTTAGTCTGGCCGGCGAAGGCGGACGAGGTCGAGGTGGTGGCGGTGTGGAGGAAGCTGGAGGGCGTGGTGGAGAAGCAGATGTAGGCGTCGGAGAGGTGTAGGCGGCCGACGTAACGCCAGCCGCGGTCGAAGTCCTTGTCGCCGTGCACGGCATTGGAGGGCGGGATGACGAGCTCGGCGGGGATCTCGTAAAGGGGCGTCTGGGAGGAGGGCAGGCGGAACTGGTTCTGGAAGAGGGAGGCCTTGGAGGGGTTGCGGTCCGAGTTGGTGAGGTTGAGGCCCTGCATGGGGTCTATCAACTGCTGGGCGGCCGTCTGAGCCTTCTGGACGAGGCTGGTGAAGTTGTTGAACATGATGGGCAACTCGGCTGAAGCCAATCGACTCGGATGCTAGATGGAGGTCAGTGTCGATCGCATAGCGCTCCGTCGCTGCGTCGACAGCGGCTGTGCCGAGAGGCAGCGCTGGCGGCGGGCGTAGGGACGAAAAGAGTGGCGGTCTCGGTGAAGGGCGAGTTGGTTTGTCAAGGACGGGCCGTGTCTTTATGTAGGCGGGGAGGCAGGCAGGCAGGCCAGGTTGGGAGGTGAAGGGAGAGGAGGATCCCTGGAGGATGTTGAGGGTCGTCGTTGGGTGTCGTGGGGTTGGAGGAGCTGGGAGCAGCTGTTGGTGTTGCAGCTGTCCCGTGCAATTGATCGACAGCAAGACGAAGCAACAGCACCTCAGCCAGACTGCCCAGCGCTACCTTGGCGTAAATGGCAGAAGCACCTGCGACTCTGCCTGCATCCACCAAAGCTGCCACCTTGGGATGACGGAACCTGATCAAGCAGGGGTCTCGAGTCGGGCTGTGTACTCACCTATTCGCCCTCACCACATACATGTACAAGGTCGTACCCTAACATGTTTATATTGCAGACTCATCTATCACATACATGTAGGTAACAGCCAACTTACCACATATACCTTGCTTAAGGTATACCCAGGATCTCTGGTGCTGTTCGGTGCTCCTTTGCCCATGAATTCAAGTTGTATCAAAAATTGTGTCTTCGTGCTTTGATACGGAATCTACATATAAGTATACTACCTAGCCTTTCAATGTCTGCACACACAGCTTCGAACCTTTACGTTGCGATCTCATGGTCAGATAGGTGTGCGCTGCTTCCTACAAGAGCTGTCCCTTCAATGCAATTGCTTGCCATCTGCTGAACATGCGCACAGGATCTGTGGCACTGCAGTCCGCGCGACTCAGCTTGTGGCAGATGGCCTAGCTTCATCGGATTTTCAAGGGTCGCCGCCATGTACTGTAATATATGCTGACTTTGCCATACACATCGGCATACCAGCAAGTAAGCAGTCGGCAGTCAACAGAGACTGGTCTTCATGCGAACTGCTACTGCTCTCCAGCCCATCCATTGTTATTTTCTCACGGTACGTGAAGAGGTAGGTATTCAGACAAGCCCGTCTCGCTAGGGAAGGATCGGATTGAACTATGAAGAAGCCCTGAAAGTATCAGGTAGCCCACGCATGTCCAACTAATCACCAGGTGAGCGCCTAAGATGATCAGTCTTGTTCACTCATAACGTTTGGCCAATGACTTGCTTGAGGTGTTGAGCCTGAGACGCACCGGTACGTAAGTTGTCAGCTTCCGAGTCCGTATGGCACGGCATCTCATGGCAAGAGTCAAGACTGCCGTCCTCGTCTAAAAATACACCTCGATTGAGCACCGCACTTGGCCCATCTCGTCAACCAACATGTTGTTACGGTATAATATGGGCCACCACCGTCTCCCCCGCCTCGCGAGTCGCCTGCCTCTGCCCGCGAACCTGGACCCAAGGCGAGCCAGGCCGTATCGAGAACCACCCGTCCCATAACGTCATTGCTCGACAGCCCGCATCTGCCCTTGCTATCGTCATCCCAGCTCCTCGCCTTTCGTCCCGCGTTGGTAGCAGCAGCAGCAGCAGCAGCAGCCGCAGCAGTAGTAGTAGTAGTAGTAATCTTGAATCATGGCCGTCTTTCTCATTGAAGCTTAATAAGGCCTTTTGTCAATTTGTCTTCTGTTTCCCTCAGCTAGCTCCCACCCTCTGCACCGTTTTGTCCATCACCGCTGCTGCGGAATCTAACGGTCGACATACAAGTGTTTATTTGCCTCAGCAGCAGCGCCTCTCAGCACGACCTCTCATCGCTATGCCTACCACTCAATGGTAGAAACTCACGAGAGTGCTGACGAGGACTCCGCAGTAGGACTGCCGCCCACTCAAACTGCTCCCCCGCTGGGTTCGCATTTCATGTGGATCTGACTTATGTCCCTCTCAGCTCCTCTCCGCCCCCTCGCTGCCGACCACACCATATATTATACTTAACCCGAACCGCGCCGCGCCAGGCTGCCGGTCAGTCCCAGCTTCAATCGGTCCCGGGGGTCTTCGATGCTGACGTTCGCCGCTCCCAGCGCTCACTCGCCTCTCTGCCACCACCGACAAGGCCATATCAGACCATGGCCGCCACCGTGGCCCCCAGCCAGCAGCTCGCCTCAGCCATATCCGGCGTGGGAAAAAGCCCCAGCACCAGTGCTATCGTCGCCAATGTCGAGACTGGCGGGGCGTCGCAGCAGGGCGGCGATCCATCCGCGGATGCGGGGCCCAAAGTACTACCGCAGCATCAGCGAGTGAAACTCTCCGACTTCTCGCTCGTCCGAACGCTCGGTACCGGTATGTCATCACTCCTGTTCAGTTGTCAATTTTCTAGAAGGATGAGGAGGAGTCCTGCCAGTTTGCGCATCGCGCGCTGATGAGATATAATGGGTGGGCATGTAACTACGTAGCTAACTGGTGTGGCTTGCAGGGACCTTTGCTCGCGTGTGTCTCGTACGGCCCGCTGTGGGCTCCGACAAAGACAAGGAAAAGGTGTTTGCGCTCAAGATGTTGCGCAAGACTGAGGTCGTCAAATTAAAACAGATTGACCATGTGCGGGACGAGCGCCGAATCCTCAGCGACGTCGCCGGTCACCCTTTCATCACAGAACTCATCACCACATTTTCCGATCACGACTCACTTTACATGTTGCTCGACTACATCCCCGGCGGCGAACTATTCAGCTATCTGAGAAGACACCGCCGCTTTCCAGAAGAGTGGGCCCAGTTTTATGCCGCCGAAATTGTGTTAGTCCTCGAGTATCTGCACGAGCACCAGGGCGGCGTGGCATATAGAGATCTGAAGCCCGAAAACCTGCTACTTGATGGCCAAGGCCATGTCAAGCTAGTGGACTTTGGCTTCGCCAAGAGGTTAGGGAGTAAGGATGACAGGCCGGTCGAGACATATACGCTTTGCGGCACCCCTGAATATCTTGCTCCCGAGGTCATCCAGAATAAAGGCCACACGACTGCAGTCGATTGGTGGGCGCTGGGAATATTGATCTACGAGTTTCTCACAGGATACCCTCCATTTTGGCACCAGAACCCAATTGAAATATATAAACAGTATGCGGCTCTGCACTCTCTTGTGCTCGAATGACGCTGACCTCCGGCAGGATTATCGAGAAACCAGTGCTCTTTCCCCAGGAACCGCCCGTCTCCCCCAACGCACAACACCTCATCAGATCCTTCTGCACAGTAGACCGCTCAAGGCGGCTAGGCAACATAAGTGGCGGCTCCGCTCAAGTCAAAGTACACCCGTTCTTCGACGGCATAGATTGGGAAGCTTTATATCATCGGCAAGTGCGGCCCCCTATCCAGCCTAATGTGCGGTATCCTGGGGATGCGCAGTGCTTCGACATCTATCCTGAAGACGACGGGAAGCGAGACCCGTATACAGAGTCGATGAGATCTCAGTTCGACCATCTGTTTGATAGCTTCTGAACTCGCCTTCGACCCGGTTCATGGGAGCTTTCCTGCTTCCTATCATCAACCTATCTATCCATCAAGAAAATTCATTGTATATGGGCGGCGTTTGAGGGAACCGAGGGAAAGCATTTGACGAACTGACGGCGGCGGGCTCTTTCGCGTTGTCCTACAACTGAGTGTGCATGGCCTCAGAGTCGAAAGGCTATTGATAATGAAAGGCTTTTGCATTGGTCGAAGGGGCGTAATTTGAGGTCACACGATCCAAAACTTCATCCAATATAAGCGCCATTTTGTATTATAGAATTCTCAAGATTCTGCATTTTAGTTGAATTGTAGTGGCGCCTTTTATAGGGTCCTGATAGTCAATGGGAAATCATCAAGACCAAAATCTAAGGTACCATTCAATTCTGCGGCGTAGATGCATGCGAATCTCAAGATCTGGGAATACCATCAACGTGGATTACAAGACTCTGGCTGACGCGTACCGATGCTCAGGTCTTATACTCGCACCTACGACCTGAGAGGCATGCGGAATGAGCACGAACTGACTACACAATCGTGTACTTCGCTCATACACTGGTGAACACTCCTGAGGTTTGAATATGCTTGTTATACTTGATGTTTAAGCACGAGTACATAGTAGTCAGTACTGGGGATTACGACCGTGAAGTAGATAGTGTCTTTTGCGATCGATGTTATGAGTATTCCCTCTGAGGGTCTCGTACCCGGATCATTCTCATAATTCAGTGATGGCCAGACATGACATGGGAAACATCGTATTGAGACGAAGTGTAAGCAGATAGCCGGAGTTGGGCTGCATGTACCGTTATTAGGGGAGGTGCTCCTACAGCTTATTCCGAAGCGCTTCGGAACGACCAAGCTTTGAAAAAAAGACAATAGGTATCGCGTCTGCGATTTGATGCCGGTGTAGTCGAGAGCTAGGACCGATGTTTCGGACTCACTCAACTCACGTAGACGTGCGGCGCCGTAAACACCGTCAAGTGATCGTGAAAGAAGAACTGAGGATTTGCGTGTCGCTCTATGAGAGACTTTCCCGCTTTCCATTCGATACTCTGTCATCATAGACATGACATCAGGAGTTAGAAAGAAGAGTGAGAGCTTGATCAGTTCCTGAAGTGTTCATGACAACTCGTGGCGGTGGTGTCAGGCCATGAAAAGAGCCTACGGGAGCAAGCTTGACGACAGGTTGAGCTTACGAGGGGAAAAAGGAGTAACGTTATGTGTTTTGGAATTCCGCTATAGTTGCGGAAAGAGCAGATACCACTGTTACTGTTAACATTGTTGGGATGATCGGGTTAGTAGGTCGGAACAGAGACCAGCCAACCTGGAGGTGGCTTCCCATGAGGTCACCGGTTCGATACCACGCAAACAAACGCAGACGATGATTTTGTTATACTGTCATTGCCGTAGCTTCGGCTGATGATAACATGTCTAGCCAACTGCATCTTATCTGCGCCCATGTTTTGTATTTTCTCCCTGTTTCCGTTCACCCTTTTTACTTTGCATGATCAACTCATCATCCTTCGATGCGCGTTAAGTATCAGTCTCAATGAGCTGAGATAATATTAGTGAGAGCCGTTTTGTCATGACTAGCGTGACGTTGCTATGCACGCATCCTCAACAACGTCTCGTCGGCTCGGTAATCTCCTATCGTGGGGTATCTGACTGTCCTCGCCGCCGTTCCAACGGGCCAGGAATCTATTACGCCTCGAAGAGGCTTCGCTCCTTTCAAACAAGGAATCAAAACTGGTCCGTATCCAATGAACCCAGCAGAATTGGCGCTAGCCGCATAGCCTATTCCACAGTCACACCTAATACCAATTCATAAAGCTGTGTTCATTGTTAGGAAGAGAAGTCCTAGAGCGGGAGGTATATTACAAGCCAACTACTTGTTCCTGGAGGGGGCATGCATGGCATCAATGATAATTGGAAAATGACCGTCGCGAAAGTGTCAGCAACATATCTCATCTTACGGCAGGTATTATTGATTCTATCATGCAAGCAGCTTACTGAAGGATCGCAGACAAGTTGATACTCCGTGGTCCATGGTCCAATCGAGCACCACGAACTATGTACTTCTTAGACGCCGTCTCTAGGTAATATGCCTGATGAGGTAACTCAGTGAAGACGCGAGAGCTCTGAGGACATGTTTGTTGGTTCGATAATCATACCATCAGCTTGCGCTTCATCACACTGCCAGCCTCGCACAGGGCGCCTCAAGAAACATGTTCCACGTCGGCTCGTCCAGGAGTCTTCGACGAAGACATGACTTCGCATCCGAGTTATCCAGCACGGGACGTGGAATGCCGGCGCGGCTATACAGACAAAAACAGACAAAAACAGGTTTAGCACCTGTCGTCGTCTCATTTCAAACGTAGGCGAACTCCTTAGAATGATCACCAGACAGGCTGCTTGTAGAGCTCAGCATCACAATGGTTGACTGCCAAGGCTCCTATCCTCTATCGACTGCTACCTTGGGCACACAGCCGTGTTGATGCGGCCTGCACAGGCCCGGGTTGACGCAGTCAAGCAGATTGTCTCACACGAATGCACATCCCATGCGGCTCTCGGAGATCGGCAGCATGAATCGTTTGGGTCGGACTCTTTGATTCGAGAGCTGTCGTCCATGGTGTGGTAGGGGAGGCAGGTATGTGACTGTTGCGGGGGAGCGGAGCGGACTTCATGCAAACAGCGGATGTGATCTCGCTTCACAGTACTTGAACAAATACTCATAGGACATACAGCTACGATGCTTCTCTGCCGGTCGTCGCCAGTCTCACCAGTCTATCGAGAGGAAAATGCTCTGCTATGTATATACTGCGCATCTCTAGCTTGTTCGGGAGGTGACATTGATCTACGCCAAGGGTATCTAAGCTAAACGCGAAAAACTCACCGCCAGCAATGCGATCTCAAATTGGAAAGATGTCGCACGGACTGGGAAATTCTCTCCTCCACGAAGAGAGTTGCTTTGGATATATTACATATGTACAAACAGGATGTCGATACCGTTTAAGCCTTCCATGAACGCTTCCTATATTCATCTGTATCGGGAGACGGCATACAGACTATATAGCAAGCATAGTATATTATTGGTCAACCCCAGCTCGCCGCGGTATGCAGTTGGACATGAAACATACGTATCGTACGTACGCACGGACAGACAACGACATTTGCTGCTTGGTGTTCTCTCATCCAATCCTTTGTTTGCTATCCCTTGAGTCCCCAAGCATCCTCGCCTGGGAATCATAACTTCCTGAATGTACGTCAAAGCTGGCATTGATGGATGAGAAGATGTCGTACATGCAGATGGGGGTTTCCTCAGTCTCGAATGATTGGTCTGTGGCCGAACGTTGTCCTGGTACTACCAGCCGTCATGTTTAAGACGCGTGGCCCTCGGCCCTGACTGCAGATTATTGGTGCCGAAACAAGATCGTCTAGAGTCTTGGTATGGGGGCTAGTTGTTCATGACAGCACTTACGGATTATGTAACGAGTGGTAAGCTTCAAAACGACTAGCGGTTTCTCGGTGGCATCCGAACGGTTTTCAAGGTGATCTCTCACAGTCTTGCCGATGTTGTCACGACAAGGTTGACAATGACCGGGTCGGAGGTTTTGCACCATCCCTGACGCCTCCCCCATGGAGGCGGGCCTGGCGTGAGGATACCTTGGCAGAGGCCTTGGGTATCAAATTATAAATAACGACCCATCCTGAACCATACACAATTGAGCTGCGGTTCATCGGTATCTTGCTACAGTGCCCAGCTGAACTGTCATTTCCCCTCGACATGGTCTGAAGCTTGAACTTTGAATCGGCAGGTCATGTCAGAGTACATAGTAATCAGTCCTTCGTCATGCATCGCAGCCGTGTGACCTTGGAAAGGCCGTTGACTCGATTCTGCCGGCGGCTGTGAACTGTAATTACCTTAGAGCGGAGGGGATTCGTGGCGCCTGGACGCGTCGATAGGCGAACTGAGTTTTGTTGACGAGTTACACGACGCCGTTGACTATAGAGACCTCTTCCCTGCGATTACAGGCTCGTGTGTTTAGTGTTCCCTTGACTGATGTTCTTCAGCGAGATCAATGATGTTTACGTAGCTAGCTACCTAGTTACGTGCGTGTACAGCCGTATGAGACATGAAGGTGTGCAGATTGTCTCGCATTCATGCACTTTCTTTGGTATGTCTCCGGGCTCGCCAGAGAAGGCACTCTCGGCTTCAAGGTCTGAAACAAAAGTGCGGTATGCAGCGACCTGCCGGCATGTTGATCGGCAGGGTGGCACTGGGCGCTTCAAACATATCCATCGAGGAATCATGATGGCTCAATGCACCGACTCTGCACCGAGTGAAGGTATGTCGATGGATTGTTTTAGCGTGGTTCTGAAATGTGAAATGTTTAATCATACGTCGTCGTCGTGCTATACCTCGCGGGGACAGATATCTCGTCGAAGAGTCTCCGTCTTGGCGAATGTCGGGAACGAACAGCTCGACAGACCAGCTACAGTTAGGTAATTCATGTGTGAAGTGTGAGGTGTGGTTTGAGTTGACGGGGAATGTGTGTAGACTCGTTTTCATCGACCATGAACGTATCTCCCTCTCGAGGGGTGTTCCCAAAGAGGCTCTGCCAGCATGATGCAGTGTCTCTATTTGGCACGTTCGTGGGACCGTGGCCAAGATTTTGACGCTTGCTAAGCCGGTTTTGACGCTGAAGCCCTGCCAGGCCGGCGCAGAGAGCTTGCCGAGCTTGCATTTCGGGGCACAGTCGCGCCAGGGGGGCCAGGATGCCAGGACGCAAGGATGCCACGGCGGTTTACCTCGATGGTATGCGCATTTATCGGCGGAGTGAACACGAGATTTACATACATACATAGTAAACTGTACATGGGCGCTGGCAGCCATCGATGAGCCGAGCCGAGCGCCATGTACGGATTACATTCCATTGAATTGGTACGTGTTGGTCCGTACCTAGGCAGAAGCCTAGGGCCCAAGACTGCCAGTCGAGCCAGTCGAGCAGTGTGGTTGGCGGTGTCGCGACGAGCACATACCGCATACCGCATACCGCATACCGCACAGCCCAACCCCCCATGCCACCCCCCGTTCCTCTGCCCGTTCTCGTCTCGACTCTCAGGTCCACAGTCGACAGTGCAGTCAGTCAGTCTAACCGCTGGAGGAAATGGATTTGTAGTTTCTGTAGTAGAGATCTCGATATGGCCGCTCACAATCCGATCGCCATCTCGGGCCTCTGGTCTGCCTCTGGTCTGCCTCTGCTCGGGGGGCCTTCGAGGAAGCTGCTTCCGTCCGACACAGATCAGGTTTCTGCACAGTCTACGCCAGCCCGCATCCCCACGTACGCATGTACATTAGCATATCATACAGCTGCACGTTCTAGTAGCGTCCGTCACTAAAGGTACAAACGAGTCTTCGGAAATTAAATGACGGAAAGGAAATAGAGAATAATTATTACATTTAATGTTTATAGGCCCTTTTTATTATTACTAACATTAAAATAGCTTCGAAGATTGTATATTTATACGTTTAAATGGCTTTATAACGGGTAAAAGGCGGGACGGTACGGAAATAATACGTAATAATAGCTTTTAATAATTAATTCTTTATTTAACGGATATAATAGTTAATTTCGAGGCTAATTTCGTTAATTCCGGTCGAAAAATATATATAAATAAAGCATTTTTAATAATATTACTACTAATTAATTAATTAGTTAGTTATTTTTTTAAATAACGTATATTTAATATAGGAAAATACTTTAAAACTTTTATTTTTTAGCTAATAGCTATATTATATTTATATAACCTATATAATTTAATAAAAGTGCTTATTAATAGCTTTTTTAACGGCTTTATAACTTTTAAACTATTTTTTAGCGCTTAATTTATTTCGATAGCTATTTTAAATATTTAAATTACGGTATATAGCTTTATTAACTTTTAAATCGACGATTAAATATTATACTATATTTAAAACGGTAATTAACGTAATAATTAAGCGTTTGCTAATAATTAAAAAGTTAATTAGCGTAATAATTAGTTATTTAATAATATTTAAAATAGTAATTAGTATAATAATTAAATGTTTATTAATAGTTATAAAGTTAATTAACGTAATAATTAAGCGTTTATTAGTATTTAAAAAAGCAATTAGCGTAATAATTAGGCGTTTGCTAATAGTTAAAAAGGCAAAAATAAAAATAATCGTTTTATTTAAATTAACGCTATAGTTACTAGCTTATTAAAGTACGGCTATTAATAAAGTAAAACTAGCTATTATAATAATAACGGCATATTATAAAAAACATCGTATAATACGGTAGCTTTTTTTTTAAATAAAGACTTTAAATAAACTATTATAAAAAAGCAAGTAGCTAATAAATAAAGGCTTTTCGGTATTAAAGCTTACGAGTGGTTTAAATATAAAAAAGGGTTAAATATTAAATAAAACGATATTAAAAAGATTATTTTATAAAACGAAAATTAATAAAATAAAATAGTTACGGTAAATATATTTAACGTAAAAATAACGTTAAAAAAGGCTAATATTTATTTATTAGGACTATTTTAAATAGGCTAAATTTACGGCGTTATTTTTTATAACTATAATTTAATAATAAAAACATTCGAAAATACTGCTAGTAGTTATATTATAAAAGCTATTGCTTTTACCGTTATTAATTTAACGGCCGATATACTTTTAATTAATAACGGTAACGATAAAAAAAGCCTTTTTAATATTTTCGAGGCTATTTGCCGTAAAAATCTAAAAAAAAAACGCGTTAGTAATAATATTAAAGCTTTTAATAATCGTAAACGAAGTAATAAATATAAATTTAACGGCGTACTAATTAAAAAAAGGCTTAATAACGTAATAAAGTCGTTATACCGTATTAAGTTATTAAATATTAAAAATTAATACTAAAACATTATTAAATTAAAAAGGGCTATAAAACTATTTACCGGCGTTTATTATAACGTATTAACTATACGTATAGTTATTAAATTAATAAATAAATAGTTATTTTATTTAAAACAAATAACGGCTTTTATATATTTAAACGATTAACTACGTTTTATGTTTTTAAAAGCCTTCGAAAAAAAAAGGCGCTATCGGCACGCTTAAAAAGGCAATTAATTTTTAAAAAGCTATTTTAAATGCTTTTAATATAATAGGCCTGCGGCGTAACGATAACTATTACTTTAAAAACAAGATCGAAACCAAAATAAAGGATAGTAACGATAAAGTCGATTTTAAACTATAAATAAGCGTTAAAATGCGTTAAAACCTATTTATAAAGGATTTAAAAAATATTAGGGGTCGTTAGCGGTAATAATATAATAATAAAAGTTAAAAAATGGTTATTTTTTATAAAAAGTAATATTTTCGTAACTATTAAATAGTACGTTATAAATAACGGTTTTAAGCTATAATTAACGGTTTTATTATATTTAGGCCTTATTATAGTTAATAAACTTTTTTATAATATAATTTAGTACCAATTAGCTAAATAGTATGCTTATTTAATTATTATATTAAATAAAAGGTTCGATTTTTTTATTTAGTATTTGCATTATAGCTATAAAAACGTATCCCGTATTTATAAACATAATATACGCTTTTTTGCTATTATTTTTGCTATTATACGTTAAAAGTAGTGTATTAATTACGGCATTAATTACTAGTTACTAGTTTAGTTATTAGTTATTACTTTAGTTAATACTTTAATTAATTATTAAAATTAATACTCGATTTATTTATTTTTAACGTTTTTAACGTTTTTTACGGTTTTTAGCCTTTTTATTTATTAGTATACGCTAATAACCTTTTTATATCGCATTTATTATAATATTTCGAGCGTTTTTAATACTACCGATACCGACCTCGCTATCGCTAGCTTTACCGTCGATTCGAAAGCCCCGGTCGAAAAGCTTATTATTTTAATTAAAGCTATCTTTATATTATAGTATAAAATTATAAAGCCTTGCCGTAATATATACTATTTTTAAGTGCGTTTTTAATTAAAAAAAAGGCTTAATTTTAAAGTATTTAAAAAGTTTTTTTTATTTTTTAAATATTTTTTCGATCGCTATACGTAATTAATTATATTATAAGTTATATAGCTTTTTCGCGGTTTTAAGCTTTAGCCCTGCTTTCGTTAATTTTTAAAAATAATATTTAGTTTTTTAATACGGCGTAAAAAAGCTTTAGTTTAAAAAATAGCCGGCGTTAGCGAAAAAGTATTTATTATTCGGTAAAATTAGCCCTTTTTTAACGTATTTTTATATATTTTTTAGTTATTTATTAACTTTTTTTAATTAATTAAAACGTACGTAAACTTTCCGTTAAAATTATATACCGCTAATATATTAATAAAAAAATACTGCTTTTAATTTTTTTATACCGCGCGTTTTATATTATTATTATAAACTATTATTTTAAAATAAAACCTATTTATAGCTTTAATAACGTCGTTAAAATACGGGTTAAACTTACCGCTCGCTAGTATTTTTTAAAATATAATACTATTAATTAAAATAATAACCGTTTTTATTAATAATAATATAACGTTTAAAATTTTATAAAAAGCGTTATAAATAATATAGTTGCCGTATTTAAATTATTTAATAATAAAACGTATAATAATATTATAAGCTATTATTTAAAAAAACATAACGATTTTTTCGTTAACCGATATATAAAACGTAATTTTTAAAGCTATATTTACTACGAACTAATCCCGTAGCTTTTAATACGTAGTTTTATTTATTTTAAATATTCGTTTAAATCGCTTATTATTAGCTATTATTAAGTTATAAATATAAACGTTATTTATATTAAATCGGGTATATATTTTTTTTACCGAGCTTTAATCGAGTTAATATTAATTTTAAAAAATATTAAAAATACTATTAAAATAACTATTTTACGCCGGTAACAATAACGCTAAACTATTAAAGCTAATAAAAGCTTCGAAAATATTATTATAAAACGTACTTTTATTATTATTATAAAAATTAATATTATAAAAATAAAAAACGCCGATTAAATAAATTTAAGGCCTTTAAAACTATTAAAACTAAAAAAACCATTTTTAATCGAATATATTAAATGTATTAGTTCGGAAATATTCGAAAAGTACCGCACTTTAAGTAATAATTATTGGTTCAAATAAGTCACTCGGAAAGGAAACGGATTACTTTTTTACTTCTTTAAACCAAAAAAGGTGGAGCAAAAGTAGTGAGGGAAACACTGCCTTCGTGTGCACACGCGCCGTGGCTCGCCTGCAGTCTGCAACCTACTACGATTGAATCGCTGATTAACTTGCTGGGTCGGCGAGCTAGGTCTAGGTAGTCTCGGTTGCTGCTGCTGCCGGTATTGGCCAAGGTCAAGGGCTCCTCCGACCCGGCTCTTCTGACCACCTCATCTCTCTTCACCACCGACACCTTCACCCACTCGCTCACCCACTCACCCACTCACTCAGTCGCTGACACAGATGGCCATTCCCCATCTTTGCTGGTCTCAAAGTGTCAAAGCCTGTTTCTGGAATGAGGTCCCAAGCAAACCCTCGCTCCCCCCCGGTACGTGCCGGCGCATCAAATAGGAGACCGGCCAACCGTAGTATTATAGTCGCCTCTTGGCCGTCCCGTCTGCTCCCCCGTCTTTGCTTCTTGTCAAGGTTGCGAGCCGTCGTATTCACACGTTCCACCACTTCAGCGACGCAGATGTATACAACAACTTGCATCGAGTAGACAGACAATCGGCATGCAGGCCGTCTTTTGCATATCGTGACCAGCACATCGACTCAGCTTGACGTAGACTATTGGCCCGCCTTAGCCTGTCCCGCCTCATCCCCCAACCCCATCGAGCCTCGTCTACGGTAACCTTCGCTCGACGCTATCTACACCCCGGCCACTGCCTGTAGCTCATGCTCCCAGACGTCTAGCTTCAGCTATCACGCCTCCCACTCTACTCCGGCTTGTTTTTGCTCGTTCCTGCTTGATATTTCCATATACATCCCGTGTGTTCGGTGGCTGCTTTCTGTCCCTCGGTCGATGGCGTCCGCGGCATGGATTGCTTAATCTATGTATAGCAATATAACCGCCGCTTCTCGGCACGAACGAATCTTGGGGTACCTGCCGCCATCATCATGGGGAACGCTCCCTCCGTCGAGGGCCCCAGGAAGGGCACAAGGACAACTCAAAAGCTCTCCAAACCCCGAACCGGCAATCCTGCTTCAGCTGGTCTGTTGACCTCGAGTGGCGGCTCTGATGTGGCCCATCGACCTTCACTCTCTGCCCTGGGGAGACGTCTGTCGCTGCCATACAGTTCAGTCCCTTCACCTTCAACCCGCAATCTCACCGTGGACTCCAGTACGCTGGAGGGGTTATTCGCTGGGGACGATGAGTCGACACCCGGCGACCGTTCCTCACGATCGTTGTTCCGATCAAGCTCATCCCAGCAACAGAGGAGCCAGAGTGTGGGAGTTGTGCCTGCTCAACACCGAGGGCGGCGCATAACGAGGACCAACTCGATCCACGCAGACTCAGATGACGGCCAGCCTCCCTTGTCAAGGTACGTTACACGTTTGCCATGTACTGAATAAACTGCAGCTTAACGCCTCGTCCCTATAGTTCATTATCGAGAAACGTGTCACGTACTTCGGTCAATTACGATCTCTCATCATATGAGGCGAAGCGGCTGTTGAATTTGGTCCACGAAGCCTCACTCGAAGACATATCTGTTGCATCTGAAAGTCAGTTTCAAGTTTCGGTCTCGCGAAGACAGAGCTTCACACGCTCCCAGCAACCACCTTCTGGTACAGCAACCCCACTCGCCCGAACCAACTCAGACGTGTTCCTGTACACGCCGACGCGAAGAAGATCCTTGATGACTCCGGGACTCGCAACTCGTCCCACTCCAGCGGACGCTCCTCCAACGGTGAAGGCGAAGCCTATACATAGCCTTCCCGCCACACCTGTCCGGAAGAATTCTCTTGAAAAGATGACAATTGGCATGCCCCCGGTCCCGAGTCATCCATTTGATCCTAGTTCAATACCCCGTGTCATAACTCCGTGTGAAGGCGAATATAGGCAGACAGGTGCATTCAAGCTCGGTACCTTGAGGATCACAAACGGCAGTCCGGTCAAAACCCCAGCACGAGAAACGACTGAGGAAAGCATGCGCGGCAAAATAGAGTCAGGTATCGCCCAGGCTTCAAGCGAGTATTTTGCGATGAGCGTCAAAAGGGAAGAAGAGCAACGAGAGAACAAGGTCGCGAATTCTGACTTGTTGCATCCTGTCAGCACGACTGTCACATCCGGGGTAACAGTAAATAAGTCATTTGGTGTGGTCATTAACCAGGCTACAGTGTCTGCAGTCTCGCTCGTCAAGAGCACACCTGATGGAGTCGAGCGGAGATCGCCAGAACTACAGACTACTAGCAAGCATACTGCTATGGAGGACGAGTTATTTGATGATGTTGCCACCGACTATTCTGCAGAAGTCTTGGATATACGCATGGATCCTAATGCCAAGTTCCTCTCTTCTCGTCCAGGCTCCGCGATCGAGGGCCCTAATCCTGGAGAACTCAACCGATCTGATAGTGGAATCGTGGCTACTCCAACATCAGACACTCCTCACAAAGCCCTAGCGAAAGCCGATTCTGGATATAGCTCCAACGTGTCTCTTCGCTCATTTTCTTCCAAACGAAATAAGAGTGGGCTCGACCCTTCCCAAGCGACAGAAAATGAATCGCGACGCGCGAGAACCTTCCGGCTCGGAGAGCTGCCTCCAAGGAAACGAGGGTCCCGCTCTAGCTCTAGCAGTCGTCCCGAATTGACTGTCCAAGTGTCATCGCCAGGCGATCCTCCACTGCCAGTTCCGAAGAACTCTTCGTACACACGGAGCCGTGGCGTAACAACGCATAAGCCAAATCTGGACCTGACAACTAATGTGCGCGTCGATCCTAATGAGCCAGGTTTGATTTCAGGTAGGGCGAAGCCAGATACAAACAACATTGTGGAATCGTCGCAGCCTTCGCCACTGAGCCCGAGTAGTGTGTCCACTGTGCCCTCGCCTTTGAGTATTAGCAATGCAGCTCGCAAGCAAGGACGACTTCAGCGACTTCTCAGTAGCGCCCGCGCCCCTTTGACTGTCCACGTGACGCATGCTCTAGATGCCGAAGTTGATGTTCCTCCTGTTCCTGAAGCAGTCCAAGAGAAGCTGCGCAGGCACACCGCGACATTACCCGACTCGCCATTGAATCGAGAGATTGGCCCTAAACCTATTCCTAGTGCACCAACACAAGCTAAGGCATCAATTCCTCAAATCAATGTTTCAGCGTCACTAAAGGCTGCCCCCAAACTTCACGATCGCAAGTCGAACCACAAACTCCAAGCGATCAGCTCATCGATATCCCGAACAGCATCTTCTATTTTATCCAAGAAGCCTATAAGAAACCCTTTGCAAAGCAAGTCAAGCTTCTCCCCCCAAGAGAAGACCAGTAACGCATCTGCCCATGCCTCAATTTTGAGTAGAGGTACTAGCGAGTTTGCTGTCCTGCGCGAAGATGTAGAAATCAACATCCGGTCAACGACATTCACTACTTCAGTATCGAGCGGCCGAGGGCGTACAGGGTCCGATTTTGTGCCGTCAAATGAGCTCCTTGATACGTCAAGCGTGGGTGACCGAGAGCGATATTGCAATGGTTCCCTCGAGAATGCAGCCTCGTCACGGGGACTTCTGAGGAAGCCATCCGCCAATCTGTTTTCACTTTCGAAAACACCTCCACCACCTGTGAGCATGCGGACAAGGACCGTTGGACCATATCGAGTTCCGCCACCATTAAGAGCTCGATCAACACCTCCTGTTTTGTCGCAAAAATCGAGTCGAGAAGCCATTCAGAGCTATCCTCCGACTAGCGACGGATTATCACGCCGGACAAGCCAAGAGTCTCTGCATACTTACACTCCAGCTCAGATTCGAGGACTCTTGAATGGCATCGGCCCAACGCCTGCCACTAAGACCGGTTCTTCTGTGAGTCTTGAATCATCAGCAAAGGAATATAGAGTTCCCGATTGGAGCACCCAACCAGACTCAGGTTCATGGCAGCGCCCATCATTCGACAAGAGTCGACGGAACTCGCTTTCGAGCCAGAAAAGTGGGCGAAGCGTCTCCAACCACAGACAGCCGGAGCTGCCAACTCACCGTGCCCTTAAGCATTGCTCCAGCTACGATGAATACTCGTCCTTGAGGCGGGACAACGGTCCATATCCATCGCTTCACTCGGACACCGCTGCGAATAACTCGTGGAAAACTCAGCATGCTGCAGTCCAGCATGCTCAACAAACCCCTCATTATGTCCCGCGCATATCAAGAACACATCTGCGTCATCGTAGCCTGGACCGACAAGGGCCCGCTGCACCATACCGCATACTGCACAGCTACAACTCTCCCGCTTATCGTCACGTACCAATTTGGAGCTGAGGATTCTCCTGCACGCTGTTCTCTTGCTAATTTATTCTATGTCGATATGATTGATTTATATTTACCCCTCACGCACTCTGATCTTGGAAATAATTGCAACCGCCAGCAAATTCGCATATCCTAGAGGTCCAGTCATCTCAATTCTTTCAGCCCTCTTCTTTCACGGTTGCATCTTCTCGCAGATGCGTGTTCGCGTGTTGACGTCTTTCAGAATTCCCTTTGTTTTGAGCAAGGGGCGTTTGCGGCAACCGCGGCAACCAAGACAGCGTTTTGTTTCGTAATGGATAATGACAGCAACAATTAATGACACTAGGCAACGGTCAGGAAATAGGATTCATATACCAAGAAATATCAGGTTTAGAGGGGGCTTGCATGAAGGATGCTGCCACAAGCAGATTCGATACCCCATCCTTCACATATTCATGACATCGTGGAGTCACGATGTGGTATTATATACCACAATGACCCTTTATATATACCCAAATGATTAAAACAAGATGTGCAGTAGATGACCAAGCTCCTGCATTAGCCCTACGCTCTTCTGTTATGTGGAAATATGATGTGACAAGGCATTGAGTTTTAGACATGTGCCTGCCAGGAGAAGCATGTGTGCAGAGAAGTTGTGTGGTGACGATGCAGCCGATCGCCCAAGGGCATGGAATAGTACCGAGCCGCAGGTATAAGCTTTGGCTAATAAGGTATATGTCTGATCATCCGGCCCGGGGGGAGCAGCCCGGGCATCCCGGGCCGAGGTTGTTTGTTGCCCCGTGACCACGGACAACTGTCAGCGACAGACCGGCGCTTTCGGCGTTGCTTTGGACCTGATTCGCTGCTATGATGAATAGCGCTCTAGCTGGCCTTACGCGTATGCACAGACCGTTGCTTGGTTTCTCTTTCGACTTGAATCAATGCAAGACCCAATTGTCTGTCATGTGTTCCTGCCCGATCAAAATAGATTGTCTGCTGAAATACAGTCAATACGGACTATCTTACGAACCTAACAGAAGCTCGAAGACTCTCAAAAGTATCTCTCATTCCGTCTCTGGACCAACCTCTGGTATTGAACTCTTGCTCCTCTATCTTGACTTCAATCTTGAAACCGTATGTTGGGGTTCATGATCTTTCTAAGTTTCTCCACCAGAAAACTCTTCAGACACGGACACATTGCTAAGTCAGTAAATGCTAACCCATCTCAAGTTTTTACATCAGTTGACCACAACTGCTCGTCCATGCGACCTCGCCCGTAGCATTTCGATCACGAAGCAGAAGCACATGTGCTTTAGCACATCACTCGACCATCCCACCCTTTCCCGGGAGAATATTTCCGAGTATCTTCCCCAAGCCTGCATCGCGCTCCTCGACGCTGTCGTACTATCGATGCCAGAGCCCTGTGCGATCGGGCCTAGCGCCACAGCATTCACCCGGATGGGGACAGAGATCGAGAGCTAGATTTCTCTTTCTGGATTTACTTGTGCTAGCTACTGGGCTTGGAGACAGATGGCAATACATCGAGACATTTCACAATTGGAGAAGCGAATTTATTGGTTCCGAGGCCATTTAGAGCGGCAGATGGATACTCGGTCTTGCTGGACGATACGGCTTCCCCTTGATCCCTCGATCACGGTGATATGCTTCCCGACCATGGTCTCATTCCTGTACGCTAGTGTACTAGTATACTCTGATGCGATCTTGGGATCTACTCGGCTCGCGACACGGTCTCATAAGATAATGTTACAGTGATCATCATTACTTTAACCGCAACTAGACCTCTCATGATGGCGAGGACGACGATCACGAACACGTGTTGCTTGTATAAGCCTGTAACTTCATGTCAAAGGTTCTGCAGAATCACGTGCGAATAAGTAGAACATGCATAGTAAAGTCATCGCATTATTCGGACTAGGAAGTACTACGTTATGACTGGATTCATCCAGGTGGGTCGTAAGACCGTACACTCGTCCCTGACATCCATCGAAAGCAAAAGCAAAACCTCGTCTGAGACAGGAGGAGAAGAAAAGCTCGCATTATTCCTCAACCGACAGGTATAACAACTCATTCATCTGAAAGGGTATGGCGATTCCTTGATCTGTAGTCTCGCAATTCTCATGCCGAAGGTATCGACCGTATCAATCTGCAATCAGTCCGGATCTGAGAAGTTCCGTACTTGTTCTCTCTCATCTTAAAACATCGCGTATGTTCATTCGCATTTGGGACGATCTTCGTCTCGCCTCAACAATTTCGTCGTATGTGCTATGCAGTATGTAACCCGTTGGATCTCTTTTCGATCCGGATCCAATCCACCTGGTCTCTGATCCGACCTTATCACGTATTCATATGCTTTGATCCGAATCTGTGCGCAACCTAATTCTCGACTAGAAGGAAATCGATCGTATGTTGCAAAGAGAACCGAGGCTCGTCGGTTGTTGATCGTATGTACTGGCGGCGCACTGGTATTCTTCATCGGCTGAAAGACCGATCGCATTCGTTCCTCGAGCTGTAATCCATCATCATCCACGCATGCTCGTCGCCCGATCCACCGAAACATTATTCGGGCGTTCCCGGCCCAGACTCTATTCCACGACAGGAAAATGAAAATAAAGGTATAGTGCAGTTGCGAGGCGTTCTTGAGATCATCAAAGTGACGGTTCGTGAGGCGATTTGGTGAGAGGATTTATCGAGAGTACTTCTCACGCATGCGACTGTAGTCTGCCAACTGAGACTTTGTTGGGCAGTTCTTGCGAATCCAGCCCAGCGACGCAGACTGACCCTCCACTCGCTGGAGTCTGAACTGCTCGTATAGACCACCACGGGTGTTCTTCTTCTCATTGCAGGCCACAACTCGATAAAGGCCATCGTAGCGGAGTCCGGCCACAGGCAAGCGACGGTTTTTCGTCTTGGTCGAGCCACCACTTCGCAAGACTCGAATAGGCTGTTGACGAGCCCAGGATGCTTTGAGGGCCTTGCAGCCAGTCGTGGCAGCAGCGACGCGGTCCGGGTCACGGTTATCGTGGCTGTTGGGGGCGGAGTAGTAGAGCACGTCGCCCTCATCTTTGTCAAGGTCGTGGTAACTATCCGCAACAACAATCGAGTAAGCGCCGTGGAGCGTATCCCCTGCGATTCCCGCCGTTGTAGCACCGTGGGCTCCGTGGTGCAAGGCACTGATCTGATATGGGAACCAGGCTCCCAGCCTCAGACCGTTGTTGCCGAAGATTTTGCACGACTTGTGATGCACCTCTGGGTTCAGCACGTACATATTGCCACCGTTCTTCTTTTTCTTGAGAAGCAGGCCGTGCATGATGCCGCCTTCGGCGAACATGTCGTCATTGGCTGATGGATCCACCAGCTCCTCGCTAAGGGGCAATGCAGTAGAGGCGGCAGCACGGCCCGTAGTTGAGGCGGTGGTGGAAACGGCACTGGTTGGCTCTTCATCACTATCACTGGCTTGGGGTTCGTCGTCGATCACAGCTGTGGCCCCGAAGTTGTCGCTATCGAACTTGTCTTGCAACTCTCTAGCCTTGGCCACAATATCATCGGGGAATCGATAGTCCTTCTCATACTCGTCCTTGAGAATCCGATCCAAGGCCACCTGGAGATTTGTGGATGTAGCAAGAACTGGTGTCATCTGCGCCTCCGTGTCCAGCCACACAAGATAGCGACGAATGTCTTCATAGCGTTTGCCAACCTCTTTGCTTCTCTGCTTTGCTTGGAGAATGTTTCTGTTCTGGCGGATCATGTCTTTGACAATCAGAGCAGGAGAGCGGGACATTTTAGCCACCTGGACAGTCTTGGTGGGAATGGTAGGCTCCATCCTAACTGCAAAGAAAACAGAGGGTTGATCAGTAACTTCATCACGGAAACGGAAAACAAGATATGATATATGGTAGTACCTGATGATCTTGACCTGGCGTAGCTAGGTGTTGAGTGGCAAGGTGAGGTATAGGTGCCCGTTGACAGGGAAGCAATCGAAGGCTGCCAGAGAAAGGGATGCGTAGCACAAGTGGCGATGTCTTCTGAGTGTGCTTCTTTTGAGGTGTCGTAGATTAGCAATGGGCTTTCGGGTCAAGGGCAACGGAGATGGAAGGAATAAGACGACCAACCGGAGGAGACTCGAGCTCAATACTTGAGCGAAGGGTGTGTCTTCCTGTCGCAAGTTGCTTCCTCGCAATGGTCTTTTCCTCGCAATGATCTTAACGCAATGAGACGGAAAGCCGCGCGTGGCGAAGGATTGTAGTACGGATGAGAGAAGGGTATTTGGTGCTAGGTGAGAAGAGTCTCTGCTTGGCTTTACGCAACACGTATCTTCCTCACGATAGGAAATCTACCGGTGAAGAGCTGTAAGTGAGGGTACGACCGGACGCAGCTGGTAACTGATCTCAAGAAAAGAAAAAGGGAAGAATAGAATTGTACAGGTACTGCTTGGTGGAGAGATGTATTTGCTCGGCCTCTGCGTGACGACCAGCTGCTTCACTAGAGTGTGTTCCTCAGGGTGCCTCAGTGGTAGCATCAAACTGGGAGTAGCTTTTGGTCACGACCAGTGAAGGAGAAGGGTAAACAAGAATGCGATGGGACGTGGATTGAGGTAGTTGACCTGCTTTGCGTCGCGGGCAACTTCCTCACGATGGCTTAAGCGGCATGCCGACTGTCGACAGCAGTGGGCAACTATTAACTACTAGACCCAAGAGCCAGCCAACCGTGCCCGCCAGATGACCCGTCGTCTGGACACTGATTCAGACGAGGCATAATTGGGATTTGAAGGCATTTGAAGGCATTTGGAGGCATTCATTGACGAGCGACCCAAGGTATGCAGAGAATGTATAATCTCTTCATCGGCGAAGTCCTTTTACTCGAGACATGCAGCGGTGTAACGATTGAAGTATGAACTTGCAGATTACTCAGATACTATACAATTTGCTTTAGATTTTGTGACGGGGCGGTTGCAAGTGAACAGAGCACAACGGCCGCCTTGTACCTACCTTACTCTAAATGCTAGTGTGCCCTGCAACCTGATGTCCTAACTGTGAGGTGCTGTCTCACCATTCATTTAATGGTGTACGTTTTGGACGATTCAAGCGTAGACCTGAACGGCTAAACTGTGTAGACAGACGGGCGTGGCGCAGATGAGATGTATTAAAGACCTTAGGCACCGGGATATATATCATCCGTGATGTGGCCTTTTCCCCTTTCTCTTTTTTAGAGCAAGTGCTTTTTTCGGTGTTAAATTAAAAAAAGAGAGGGAAGAAACTAAGGAATGCAAATGAGGGGGAAGACGCCTTTATATACTGCAGAAAATATGGGTCCTGCTTTAAATATTTAAAATGTAAAATTTTTAAAACAAGTTTTTACCAAGTATTCGTCATCGTGTAACTCCAACTTCTTGATCTAGACAAGATCGGCAGATTAACGTCTTGGCTTTTTCTGGCCTGCCTAATACAGTATGCTCTCCGTAGACTTATAACTCTACTTTTCCACTAGGGCTTAAGATCAGCCTTTGATAGGCTTCATTGGTTCGCGCGCACCCGAATACGAATGCATTCTTGCTTCTGAGTCATCGCAGCCATTACCTGAGAAAACAGGTCATGTTTTGGCGAAGAGTATCCCCTGGCCTTGTGTTTGTAACAATGACATTGTAATCTGTAGTGGTGGTATCACCGGCCACTCCACGCAAAACAGCTTCATTTGACGGCAGACTGGACTGAGAAACAACAGCACCAGGATTGCATCTGATTTGACTACACAGGCTTGATTGGCCTCAGTGTTAGTAGTCATCATCGGTGGTGCTGTGTGAATGAACATCATCGTCAGAATGAGTCGCGACGGAAGAGTCGTGAAGTATGTTGCTGGTCGCAATGATAACATCAAAAGGGAGCAAAAGGAGCAAAAGGGCGTCCAAGTGGGCAGGCACGGGGTGTTGATGCTTAGAGAGTGCTAATGCTCAACCTCACAACCCTCCAACGTCTTTGGCTTCAGGTCATCGTTATTGGGACATTCACCGATTGACCAGTCGAGGAGAGAGGCACAGCACGGTCATGGTTATCATTTTGTCAGAACGTGGGGCAATCGAACATGAGTCACTGCGTGATTGACTCCAACTCTTCTCCCCATTTTGTGGGCTCTGCGCTCAATTCTGGCGGTTGTGGCCGTTTCCAATCTTCTGAACTGACGAGAGGCAGGAATGTAGTCATCTTTCTCTAGTTGACAGGTTGTCCAAGGTCTGTGACTGCGCCGAGATACATTCATTCGAGGAAGTTCTTGATATTGCCGCCCACGTTCTTGACGTCGAGCAGGAACGTGTCGTGTCCGAACATACTCTGTTCTTCGCTGAGCTCAACATGATTGACATTTCTATTGCCGGCATGCTGTAGCGCACTGGCGATCTCGCGCTGTTGCCAGGCGGGGAAGAGGATGTCGCTGGCCACACCCATTACCAAAGTTGGTATATCTCGCAGCGGTGCCAGTCCAGCAATGAGGTCTGCGGGCGGGCGAGCATTGCCTGGCGGCGGTATTACGGATTCTTCCATTTTGGATTCGACATCTGTCTGCTCCGTGTAAGGCGATGCGGGGAGCGTCAAGCTACACGAGGGTTCGTCTGGCTGGGGTTGAGAACCGGATTGCAGCATCTCTGCCCGTTGCATTCTTCGCTGAGCTGCGGCCTGCTGATTGGCACGGCCAAGGTCGAATAAATCCATGGCTTTGCTAACGTAAAGAAGACTATTAGGATCGTAGGTTAAGCAGAATTTCTCTCCAGCATGATCCAGATAGGTCTCAATAAGAAAATCTGGGCATAATGCCGGGGGCTTGGAAGAATCGGCTCGCCTGCGCCCGAAACGCAGCTCCCATTCCGGGCCAGACCGATACGTGACCGTGGCAATCTCTCTGGCCAACTTCATGCCTGCATGTGGTGGCACCTTTCCGTAGTAGAATCCGCGATTCCAGTTGGGGTCCATCATTAACACCTGTCGCTGGGTATGGCGCATGGCGATGCTGTAGGGATGGCTCCGAGCGCATCCACTGATGGACACGACACGCCCGACTCTCGAAGGGAATAGAGCACCTGCTGCGAGTGACTGCATGCCTCCCATGCTGGAACCGACGCTCGCGTAGAGCTTGTCGACACCCAAGTGGTCGAGCAACCTGAACTGAGCCCTCACCATATCTTCCATAGTCAGGACGGGGAATCGAGTAGCGTATCGTTGGCCGTCGGCCGGATCGACGCTGCTTGGTCCTGTGGAACCAAAACAGCCTCCGAGGACATTGGTGCAGATGACGAAGTACTTGTCGGTATCAATACATCCTCCGGGGCCGATGAACTTCTCCCACCAGCCAGGCTGAGGGTTGCCCTGAGTGGAATGGGCGTGGGAAGATGCTGACAGACCGGTGTGTACGAGTATGACGTTGGACTTGTCGGCGTTCATGGTGCCCCAGGTCTCGTAGGCGACGTCGAATTCGGGAAGGACTCCGCCCCAGTCGAGTAAAAGGGGGTCTTCGCAATGGAAGAGGTCGGTCGCGCCGGTGGTGTAGGCGGGCTCGGGGCCACTGGCTAGCGATTTGGCTTCGAGAGTCGCCGATCTCGTCTCGAGGGCGTCGAGGCATGGAAACGCCATGGCCGGATTCGAGGCCTCGGTCTGGCTGGCATTGGAGCGCCGGGACGGTTGAGAATGTAGCCCTCGCGCGCGATGATGACTGCCCAAAGCTCTCGGGACCGGTGCTACGGCTGTCGGACTTCGCAAAAGTGTTTGGATGTCTGTCTCGTGTGCTGATCGCAATGTAGCGCCGACCCTGCGGAGGGCGGCAAGGCCGTACCGCTGCGCATTCATGACAGGATCACTGTATTCCGAAAGGCTGAGGGAGGGTATAGTTTACAATGCAGACTAGAGACGCAGTCCCAGGTTGGGCGAGTACTCGTTGATGCGAGAGGTTTGATCCATTCGCTGGGTTTGTCAGCACCGAGGGACGGAGACGCGATCCGGTGGGAAACAATGGGGTTGAAAAAAGATCTTTCTTTATTAATATTCAGACTCCAGACCCATGTTCCTCCATCTCCCAGCCGTCTGGATCGGTCGACAGATCGGAGCTCGAATGGTGGGACAGACCTAACCTAGCATCTCACTATCGCCGCTCCACTGCCGATGCCATGGAGAGACGAGAGAGGTGAGATGCGAGAGAAAATACAGGGGGCGCGCTTTGTATGCAAAAGTTACAGGTGATACTAGATGAATGGATAATGTATACATGGTTTTCAACGCTGAGATCTAGACCGAAGATGCAGTATTCTCAAGATAATTGGTAGATTAGCTGCTTGCGACTTGTCGTCGTAGGCCCCATATCTCGTCTTTCAAGGCTCCCAGTCTCTTAACTTTTTGAAGTGGCTTGTAATTGGACCTCTTTAAACCGAATGCATGCCTTCCATGGTAGATACCTAGTGCTCTCGCGAGGGCTGCGGAAGCTGGCAACGAACAGCCACCCAAGCTCTGCAAGGTTCAGACCCCAATCGGAATCTTGAAATCTTGAGACAAAAAGCCATAGTCAATCGCTGGGCCTAGCTCAGCCGGGGCTAGACACGGAGGATCTGACATCATTCAGAAGCCAGACTGATCATCCCAGCCATTTGGCACGCCTAGTCGTGTGATGATCGATGGTTTATTTATTATTATTCAAATGCGGGAAACCTGGTCGTGTCCATCCCTTAACCTACCTGGTACGCGACATGTAGGTACTGACCACTCACCGTTGCAAGATATATTGACTGCCCTTTATCTCCCTCACCATCCCAATGTGACGAGTGACGACGGCCGTTGCTCATGCTGCTTCAAGTTGTTGGCTGCTCACATTGCTGCCGAGACAGCAAAGGCCCCGTGACCTGCCAAACCTGTTTCCCCTCTGCTAAAGTACATGTAGCATGTGCCTGTGCAGACCCGACCTGTGGTGCCTGTCGAGCCTGTGTCAATTCAGACGTAGCCATTGTCGTCATAGTCTCCACCATTCCAATCGCTCCCCTCGGCGACAGTCACTGTTCGCCGGTGAATAACAATTGGGAGGTCCAACATATTCCTAATCACCATGATCGAGAGCATCTTTGATGTCCTCGAAACCGTATTTGCCTTCGACATCCCCGACCTACTCAATACTATCCTCTTCACCCTCATAGGCATCGTATTTGGCTCCCGCGTCACCAACCACATCAACACCCTCAGATCCGTTTCTGGCCAACCACCCATCATGATTAGAGGTGGTAGAGGCATGTGGAGGAGACAGCCCTTGAGGCCGGCTCGCAACACAGCACCGCCCGAGCTCACCAACACCCACCAGCCCACCCCGAAGGATTGCGCCGATGTCAAGAGTATCATGGCCCATGTCGCCAACTTCCCACCCGAGCTCGTAGACATCGTCATGGACTTTGCCGAGTACTGGGCCTGCTCCGTCGCCGCCATCGACTACTCAGTCACTGCCCAGGATGGTTCAGGCGAGCGCAAAGTCCTTGGTGGGCACGGCCGCGAGGACCAGTTTCTTGTCAGCCAACATCCTCTCACTTTCTATGTCGTAGTTGTCCCACTAACGTCGTCCACCAGCTGCGCACGGAGCCAGTAGGTCTCACGACTTGGCATGCCGAGAACAAAGAGGGTTGGCAGTCTGAGGCGCCTCCGCGTAGGCTCGGGGCGGAATACTCGCGTCCAGAATTGGAACGCTTCGTAGAGGGCCCGCCGTCGAGCTTGGAGCATCCGTTCCGCAAGGTCGTCTTCGACATCACCAGTCATGACCAAGGCTGGAGCGCCGAGGTCGCTGACCATAACACGTTCCGTCCAGCATACACCTGGTTCGACGCCGGAGTTGATCGGTTTGACAAGTCACATGCATGTAAGTCGTTCTTTGTACTTTGACTAGGTCCCGTGTACTTATCATTCACTCGTCACTAGGTTCAGACAGTTGTGAGGCCAATGCGTCCAGCAGCACGAGGAAGGTGCCAACAACCTGTGCAATACGCCCAATCTGGCCTATGTTGGAGGAGAGTGAGGGAAGCGTGAATTCGGAAGCCGGATATCACCATGAGTTGCATGCGGCCGGTGCTCACAGGATCCAATGCAACCGACATGCCGACAGAAATTGGCAGCATCACCACGTGGAGTGGTCATCCACGGACGAGATTGACCCGGACTCGACTGCGGCCGTAGCGCTGGTAGAAAATGGCCGTGGTCATGCCACTGGAGATGGCAGCTTCGTCAGGAATCTGAAAGTCGGCGACATGGTGACCATCTGGGGCCGAGCGAGATACGCCGGATGGGTCAATCACGTACAGAAAATCGAAGTCCGAGTCTACTGGGCGTTGTAGCGTTCTCTGGCTCATAGTATGGTCTCCACTCATGCCCGGTCTTCTTACTCCTCGTGGTAGTTCTCTGACATCACGTATTAATACATGTAATACTTCGACAGGATTCATGCAAGGTGTGTCACGTCTCAGTGCTCCCGTGTCCATTGATTGGTAAGCGACCTCAAATACTGCATTTTGTGTTACTATTGGGTTATCGGTCTGCAGTCGTAACCGACTCCGTGTTTTGGTTAGGCCCAAGCAACAAAGAGTTCAGCACGACAATGGAACACCGCCAAATATACCTGGAATTCGGACTGGACTCCCTTTGAGCCTTAAACTACCTTAGATATATAATAGTAAAGGGCCTCTGCTGAGTTGAACATAACTATAGGTACCTGCTTGAAACGAGTGTAGTTCTTTCAACACCTAGTCAAAGACTTTCGTAGCCTTCACTTTGAGCAGCCGCTCCGCGTTCTTATACGCAATGCACTCAAGCTGCTCATTTGTGACAAGGCCGCTCTCCTCCAAAGCCTTCATGAATTTCAGACCATCCTCGTTTGAGGTAAAAGGGTAGTCTACGCTGTACAGAATCTTATTAATAGGCGTATTCCTCAGAATAGTCGCCATCGGATCAACGCTCCAGACACCGCTGGTGGTGATCCATATGTTCTCCTCATAGACTTGCCGAAAGGGTCTCTGCCTTTTCTCCCAGTGGGTCGTTGCCCATTGGACACGATCGACCATGAATGGAAGCATTTCGCCGAAGTGCCCGATAATGAGCTTCAGACGTGGAAACTTGTCGAAAACGCCGGCTCCGAACAATTGCAACACATGCGTCGCGACATCCGAATGCCATCCCCAAGCGTACTGGCTGATGCCTGCTTTGACAGCCGGTGGAATGTCTCCACCGCAATAGGCATTCGCTTGTTCAGCTGTTGGCATCGCCGGGTGCAGATAGATTGGCACATCCAGGTCTTGCGCGGCTTGCCATAGGGCCGAATAACCTTCGTAGTACACACCGTTCGCATGATTGCCGATCAAGGCTCCAACAAAGCCAAGCTCATTTACACAGCGACGCAACTCGACCGCGCAGTCCTCTGAATTGGCAATTGGCAGCTCGGCAAATCCCGCCAACCGGCTCGGGTTTGCTTTTACCGCAGCGGCTGCTTCATCATTTGCAGCTCTGCATTCTTCGACAGATAGGACACCGGGCACATGAGACATGACCTGGAGAGACACTCCATTCTTGTCCATGGAGGCAAGGCGAAGAGTGTCCGTATCCCATATTGCTTTGGCGGTTTCTGGGAAGCTTTCCCACTGCTTGCTAAATATCGGGTACTGTAACATTGCTCAAGTCAGCATATGGTTTACGATACTGATAATAAGTTCCTGAGTGCCAAGCAAGAATCGTATGGTATAAGTCACTTGCTAAAGAGCATTAGTATCTTCTTGTGAAAGAGATGTACGTCTCACACTTACCCAGTCGCTCCTTCGCAGCTGATGAGATGAAATGCTCTTCGAGTGTGATGAGTGGAGGAGTCATCGCGATTGTTCACTTAGTCAAGTTTCTAGTTTGTAGGTGATGGAGTAAAATGATATTTCTTCAACTATATTTGTCTCTTCTCTTGAAAAGGATAGGCTTCAACTTCAGAACTAGCAGGCTCTTCAATATCTGTGATACCTCAACACTTTATAACCTCATTTTCGGCCAACAGACGACGGCAACTCGCCCTCCGACTAAAGCGGGCCTAACGGAAGCACGACATGCCGGGATAACGGATAAGTCGGAGGAGGGCCCTCGACTGGGCAATATCGGATGTAAATTGTCACAGAGAACCACCGCTCGTCATTTCCCGGGTTAGAAAGGGCAGGTAGCAGGGTAGACTGGCTCGGATATAGGATCCGGACCTTCTTAAGGCTCTTTACCGCTGATGACTATATCGCTCCTTGAAGGGATGCGGGATAGGCGCGATGACTGCCGGAGTCTCGGGATTGGCGAACAGGCGGAACATACTGCACCCGTGGCAACGCCGACTCAAGGGAGTGATCGCCTCAAAGATAGTCGACACGCGACGCATCCCTAGATTACATCATCTACTACCTCTGCGTCTTGGGTGGAACGAGCGGCAAGAACTACACTCGTGCCCTGGAGTACTTACCCTTACGCCCAAAATTGTCATATCTGCCGCAGACTTCACATTCAAGATCAAATGAAACAAGTGAAAAGGTGACTTAAACTCTTACTAAGTCAATAAATCTACAGTAAAAGCCTCTTAACTAGGAGTATGCCCTTAATGGTCAAGAGAATAATTATCATAACGTAGATAAGTATGAGGCGGGCCATTTGAGCTAGCCTGGACCAAGGCCGCATTGTTGATCTTGTTCGTCTCTGCGATTGCGTGCAAGATATCGTTGAGCTCGCCAATAACGTCTGCCCCAAAAGCGTGATCAATCTGCGGCTCGCTCATGTCGACAAGGATCGCCAAATTCTTACCTTCGAGATCTAATAAGCCAACCCCCACAGACCTGAGGATATCAAGGCCAGCTTGAACATCTTTTCTTAGTACGAAATCTTGAATCTTTTTCGAATTGTGCTTCAAAGATCCAGGAAGAGGCAAGCTTTGGGCCCGAAGGTCAGAAAAAACTACGATTAGTCGAGCGATGATGTCGATCAAGGCATGAAATCCAATATGATTCTCATGCAATGACCTGTCTTCGATCGCCACGCTATTCAAGTCGATAGGCTGTGCGAAAACGACAATGCTGTTCCTGTCGTTTGTTTGGATATATCCAGCGAGCTCATTAAGCTCCCAGCTAACATTACCTAGACCTCCGGCGGCATGTCGCCCAATGCTGGCTTCATCGTGCCCAGAATTTTCTTCCGGAAGCATTGTGGCATACCAACTAATTTCTGGTTGCCATTTCTCAAGAAAGTCCCTAACATCGATGTTGTCCAAATGCCGCAATAGAGGAGTGTTTTGTAAGCAGTTGGCCGGCCTGATCATAGTCGAAACTTGATGCCGCAAATCCATTAGATCGTTATATACACGATCATGATTATGATAAACGTGTCGAGCATGCTGTTTCATCGAGTGTAGAACTGATATGGTACACATTGCTAAGTTTTTTCTTTTCCTTGCTGTAATGATTAGTTGCAAATAGTTCAAATAGTTAGCAATCAGTTCGCATCAAGCAGAATTATATACATAGAAAATACTGTTGACACTAGCATTGTTTCGGGACGATAGTTTGCCAGGCTAAAACAATTCCATTTATAAAATACTTTAAACAACGTTAATTCAAAGCTACTGTTTACCCAGTCTGAGCTATTGTTACTAAACAGGGACTGTATATCCCTTTGAGTGCTGTTTCAGCAACAGTACGGCCAAGCCACTAGTTTAACCAATAGAACAGGGGAGCTTAGTGGTACATGCAAAACCCGGAATTTCCAACCTAATATGGCTGTTCCACATGTAATCGCAAACCTCACCGTTACAGAACGCAACATTACAGACCTATATATTTACCCTCTACCAAAGCCATCATTAGTTGCCTAAATAATTCAAGAAAAATACATAAAATAGCGCTAAGCCAAACGGTCAAAGTAATATACTTTAATTATAATACGAAGCAACAGTCAGTATTAGCTCATTGCCTACTGTATTAACGTACTAAAGCACATTGAATGTCGATTGACAAGCCGGGGTGATATGGGTTATCGATAGGCCTAGCGCCGTACTGTTGCTGAAACAGCACTCAAAGGGATAAAGGAACAAAGAGATCAGTTAGCATACAATCGCTAAGTAAGAATTTATCCGGCTGCTTCTTTGCATTTTTGACGTCTTGCGGTTTAGTTAAGGGCGGAATTATTCGTATTTATCAGCCAATACTGTAGGCAGAATATCTAACATACTTCCACGCGGAATTTGCTGCCAATCAGCACATTGCTCTAAATGAATCGGGAATCAGAGCGAAACGCATCGATATAAAATGTAGAAAGCACGGCTAGATGCAACTTGCAAACTCCATATGTTTTCCTTCTTTCATTAGCTCGATCATCAATTTGTGGTGATTGTATACGTCCACGCGAGTGTTCGATCAAGTGGCGTTCAAGGTGACAGCTGACTACCTGGGTGTTCAGGGAAACCTCTTAAACCTACCATCCAGACTCCGGGCATGCTTAGTGGTGCTTTGGGGCTGAGACGAAAGCTGGTCCTGTCGCATTCTGAGCATCGGAGTTGTATGGGGGTTTATGTACCGGTATAAACTATCCAGCTCTCGCCCTTCGGGGCATACATCATTACCGTACATACTTTGACCGAGCGGTACAATCTCCCTTCAAACGGAGTCATGGTATTCTATCTGACCTCCACAACCCTTTCCTGGATTGGAACGAGTCTATGCGTGCTGCACACGATTAGGTGTGGTCACGTGTCTTGCGCATCATGTGGTATTTGTCTTTCCAGCTTCGGAGGAGTGACGTGGGACTCGAAGTCTTGGGGTGGGTGTCAGCACGTCAGTGGAGGATTTAAGGTTCTCGAAATTCCTCCCATCACCACCGTCGTCTTACCGGCTTACGCACTGCGCACTCTGGCGCGGACAAGCAGTCGTCATGGGCCAATTCTATGAGGAAATACCCGAAAACATCTTGAGCTGGGTGCTCACTCAGAAGATATTCTGGGTATCGACTGCTCCGCTTTCCGGCAATGGACATGTGAATGTCTCGCCCAAAGGTGGGGATTGCTTCTTCCGCGTGCCGGACCAGCGCACCTTTCTCTACCATGACATGACGGGCAGCGGCGCCGAGACCATCTCACATCTCTTGGAGCCTAACAACGGCCGCATCACCATAAGTAATGCCGCAGTCTACTATCTACTATATAGTCTCGTGGTGCCCGCGAGACGTTGGACTGATATGGCGTAGTGTTCAATGCATTTGACGGACCGCCCCGCATCGTCCGGTTCTGGGGCAAGGGCAGAGTGCTTGAGTGCGGCTCGCCCGAGTTCAATCGCATCATCGAACGTGAGAACATCACACCTGAGCCCGGCACGCGGTCCATCATTCTGGTCGACATCCACCAAGTTGGATCGTCATGCGGCTATCAGGTGCCGTTCTTCAACTACGTCAAGAACCGTGATGTGCTCGACAACTTCTTCAAGAAGAAGCGGGAAAGATTCGACCAAGGTAACGAAAAGGAGTCGATGGACCTGTATTGGGCCTACAAGAACGCCTGGAGTATCGACGGACTGCCTGCCATGCAGCGTGGCCTTGCCGCTGGGAGGCAATTCTCTATCGAGCCGATCAAGAAGATGGTCGGTCCTTTCGCCCCGAAGAACGGTGCCTCGGCGACGAGAGCAGAGCTGCATGCGTCGTATCTGGTCATTGCATTTCTGATTACCCTTATCGTCATTCTCGCTGCGACGCATCCTGCATTCGAGTTCTACCCTGCCCAGAAGCGCATGCAGGAACTCATCACCCAGATTACATATGCCCCAGGCTCACCCAGTGCGTCAGCTTAACCGATTACCCTGCTTCTACGTATAGCCAGGGATCTCTCCGGCAACGAAATGGATATCAAGAAGGGACGTAAGAGCAAAAGCAAGATGTTGTGATACTGGAACGGGGAATTTGGGAACAGATATGACTCTTTTGGGACATTTCATCTCTGACAGCCTAGAGACCGCTTTTGAACGGCCAATGACCGTTTGCCTACTTAGACAGAGCGGATACAGAAGCAAGTAGGATTCTCCGCCTCATGAGAGTCACGACCATGAACAATCGTGCGTCTTCTGTGTGACTACTGGATGCAAGCTGTGTCTCGACGTGGAGGAAACCGTGGAACCTATACTTTTCAGGGGCGTCAAAAATCAAAAGGCATACAATTTCGCCCAGGTAGACTACGTGTTATCCTGTTCAACTTCGTCATACATCTGAAATAGGGGAGAATGAGGCACATGGGCCAGACCCTCAGATCCATAGTCAAAGTTCGCCACTGTGAAACGGTGAGAACGGTGGATGAGAAAAGTTCCTTTGCGTGTGATCAGTTTAAGTGTCATGTAGTGCCATGTCTTATGAGAGATGGCTGTCTCGTGTCTGGTGAGAGGCTATCTGATAGACAGAATATGCAGCCAAAGCTTCTAAGGTTTCGATGGCTTTTCTGGGCTGATCTCTGATGACAATAATTGGATGATAGGCGCTCCTTGGTGCCGAATCAACATACCTACTTACTCGGTCAGCAAGCAGTGTATGACGCGATCCTTATCATCCAACGCGCGGACATGGTGTTTGTCCTCGGTCCATCTCTGGGCGGCGCCGGTATCCTGAGAATCGGGCATTGAAGTTTGACAAGTAATAAATACAGAATCCTGTCGTGTGTCTTTCATACGCGGATCTTATTCAATCCCATACGCAAGCTTAAGCCGTCACAAACAACATGAAGCTCTTCGGATTCGTTCTTTACGCCTGGGCCAATAGCGCCTTGACTGCCGCGTCGCCTGCAGCTCTCACCTCTGCATCTTCGGATGAGACTCCGGCGGCCAGCATCAGCGTGAGCATCCAATTCCGCTTGGTACCAACAAAGGCTGACGAGTTGTAGTATCCCGGACTTGACATGCATGCCTCGGCGTGTAACCCCAAGAAATGCCTAGCATGCATCACTGGTTGCGCAAGGGAATTCGGCACAACGAAACTGCAACGAGATGACGACCATGAGTACAGAAATATTGACGACTGCGTCGAGCACGAGTGTTTACCCAAGCTCTGCGTAGGCTGCCACGAAGAGGAGTGATGGCACACACATCTGCTGGGCATCTGATGGACGATATGTATTAACCTGCAAAGTCACAATTGTCAAGCAAGGCGGCGGGGGAAGCGGCGTATTGAATCAATGATGTACCTCATGTACTGCATCACCATATGAGACGGTCTCAAGCATTTTTTTTCGGATTATATGGATAGAGTTCTCAGAACTGCTACGCAACCGCTCCCTCTCTCTTGAATTGCTGTGTGTTGTGTGCCGGTTGCGTCGGTGTCGGCCGTTCTTTGTTGTAGGATGCGGAAGGGGAACAGGAACACCGATGCATCTTCTCGAATCGCCTCTTTATGTGAACACAGATGTTTGACACCGAAGCCCATAGGTGTATTGACTGGGTATTTAGGAGGTCTGTTCCTGGACGCAATGGTGGTATTTGAGGTACCTGAGGTAATAGAGATATGGTCGCCTAGAGTCCTAGACTCTGTCAATACGCCGGTCAGTAGCATATACCTCACGTACCACCATGATAAGCCGCCTCGCACCGGATGAAGGGTGCTCATTCGGCAACTGCTCATGGCCATCCAAGTACGCTGCACGATAGCTGGAGGAGTAGGGTTCGCTTGGAGAAGGGGGATAATAATGGTCCCTCATGATAGATACCTAAGGTTAAGAGGTAGGCAGTGTTGCTTGTGACCAATCGTGGTTTTACAGGGTCTAGTGCGCTAGCCACCGGGCTTAGGTACCGTATCTGTGTCTGGATGGGAGTTACAATAACAGCATCTACACGCGCGTTCTTGATATTAGCCAGGGCTATTTCAATACCAGCTAGTAGTCATTTTAATCAAGAGTTCATCGCCGTGAAACAAATAGGCCCGAAATTCTCGTAATAAACACGCCCACAAAACATCACTGAGAACTTCTACTTACGACTTGTGCTGGGTGTGAGCATCCACTGTAAATGCTCCGAGACTCTATTGGAGCAGTGAAGCGGAGGGGGTGAGTGAGTTACGGTGCACTCGAGTGCAGTAACAGCATGGAAACGGATCCCGGCCAGAACCCGGGTCCCCCGTGGGCCATGGTCCAATGGGATGCGGGGGATGACACTGGCGGGTTTGCAGACATGCTGCGACCGACGTCACAACTTGAACTCCGTTCCAGTCCACAGAATTTCTCCATGATCCGTGCCGAGGTACGCCTGGTACTGCAGCAGACTGCAACCTAACCTACCTCTCTTTCTTGTCTCATTATCTTGTATTGTATCTCACTATATTGAGTTGTATTGACTGTAAACCCCGTTACTCGCCCGATGAGTTCCTAATTCATACTGCTTTGATGTAGTTGTGTGACTAGAGTCCGTCCATCCATCCCGTCATCATGTCCTGTAAGTATTTGAGCATCCATCTATGAAGTATACTCGAACCGCCATACCAATTGATGTTAAAGCCGCTATTGCGAGCGTTGCGAGCGTTGCCGGTGCCGCAGCACTAGGAGCTTATCTGGACGGCCGATTCTTAATTCGCAATGACCTTCGACAGGGAAGTAAGAAGCTGGCCGCTTGGCTAGGAATGCGACATATCCAGCAGAAAATGCGCGAGAACAAGATGATGATATATCATATCTTTGAGGAGAGAGTCGGCACGCCGCTAGGGAAAGAGACCTTTCTGATCTACGAGGACCGCCGCTGGACGTATGAGGAATTCTATCACGCACTACAGCCCGTTGCGAACTGGCTGTTGAAGGATCTGGGCATTCAAAAGAACGAGATAGTGGCGCTCGATGGGGCCAACAGCCCCGAGTACATAATGATCATCTTTGCGCTGGAAGCCATCGGCGCCGTGCCAGCACAGCTGAACAGCAATCTCACGGCGAAGCCTCTTGTTCACAGCATCAAGCTCTGTGGCTGTCGCTACGCCCTGGTCGACAATGACATCCACAGTCTTGTGTCGCCGGTAGAGCAAGAGTTGAGAGATGCAGGGGTTGAGACGGTCTACTATTCCCAAAGCTCCATCAAAGACCTCAAAGATGTCGAGCCATTACCGAAATCGCGACAGACCGTTAAGGATCCACTGGAACCTGCCAATCTTCTCTATACTTCGGGGACTACCGGCCTACCAAAGGGTGTTGTCACTCCACGAGCGCGGAGAATGATGGTCGGAGCAGGCACCATGATGACCCTTCGACTGAAGCCAGGCGATATCATGTACACCTGTCTTCCGCTTTACCACGCATCGGCACTGATCTTGTGCCTCTTCGCCTGCATAGCTGCTGGGTCTACAGTCGCTGTCGGCCGCAAGTTTAGCCACAAAACTTTCTGGCCGGAAGTGCACCAGTCAAAGGCAACTCACATTCAGTACGTTGGGGAATTGTGTCGATACTTGGTCAATGCACCTCCGACTCCTCTAGACCGAGGTCATAATGTGAGGGTCGCATGGGGTAATGGCATGAGGCCGGATGTCTGGGAGCCTTTTCGGGAACGCTTCGGCATCGAATGCATTCATGAGCTTTACGGCGCGAGCGACGGGATGGGATTCTCGACCAATGCAAACAGGGGGGACTTTACACGGAACGCGATCGCAGTGCGTGGGCCATTGTGGCATCTTTTAAACCGTGACGAGAAGCGCATTCTTGTCGACCCGGACACCCAAGAGGTAGTGCGAGGGAAAGACGGCTTAGCTATTGAAGCAAAGGCGGATCAAGTGGGAGAGCAGGTTTATCAGAGTATGTCCAATGGTGTCTCCCATGACCGAAGCAAGGAACGGCAACTAATCGTGACAACACAGTGAATGTCTCTGCCCCTGATCAAGGCACGCCTCAGTATTATAATAACCGATCAGCCACGGTCGGTCGACGCATCACCGATGTTTTTCGCCCCGGTGATCTCTGGTTCCGGTCCGGAGATCTGTTCAAACTTGACAGTGATCATCGATTGATTTTCATTGACCGACTTGGTGATACATTTCGTTGGCACGCTGAGAATGTGTCGACAAACGAAGTCAGCGATGTCCTTGGCAAGTCATCCCAAATCGCCGAAGCCAATGTCTACGGCGTCGTGGTACCCAACGCCGACGGGAGAGCGGGCTGTGCAGCAATTGTCCCGACGGATGAGATATTGAATGGGAAGCCAATGGATTGGACTGCACTGGCTGAGCACTGTCTAGAGAACCTGCCGCGGTACGCTGTTCCGATATTTCTACGATTAACGAAGAGTCTCGACTACACTGGGACGCATAAACTTCAAAAGCAGAAACTCCGATCCGAGGGCATCGATGTTGAGGCGATTGAGAAGTCATCTAGCACAGATCAGATGTACTGGCTACCGCCGGGCACAAACACTTATATTCTTTTCACGAAGAAGGACTTACAGGAGCTTAAGGCCGGAAGGGTTCGATTGTAGCTCGCTCTGTATGTATTTTTTCTAACTACCTACAGTGTGATATAATACCAGACAGATGTCAATAAAAAAACAAGTTGATATATAGAGCGCGAATGACTACAATTTTGAAGGTTGTAATGGGCTTTCGGCCTGGTTCTGTCCCTTCCATCGTGTGCACAAGATAACGTCGTATGGGCACGCGTGAAGATCAGTCCCGCACTTGCAGGTATCATCAATCGGTTGCTCACGTATCATTATATAAGCTCACTGATTTCGCGGGTAAGGTGTGAAGCTTTAAGGCTTCGGTTTAAGTATAATTAGAAGTCTGGGGCATCATCACTCTACCGGCGTTGACTAACTCAATATTTCGGTGTTGTCGTTTCGCGAGATTAGTTCTTCGACTCTGCGTTAATTGGCAAGGTGACTTCGATTGTATGGATACCACACATGAGTGCGTTCAGTATTCGCTGTTCTGTTCCTGATGTGGAGTAATATTGGTATCATGATGTAAAAGAACTGTGTCGTGCCGACACTAATGAGTGGCATGGAAGCAATATCTTCTCCGTTGCTGATTGGGAGCCCTGGCACCTATACGCAAGGATCTGCTATCACTGCCATAGTCCAAGCGCATACGATTAACAATAGATTCAACTTGTGTTGTATTTCAGTTGATATAGATTGTGCTAGCTGGCCTCCTCTGTAATCATGCAATCTTCAAAATTGGGGGGCGAAAAAGGCTTATAAGTCAGGTATCCAAAAAGTGTGTAAGAAGCGGCCGCAAGGCAGAATCTCATTGTAATAGCCTTTCGAAAAACGACTTCCGCCAGTCAAGGACCGCAACAGTATTGGAGAATGGTACTGTGTTTTCTCTTCTCAACGTTGTCTCTTCTCAACATGTTCCACTACTTCGTTCCAGACCAACTTTGCATTGTGAGTCGTGACGTAGAGACATAGCTTTCCTCTGTTCACATTATTGACCCATTTGCAGAGAGCGAGAAGAAGTCTTTTGACCTCAGGTGAAGTCTTATCACCGCAACATCGATCAACTCCGACAAGGATAAAAATCGGTCGCGAGAGTGTTCCTTGCTGGTTCGGCCCCAGTGCGCAATAGTCCTCGATCTGTTTGATGGGCGATTTGGTATCGCTCGAAAGTGACTTGACACGGCGTTTGTCAAGAAGATTTAGGATGTCTTGGGCCATGTTTTTGAGTAGCGAGTTGAGGATGTCCGAGGACGTCGACCTTGCACCTTTACATATCAAGTGATAGTCGGGAGAGGCAACCACAACGTCCAAATATCTTCCCTTCTGTGCGAAAGGTGGAAATGCGCATTTGAAAGCATCCCAATAGGCTGCTGCCAAAGATAGCAACTCTTCTTTATCGTCGGAAAATAATTTGACGAACATGTCGTCCATGGGTACGTAGGGCTGACGAATTTTGAGCGCTTCGAGTGAAGAAGACCATAACACCGTATTTGATTGCATCCCTTCTTGGGTTTTCTTGAGCACATAAGGCAGACCGCATGCCTCCCAGGGCTTCGAGCTAACTTGCCGGCTTTCGACGGGATTCTTATGGGTAATCAACCTGATGAAATCGGGATTGCGGAGACAGGCTCCGTACTCTGGGTCTAGTTCCTGCGCGTAGAAGCTGTTAGAGTATGCTAGGCTCTGGGGTATTGCCGATTGCGCAGCGTGGGTCGACATGGCGAAAGTGCTGCAGAATTATTGCGTGTACTATCGCGTGTACTAGCAGAAGGGGAGCAGCAAATTGAACTCAGAAATAGTGTGACCCATGAATTATGGAACAAGCTTTCGTACAGAATGAGTCATCTGTGCTATACCTTATGTATTGTTGGCGAGCTGGCACGCATATCTCGCGATGGCATGCTGTCCTTTGTTTTCAAGCGTGTCCTACGCTACCTCACCAACATTCCCACCAACCCAGTGACATCAGCAAATTCTTGATCCTCAAATAAAAGCAAAGAGGAATGTACACGGACTCAATACTCGATATTCAACACCAGTCGGATATCCCAAGGCGGATGCAAATCTTCTAGCTGGCATGTGTTCTTTGTTCCACGGCATGCTGTCCAACCCACCAACTCTTCACCCTCAATCTAACGCACTCAACTCGAGACACTAGCCAACAAGGGCAAGAAACTCGAAAATCAACATAAAGCCAAAACATACTAAACAAACCCCCAACATCTGCACTTAACACCGTACCCCTCCATTACGAGTGCGTCGAATCCGGAGTTCAAGTATGATCACCCACCCCCTATTACGACCACACCACCCCGCGACACCGGGTAGGTCTATCCAGATTCCGACGCATGCCTCACGCCCACCTAACAAACCATATGGACAAAGGAACATCGGAAATCCCGAGGCACCAACAGAGCAGTACTCTGATACATCGGACATGTCAGTCGCTTCGAACATCGGTCATACCCCCACAATCATCTGGTAAACTTTCTCATTAGTAACTTACCATTCCGTCTTCCTACCTCGCCATCTGACCCACGCTCCTTGACCTAGGTGCAAACTGATCACGATCACTACGCGGCTTGTATTCCATCTATAGCATACATGGTCTAAACTTTGCCACCCCCCGTCTAGCCATGTTGATACAATCTATTTGACATCAGATCCATGCCGCCAGTTCTCCGTTCCAGATATTGTAACCCTCAAGTTGCTCAACTTCTATCCCCATCATAAACAGAACGACACCTAGACTAACGCACTCACCTTTCGAAGATTTCGCCTTTCTTACTTACCTGCCCGAAGGTCATGTCACATTGTCGCAACTCCACATTCACAGCACACATGAGGGAGAACATAGTAGAACCATAAAAGCCATGTCGATTTTATCGTCTTGGTCGCTCCCATCTCAAGGCCTAATCATGCCCCTAGGCATACCATACTCCTACTCCTACTCATCCCATCTCGTCTCTCCAGACAAAATGCAGCGCTTAGAGGTCGCATCATGAATTAACTCCGATCCGATTCCACGAAGGAGCTTTCAAGGGCTTCAGAACTCCACCATTCATCATACAAGGAAAAGAGCAAGAGACCTCTCTTTGGACCGTTTCGCCGAGACGCCAGACAAAGAGATTGCTTCCAATTCATCGTGTTACAGTGTGGGTGCCGGCCTTCCATTTCGGTCGGGTTTCATTGGGTTGTGAATCCGAGTCGCCGGCCGACCGTTCCTTGGTATAGTAGTGGTGGAACAAAAGAAAAATTTTCGCTTGGCTATGTACTGCTGGTTGTGAGACTGCGTGTATGCGTGTTTGTGTGGCCATGCTGGTACGAAGTGTTTTGTGAGTAAGAATCAACTGGGCTCATCTCTCGAGCTTGGGCTGGGTTTGTAAGCCGTTAATATAAGCCATCAATCCCAGGCCGAAAAGAACAACAACCGTCATGGATGTGTAAGGCACACTGCTGGCTAAGAGGTTCTTGGGTGGATCCGCAGCAGATGCCGGCAATTCCCTTCTGAGGTTTGGGGTCCGGGACAGAGTAGACGGCTCAAGTGACTCGGCGGATGAGCTTGCTGCACGGTCTGGATGCAAGGCAGCTTTGACTTTATTACCGGAATCAAGTATCTCTTCATTCCGTGCCTTGTCAGCCTTCTTAGAAAGAGATGCAGCAGCAGCAGCAGCTTTGTGCTGTGTTGCAGCAAGTTCCTCAGCTTCTCTTGCCCGCCTGATCTGGATGGCCATTTCGGCCAAGGACTTGCGGTCGGTGTCCCTCTCGCTTTCCGCAGTCTCGGCACGTTGTTTCCAGCCGTCCACTTGTTGTCGGAGATCTGCAATTTGCTGTACCATGGCCTGTAGTTGTGCATGTAGTTGCGCAGCCGAAATCTCGATGACGTCAGGATTGGGCTGGGTATCGTCTGCCGCATCCACCATGGGCGTATCGACGGGAGAGGATACGACCTCTTCAGTCGGAGGAGACTCGAAAGCGGCTTCCATTGTAGTTCCATTCGTCTGCGCCTCTGTCGAAGAGCCGGCGGTGTTGGCGTCGGCCGATTGTTCCTCCAGTCTCCGGGCCAACTCTTCAGCCAGTTCTCGGGCTCGTCGCTCTTGTTGGAGCATCTCCTCCAGATCCCTCATACGGGAAGTCTGTGATTCTATCTCCTTCTTGGCCACGGTCAATGCTTCCGTAAGTGCCAAGATTTGACTCCCACTCATATCCTGACGGACTGGAGAAGTATGGCCATTCGTCTTAGCCTTCTCAGTAAGACCGCGTCTCAACGAGGGAACATCGGGCTTCTCGGGCAACGGCTGCTGGGGCGGAGGAGCTGGTGGCTCGGAGAATCTGGTCTTCCCATCTGTCCGGAATGAAATGCCATTTCCATTCACCATGTTCGATTTCACGGGCTCCGGAGCCTCGGGTTTGTCATTTTTTATATCTTCTTTAGACAGTAGAGCATGTACGAAGTTGCCCGCGTGACCGAGGTCGTTTGATTGTAAACGAGCATTACGCATCTCAGCCTGCGTATGAAATTAGTTGACATGACCGGAGAGCTATGACTAGTAGCGAAACAAGACATACCTGAAGTTTCTTGACGATCTGTTCGGTGCTGATGGGCGAGAAGAAGAACCCCCGCTGGTTGGCGATGCCGTTCGGCTGGGGACCCATCATGGGGCCCTGTCCCATCCGTCCGCCATTGTTATTGATTGATGACTGACTCCCGGCGCGACGCAAAGGCACGGCGCCCTGGGCACCCATCATCATATGAGGCCCGTTGGCCGGGTCGAGGTCGCCAAAGTTCAGATCCATAACGTTATTGGAGGGGCTGGGGTATCCGGCATGCTCGACCTTAGCGGCAACTTTATGGTGAACAACGGTCTTCTGGTCCTCGCTTACAATATCAATGCCGAGTTCCAAGTGATCCCCAGTCTGCAGCTCGTGCGGTTCCGATTCCCGGTTCTCTTGGGACAAACGGGTGCCGTTCACGAAGGTGCCGTTGGAGGATTTAACGTCGCGGATCCAGACTTTACCCTGACGATCGGCCCAGATCTCGGCGTGCTGGCGCGAAAGGACCTTGGAGTCGAAGAAACCGTTGATTGGAGTGGGGACGGTCTTGGCATTCGTCTGACGACCGATCCTAAGGATGTCAGGGGAGAATGGCACAGAGATGGTCTTGCGCTCGAAAGTGCCGTTGAGGCTGAGCAAGTAGAGGACGGCCGGATTACCAGGTGGCAAAGCTTCGGACATGGGCCGGGGCACGGCCTGCTGTGACGCCATCTGGCCTTGAGAGGGCACGATGGAGGGTGCCGCGTGCAGGGGAGAAGCACCGTTGAACGTGTTGAGAGCCATCTGGCGTCCACCGGTCATACGCACGAAGTCGTTCTGGGGTTCGGGCTTGGGATTAGGCCAGGGGCCCTTGGGTTGGGGTCTCTTGCGCTGGGCGGCGTTGGCACCGTTGGGCCAGGGGTTCAGCTCTTGGGGACTCGCGGGTATACCATTGGACTGCTGAGAGTTGGGGTTGGAAGTGGATGTGGCGACGGTGGAAGTAGACGATGCGGACGATGCGGATGAGATGGACGAGGACGAGTTGTTGCGCTGCAGAGGCTTGCGGGACATTAGCAGGCGGTTGAGGTCGTCGTTCTGCATGATCTGGCTGTTGCCGTTTGCAGTGCTGTTGACGCCATTCATGCCATTCATGCCGTTGATGCCCCAGGGCGTCCGGTTGTGCTGGGGGAAGGTGGGCGGGCTTGCGACGGCCGTCATGGGGAAAGCAGCTGGCACGGCGGCCGGAGCGGTGGTGATGGGAGACACTGCAGTTCGTCGATGACAAGAGAGATGGAAGGAAGGAGCGACGCGGCTGTCGAGGATCCAGGTAGGTAGTCAACCAGTCGGGGAAGGTGGAGGGGGGTAGTGACGGGTAGGCGACGAGTGAGGTTTGCGGGTTCGGTGTGACCTGTAGCACGCTATCAAATGAACAGTCAAACTGTGATGCAGAGGAAGGGACGGCGGGCTATTCGGCGGGCTATTCGGCGGGCTATTCGTCAGCGACGTGTGATTATGGTTGGTAGTGAGTTCCGTCGCGTGTGAGTTGGCGTCGATGCAGGTGGCAAGCCAAAGGGGGACGGATGTGGATGATGGATTCTGATGAATTAAGACGCAGCAGGCGTGTCGTGGTGAGTGTGGTGAGTAGTACCGGCAGTGGTAAAGTTGGCCTCCCCCCCGTCATGAGTGTGTCGTCGGTGGGCCTGGTGGCAGCTCCGGCACAGCGAGAGGTCGCGTTGGGGTGGCAGCAGGACCCGGACAGACACGGGGCAATTGATCTGAGGCAGTCTCCGGCCCCTCGATGATGCTGTTGGGCGTGCAAGAGCTGGATATGGGCAGGCAGAGTCAGAGGTTTAGCTGAAGAGAGGAGGTTGTTCAGAAATCGATCCCGACGACGCCTGCCCCCTAAGCGCCTTTACCTCATCAGGAATAGTGCTGCACAGCGCTTCACCCAGAATCACACAGTCTCACCAGTATCACCATGAATTCCTCTCTTGGTCTTCTGCAGAGCCGCATCTCATTGGGTGGCTCGTGCTGCGGCCGCCCTCCCCGACTCCACCTCCAGCGCTTCATTTTAGGTATTCGCTTCTATGACTGGTCCCCCAGACAAGCACAACCCCCGTCCACTCCGGCGTAAAGCATTCACCTGATGGGCTTGGTAGTGTCTATCGAGGTTATGACGCTACTGGAAGACATTCTATATCATCAAATTGATTGTTATCTCTCACTTGGATAAACTGTACGTCCGTACGCAACAGAGGATTCATTCATGGAGCTTGATTACTCGATAAGTGTCTTCGTCAAGATCTCATCAGAAGACTAAGATCAATTAAGTAGCGAAAATCTGCAGACGGGGCATACATCGAATGGGTTGAATAGCACCACGTGACAGACTGCCTGTATGTTGGATGATGTCGCTGATTTAGGTAAACTGTAATGATTAGAACCCGCTTGCGCATTTCAATGGTCGAATCATATGGCGACAGGCGAGCAGGTCCCTCTCCCTTTTGCTGAGTGCCGAGTGCTCGACGAGGCTGTGAACTCAATAGATGAGACTCCAAAACATTTATTACACCACAACGCATTAAACGTACGTAATCTTAAAAACAAGAATCTCTGAATTAATAACGTGTATGTTCTTAACCATTTTGCAACTTTCGTTATATTTTTTCGATTTTTGAACATCTTGAAAAAGTGGTTGCAATGCCTTTATGTGGTGGCATAAATGTTTTGGAGTCTCATCTATTGAGTTCACAGCCTCGCTCGATCGGCTCAGGCCAACTGTAGTCTATGCCCTTTTGGGTATACCCTGAGCCGGGGCTCGGCTGGGGTGGCTCGACTGTGACCTGTCAGCGGCGCCGGCATCTGGAGACCAGAGCTTCCGACTTTCAAAATCGCATCGCCGAATCTTTTTTGCACATCAGATTACCATCACGCCACCCGAACGGCTTCACGCGACGACGCACCCCTCGAGCATCTCTCACCCTGCGACATCGCCGACTGCTCTGGTTGATCCACGGGCCTCTTTCATTTGTTCTAGCCTTCGACTCCCAACGGTACACCCAAGATGCCGCCGATGCCATCAAACGCCCGCGGGCCCCAGGGTCCCTCCACCATGGACAAGCGTATGTCGCATGCTTAGTCGTGCCCGTGCCTGCGCTATGCATTGGCGCAACAAAAGTACATCCGATGGGCTGACCGATTTGACTACAGTCAAAATGGGTGCCATGATGGGTGGCAGTGAGTCCGAATCCACAACCCTGGATTTGACGTGTGGCTAACTCCCCTCTCAGCTGTCGGTGTCATTATGGGCTTTGTCTTCGGTGCGCGGCTCTCCGATTATTTCCCTCAACCAGTCTACCGATTCTAATACTTGATTCGCAGGAACCGTTAACATATTCCGGTACGGAGCCGGCACAAACGGCATAATGAGAACGTTGGGACAGTACATGGCTGGCTCAGGCGCTACCTTCGGGTGAGTCCACGGCACAAACACCGAACACGAGGCTCGAAAGCTGACCGTGAATCTTCTCTAGATTCTTCATGGGCGTCGGTAGTGTCATAAGAACCGATGCCTCCCCCATCGCCGTCGAGGCTTTTCAGAGAGCCCAGAGACGACCCTTCATCATGGCTGCTCAGCAAGGCTTCCGACCCCGCAACAACAACAACTGAGCAACAACCAAACTCGACTCACCCAAGACCATAGGTGCCATGCGCTGGAAAACTCATGTGGATAAATGGCATCTTCGGTTCTCCAGGAAAACAGACCACCATCTGGTCTTTGTATGACAAGAGTATCTAACCATCTTGTCGGTTTTTAATTGTACAACACAGCTCAACTACCTATACGCGCAAACTACTCGATCCCGCTTCCGCTCCTTTGTAGCCAAGACGCAGGCGGGTAGGCATGATATCCAACAAGATCATATTTGATTGATGATTCTGTACTGTACATACCGGGGGCGTTGGGAAAGACAAATGAATTATATGATCAAATGATGGTAACATATCCATCTCTTACTGCTGAATAAACACCAGACTTACTCAACTATGATGTGATCCCATACTGGTCCCGAACGCCACAAACTCCCTCAGATGGCCGCAAAAGACCTGCTCGATTTCACCCGCTCAAGCACAATTTGTCTCGGTATTGAATTGTAAGACAGCTCGAAGACATGTGGTCCCGCAAGCTCGTATGCCAACTTTTGCCGTCTAGATTTCGATTTCGATGTAGACGACCACTCGCACAATCATCACATCATAGAATTACCAAGCTGAAGCAGACCGCGCTCGCCAAGGACCTCTTCGAACACACGTTATGTCATGCATCCTTCTGTCGCACTGCAGCTTTCACACAGATCCCTCTCAATGTGCGCAGCGTATTTCCTTCGGCCCTCGTTTAGGGACGCCCCATCCAAATGTCCGAGCTAAACATAGCTTAAGCCACATCTTCGACGACCTCAACAATGCTTAGTCCCTCCAGAGATCGCTTTGGACAAAAAAGCAATCATGGCTGCCGACGAGCCCCTCCCCTGGTCCCGAAGTCATCCATACAGGCCAGCATTCAAGATGCTGATCGTCATGACTGCTGCCAGCTCTGCACTGCAACCTACGATCTACCGTACGCGCTACCTACATCTCTCTTGGCGATCTCGTATGCTGACTCCCAAGTCCTGCAAGTGCCAGCCACCCAGCTTCCATAGCTCAATATTGTATAGTGTATCGGTCACCGCCAAATGCTCCATCGCGATAGCCTCACTCTTATCCAGTCAGCTCATGGCAGTACCACTCGACATGTCAGATTTTCCTATTTTGGTAGGGTTTCGAGGATAAAATCTGTCAAATTGTCAATAGACAATACGATCAACCGTTTCTGCATGCATGTCTCAAGTCAACTCGAAGCTGAGCCGCATCGAGTATGTCAAAACTCAGAGACATCACCACCCGAGCAGAAGGTCTTGTCCTGCAGTCTCGGGCCCCCTCTACTTCCGCCTACAGCTATCGACGCACGAGCGGCCGTGGCGGCAGAACGTGTCCAGTCACCGCCTCAGCGGCAGGCCTACTAGTTCTGTTTATGCTCAAACTACACTCAGCGATGGCAGTAATGAGCATAGGACTATCCACGGAGCTTGGTTTTCCAACCACATTCTGCAGAGATCCCTGGATTCTGTGAGGATGGTTGCTGATACTTTCCCAACATCGGCATATCGTGAGCTGGCGGCGAAGACAGCAAGCAACCTTCGGAGAACTCCATTATGCAACAATGACAGGAACAACATATACGAGTCTAAGTGGCTTGCTTCTATGGTCCTCGCAAGCCACCGAGAAAGTCCAAAGTTGATTCTGCAAATAGTGTCACAGGTCTCACTTTAGTGTTGTCTACCTAGGTAAACTCAGGCTGAGGGCCCTTCATAGTCATTGCAGTAATTCGGGAAACGAGTTACCCGTTGACAAGCTCATCAACCGCTCTTCAAAAGGAGCATATTCTTCTTACTTTCATGTTAATCAAACTCTGTCCCAGGTGTGCATGTCGATGAGCGAGCGCCGTAGAGTAGCCGGTTCGTTGTCTTTTCCCTTAACCCCTTTTATAATATTGTTGTTATCATATACATGGTAATTGTGCTTATTCTGAGCCCATCTTGTTACTTTTCACAACATGAAATACCCTAATAAATTGAACTATCTCGTTGGGGCACTAACATCATCAGCACAGAACGGGTATGCCACTGTCTTCTACCTCTTATATAACTCAGTTTCTATACTAACGTGACCAATAGAAAATCGCTATGGGGCACACTCCTCGCACCAACACTCCCTCCTTGGATAATGAGCAGTGGCAAATCAGGATCTTATATCCCTTGGGGCAGCAAAACAGCTGGTAACAGTGATCCATACACAGCTGCACCGACGACAGGCATCACTCGCCACTACGACTTCAACATCAGCCGTGGCCTAATAGCACCAGATGGGTACGAGAAGCACGTTATCTTAGTCAATGGACAATTTCCTGGCCCAATGATCCAAGCCAACTGGGGTGACTACATTGAGGTCAACGTCCACAACAACATCGTCGATGAGCCACCAGAAGGCACCGCTATGCACTGGCATGGCTTTCTCCAGACCAACAATTCTTGGGAGGACGGAACACCCGGTGTGTCTCAATGCCCGATAGCTCCTGGCAAGAGCTTCACTTACAAGTTTCGGGCCGAGCTACACGGAACATCTTGGTATCACTCTCATTACTCTGCCCAGTACTCTGGCGGTATGTATGGACCCATCGTTGTCTATGGCCCAAGAAACGCAAAATACGACATCGATCTCGGTCCGATAATGGTCAATGGTAAGCACTCAACAACAACACATCTCAACAGTGACACACAAAACTAACACTCATTTCAGATTGGTACCACGAAGACTACTACGAAACAGTCCAGGAAGTAATGGCACCCAACGCCAACGGCCGCCCCCTCTCAGACAACAACCTCATCAATGGCAAGATGACCTTTGACTGCTCCACCGTCGAGGTGGGCGACACAGCGCAGTGCACCAGCAACGCCGGTCTCTCCAAATTCAGGTTTCAAGCCGGGGCGGCCCATCGTCTCCGCTTCATCAACTCAGGCTCCGAGGGTGTGCAAAGGATCTCCATCGACCAACACAACATGACGGTAATCGCCAATGATTTTGTCGAGATCCAACCCTACGACACACAAGTCGTTACCATTGGTGTTGGCCAACGAGTCGACGTCGTCGTGAAGGCCAACGTGAACTCAAAGGGCGCCTATTGGCTCAGAGCGAATATGACTAACTGCTCGACGGCTAAGCAACCCAATGCGCTTGCTGCCATTTACTACGACAAGGCGAATACTAATTTCGTCCCTAAAAGTACCCCCTGGAATGTGCCTGATCCGAATACATGTGCCAATGATGATCTGGCGATCACCAAGCCGTGTTATCCTATAAAGCTTCCTGAACCCTCGTGGACACAAAATATGGATATTGGGCTCTACCGCAACGCTTCGGGTAACTTGCTTTGGACGTTCGGGGTGAGTCCTCCAAGCCACTATTTCCGATCTCCTCGTTTCTGCATGCGTGAGATTTGACTAATTGGTAAAAGGGCGTATCCGCAAGAGTGGACTTCAACGCACCAACACTACGCCAACTCAACAACAACGACTTCAACTTCGAACCTGATATGAATGTCATGAACTTCGGTTCCAACACGTCTGTTCGCTTCATCGTCAACAATCCCACGCCGGCGTAAGTCTCATCCTGTCCTCTCCTTGCCGTTTTCTTATCCCCCTTCCCCTATTGCTTGACACACTGACGCCCACTCATAGCTCCCACCCAATGCATGCCCACGGAGTAAACATGTACATCCTCTCCGAAGGCGCCGGGAACTTCAACCCATCCACCTCCATCAACACAGCCAATCCCATGCGTCGGGACGTGCAGATGGTCCGCGCATTCGGGCACGTAGTAGTCCAAATGGACGTCACGAACCCCGGTGTCTGGCCCTTCCACTGCCACATCGCTTGGCACGCATCTGCTGGTTTCTTCAGCCAGATGGTCTTCTTGCCTGATGAGATCAAGCAGTATAGCCTGCCGGACAGTGTGGGGCAGACTTGCAAGGACTGGGATACCTTTACGAAGAAGGCGGTTGTGGATCAGATCGACAGTGGGCTGTGAGTCAGCGATAATAAGAGGCGGATGGAGGTAAGGGTGGAAGGCGACAAAGCATTCTTTGCAAATCTTTGTTAGATTCTTCTGATACATTCTTTTAAAGCAATGCATACTAATCGGTAACTGGTGTTCCTTGCATATACGGCACTTATGTGCATTTTCTATGCATAGGTATATATACTATACATCACCATATTATCTTACTAGATTAGAGACATAATACTAGAAATTCCTTAGTTTCAGACAGCGTTCCCTCGTTGTTCACATTGTCAGCAGTGCACAAGCAGTAGTGACAGTTCACATTGAGAAGACCATGAACATACCTGAAGGTCGTACTAAGAGACCAAGGTAGATTCTACTGCTCCTGAATTGCTGAGAAAAAGTAATGTTCATCCACTCATTTTCTGTCAGGATCGTATGGCTTTACGCACAATCTGAGCATGGAAGCTCAGCACAGTAATGACTGTCGAATTCAGTTGCTATTAGACCCTAGCTTGGTCGTACCGTGAGATCTATCGCCATCGTCTGATCGTCTGGCAATCGGTTCCTCTGCAGTACAAAATTACCTGGAACATACAATTACCACGGACTCTCCTTGTTCATTTGTATCTCTGATACGTAAGACGCGTGTCCGTATGTTTCGCCTCCCACTTCCCCCATTCTCACATTCTCTCTGTATTTTTCACTTTTCTCATCCCTTTTAGTCTTGCACCATCTTTCTCTCTTCATGATCGGTCCACCACTGGACCAAAACCTCCACTCCGTATCCTATCCCTTTCCCGTTCACTGGGGCTTGCCTTTACGAGCAGGAGAAACAGCCGCAATGCCCTGGAGTCTCTTGCTTCGTCTGAGGGGTTGAAGAGTAGTCTGCTCAGCGTCCACTCTCTTGTGCTTAGGGTACTGGATGCTGTCTGCCAAGGCAATTTCCAGCCTTTGTCTTTTGGCGCGTCGTCTCTTGCGTTGCTTCGGGATGGCCGCGAAGTCAGACTCTTCACTCTCTTCCTCTTGCTTAATCTCTTCCCATCCTTCTCAGTCAACTCCTGAGAATCGTCGACCGTCCATGATTCTTCGGCTCTTGCTTCTTGCTTGGTTCTCGTCAGGATCCTGGTCGACAGTGTTATTGCGTCTGCTCAGAGGCTAGCTTTACCCTGATTTTTCCCTTCCCTTCTAGACTCCTGGTACCACTTTTTCATCTGTTTGATGGTCTTCCGATACTGTTTCCAGACAGTGTGGTTGATGCTGAGATCGTTGGATTCTCTGTTCTGCTGAGACTGGTTTGCACCCTGAGTGCCAGTGTTCGCGCTCTGCTTAAGAGGACTTTCCTGACGACCGCTGCTCATTGGGTCATGGACTGTAACATGAGCAGCGCTGGTCTGTTAGTGCATTCTCATGTTGCGTCCGGTCTCGTGAGTCTGGCTCTGACTCTTATGGTTGTTCAGCTCATGAGTGTTGACCTCACTAATGACAAAATGGTCGCCTTCAACGCGAACAGTCACCTCGCATGCGCCTGGAGCGATCTCGGAAATACTCCAGTGGGTAATAGCTGAGTCACAATATCTGGCAGCGTCGCGTCTGGCACAGGCCAAAATCCATATCACACCAAGCACGAAAGCCGTCTGTCTGTGTTCAACTTTCAAGCCCCCAAAGAGCCATAAACTGATCCTATTTAGATATGTACTTTGACTGGAGCTTAATTTCTTGCACGAGTCCCGCGGAAGTATATTTTCCCATCGCGAAAATTGATGAATGACATTCAATCAGACTTATGTTCCGTCTATCATACCTGTTGTTTATAACCTTCGGTCGAGATGAGCTCTGTTTTTACATTATGCTCGGGGCTCTCAATAAGCCCTCCCCACATACTCCCCATCTATTCGTGCCTCGATTTCCTTACCGCTGCCCTGACTAGGACTTGGTACGAGCGACGCCTTCATCCCTGATAGTTCCAACTTCACTACTGCACGGCAAAGAACAGCGCTCAATATGTATCTTAGCACGATAGTCAACGAGTCCACCAAGCTGAAGAACAGCAAACCCGATAGAACGAGCGTGCCGAACAACACCTGTATCAGGATACCTAGGGAAATGAGCCATGTTAAGACGTGGAATAACAGGTGCTCTCGTTTCCACTCTAATTGCATCATCGGCTGGAAAGCAGTGGGCAGAAAATACGTTGGCAACCAAGACGGTGTTACAGTGCCTGTCTTGCGATAGTGCTCGTCCTTGTCTGTCGCTGGCGTAAGCCGGACTCGTAACCAGATCGTGAGAACCGATGCTAGGTGAATTATGGCAGCTGTGTAGATGAGCGCGTTGAGTTAGCAGCTGTTTCAGCTTCCATTGGCTGAAGTTGAGGCTCTCCTACGTACCAAGAAAAGTCCATAGTGGCACACCAAATACAGTATCAGGTGCGAAAACGGCCACGGCATGTACTCCTAGCTCATATGCTAGATCAATGACGTTTGCAAATGCACCCGCAACCATCAGATGTTCCACAACGGTGATCAGAATCGCCCACTTCTCGACATGGCTCCAGCCCATGCCCGGTATGTGTATCCCTGTCACATCTTTGCCCTCAACAAACGTGGACAGAGACTCGGCAAAGTCGCTACTCTTCGCCATTGCTACAGTTGGGCTGCCTGCAGCGACTAGGAAGCCCAGGAATGGTCGGCGGATGCCAACAAGAGCCGTTTCGACAGTCGTGCTGCCCAGAGATTGCAATATCGTGGGGACAAGGCCGAGGACAAGATTACTTGCTGCCACTGGAGAAATAGTCAGACAATGCTAAGCAATGGCGATATCGAAAGACGGAATGAGGGCTCGAAATAATGGGACTCATGAAAGAACATGCACTCTGCTTTGCGCGACTCGGGCATCTGGGTCAGAACACAGTCGATTACCGGATTGACCAGTGATTGGAGACCTATGGTCTTGTTGACATTGCCGGTCAAGTACGCGGCATAGCTATCGGCGCACTCAGGTTTGCGTAGATAACCTTGGATGATATTGTTCCAGCCCGGGAAGAAGTGGTCTGCACACGACTATGTCAACTGTTGTAAGGTGCCGAATTGAGTGCGGAATACCACTAACCAAATTGATGCGTGGGCGCGCACTGAACCGTAGACGATACGGCTAGCAATGCTGCCAAACTCGCACTGCTTAACTTCATGACGGAGAATTGAAAGGGGCGACCAGCGCTGTGAATGTCAAGATAGTGAATCGGTCTACTGCGTAACTCCACATGGAGTTCGAACATCAATGACTTCCCAACTGGTTATATTTTGAACGACAGCAGAGCCTCTGTTGATATAATGGTCTCTATCGGGGTCGCATTGGCTTGAAACAAGCAGGACATTTGAAATGGCCACCCAGCCAGCCGTTCTTCATGTCTGAGAACGGCGACCGGCGGCATCTGAAACGCTTCTTCAACTGTCAGGTCATTCCTTCTGCAGACGATATTGCACATCTGAACAGTTTCAAAATCTTGGTGGCTGGGCAGCGAGATTGATAGAACTTGTCAGCTTGTTAGAAGAATATCGCATGGCGGTGTCGGTTGTTGAGACACTTCGTGGAGTCAGGGGATGTGGCACAGCGCCCGCTGCCATTCCATTGGACGGCCTCCATGTTGGTATTTCAGATAGTGTTGCCCCTGAAACAATCCTATCTATCGTCTACAGCACAATGTCAACTCACAGTTCGGTATTTGATGCCCTGAAACAGGACTCTAGGAATTCTCTGGACCGCATTCATGCAACTGGCGATTTCGCAACATCTCACCAATATGATTCATTTACGAATCCTGGCTTGATGGTCACTGGCCGTGACATCCCACTCCCATTAGTGCCTCGCGACATCGATAGAATCAAAACATGTTGCAGCTCAAATACTCAGGACAGAGACGAGCAGACAGGGTTCAACAGTGGCTGGTGACTCAATTCCGACATCTTTGCACCGACTAACCCCCAAGTGGTCTACTTTTGTCGACGGGCTATTGAAAAAGGTGGCCCATGATCTTTCCATAGCTGACGCGGACGACATGGAATTTATCAGGGCACTACCGTGCAATCTGATCCTGTACGAAGCGAATGCATTCGGAGGACGTAGCCAAGTGTATGATGCCGAGCCAATGGCAATCGGCACTCTGGCCATCTACCTTCCTTCGCCCCATGATGGCGGCGATTTTCATGTGTCTTGTGATGATCGAGAGGTCGTGCTTAACACTAGCTCAGCGTCGGAGTATTGCCTTTCGGCTCTCGCTTGGTACTCCGGTGTCACACAAGAGATCAAACCTCTCGAGCGTGGTACCCGGCTTCTGTTTACGTATAACATCACTGACACGGATGGCGAGCGTTTCGTTAAGCCAGCTGTACAAGGTGCTGTGCGTAATGGTAGCGGACTCAATACGTTGGGGTTAGAATGGTCCTCTGAGTACTCGGAAACAAGATGCCTCGCATACCCACTTCTTCATTCTTATACACCCACAAGTCTGAAGTTCGATGAGCTCCAATACAGGGATAGGACGGTTTGTCAGGCCCTCGGAAGAGAGGGCTCCAAGCACGGCTATATCATGTTGCTTGCGAGTCTCAGCCAAGCAAAGCGCAGCGGCGACATTGCTGAAGAGACCCTCTTCTTCGACGATGACGATTATGTATACGAAAACGACGACGAAAGCAGCGAGTCGCTCTACCTTTAAGACATTCGATACTTCTCAGGGTGCGAAACTGGCAGGTGTCGAAACATCGAAAAGGCCGCAATTCTAGGCGACGTCGATGAAGACAGGCTTGACGCTTCCATCTGGGAAAGTGATGTTCTGCGCAAGGAGAATTGTTAGTACGTTTATGCAGTAGAGCGAGCTAATCACTGTCTCTAGCAGTTGCAAGGTACAATGCATGGACAAGGATTCACCATCTGTAGACGATGACTGTTGTGACGCGTTGTGTTGTACAGGTGGTGCGCAAGAGCGGCAGCTATATCGAAGCTCTGCCACAGAAACGACAGCTCTCCCGTTTGGTAACTTGAACAGGGGCCGAGACAGGAAACTTGAGGACATGATCGTCAGGGTTGTTGGGCATTCGGCCTGACAGAGTATCGGGCGAACCGGAGCTGGCAGAAAGGTTGTCCTCAAGTGCGCTAGGCAACTCTATCTCATGTTTCTCGTCCAAGCCGGCTGCTTTCATAGGGGGATCCTCGGACTGAGTCGGTATCTCATGAGCTTGGCCCCTCAGCGACTCGTCAACCACCACAGAGCGATCGCCAGGCGAGTCGTAAGCCATAGCTCCATCAGCTACTGCGTGCGAAGTCTCTCGGGACACAGTGTCAGCGGGCTCGGTCTGATTGAGGGCAGCCTCATCGAGGCCAGTCTTCATGAAAACAAGTCCACGGCAAGCGCATTGGAGTTTCTCCTCCGAGGTCTCGAAGTGCTTTCCACAACCACAAGCGTGGTTAGGAGATTCAACAATTTGCTGGTTAAGGTTGGCGATGGTCGGGAAGCTGGGCTTGCCCTCGCAATGGCAGTAGAAACCCATCTTTGCTGTAGGAGCCGTGACCTTCAGGAGCGCAGAGGCGACGCGCTGCTGAAAGTAAGATATCAGTGATGGATGAGTGTGGTACAGGACGCCAACACGACCAGTTTTGACCGTGAATGGAGAGTGAATGGAGAAAAATTAGTGGCGCGTAACGGTCGCGACGTGTACGAGAGGGCAGTTGTTTTACCGATCGCAAACGCGCGCAAAGTCTTGAGAAGGAAGGAAGGCAAAATCTGTGGCATATGCATCGTCCTGTGCGAGCGACACAACTAACGCAATAATGACTGGAGATGCCCTGGTAGTGAACAGGAGATACTTGAACACGGAGTCCAGAGTGATAAGCTACAAGCTACATGCAAATTACAGCTGGTTTTGTTATCTGCGCTGACACTTTTGCATGGTGACCTTCTCTTGATGACCTTCTCTTGATGTCTGCGCTCTTCCCCTTATATAGGCATTTGAGCATTGCGCGCCTTCCTGTACAGTGCCCTGTCCATGTACCTAATCTTGTCAGCAAGCCCTTTGCTCAAACCCATTGCCCCGATTGTTAAGAAAGTCATCTCAACAACAATATACTTACCAGTCAAGCTTGATGCTTCGGATAACACAATGACGTCTGTTTGACCGTGTTGACTCAGGCCTTGGAGTCTTCTCGGAGTTGCTTCCTACAAGCATCATAAAGGACATTCAACAGGGACACCTCCGTCGTGAGCCGAGAGCCGTGATGGGTCTTGGATGGCTTCTCCTTGGTATCCTTTACCCGAGCGAGGTTATGGTGAGGCGAATCTCCTACATGCTGAGCTAGGTCTGCGAATGTGACGAAAGCTTTGTCGCAGATGCAGGTAAATTTCTGTCGATGAATATCGGCAGTTTGTAGATGCTGAGCCAAGGCCGCTTTGGTTCCAAGTTTCTTGCCACAGTCACAAACAATGGTCTTTGGATGTTCCTTCTGGTGCCGAACCAGACTCTCGATGGCTGAGAAGCTCTTCTTGCAATCGCAGATGAATGCCCGTCTATGTAGAGAAGAATCTCGTCGGTGTTTTGCCAGATCCTCTACTGTTGCGAACTTCTGATCGCAGTCGCAGACAATCTTCCGTGTTTGGAGGTCACCTTTTGCAGGCTGAGCGGGACTATTTACACCCGTAGTGATTGAGCCGCCTGCGCTGGGCTTGCGATGGGATAGAGAGTCTCTCCGGTGATTTGATAGATCAGATTGTGTTGCGAAGCTTTTGTTGCAGTCGCAAACGAACTTGCTAGGACCGCTCTTCATTTTGATAGTCATGGCGCAGGTAGGTCGGCGCGATAGTTGCTGGTTTACTGCACGTTTAGCGATGAATGAAGATGATAACAAGTTGATATATGAAGGTGGTCAATTATCTGTGCGTTATGGAACGTGAATCTCGACATTATATGTGTTGAAACTCAGGCCTCCGTTTGTAATCCCATGCCTCGCTTGGCAACAGTGCCTCATCTGGTCGCCTATAACGGCCAATGAGGCGATGCACTCGGCACCGAAGCAAGCGCTTCAGGAAACGCCAGGAATCAATCCTAGTTTTGACATTTGTTATTCGGAAGAACCAATCGCTTGGTGGAAACCCATTGCAACTCGAAGCAATCGAAGGCATCTAAAACACCTGTTGGGGGCACTGCCTGAATACATAAGGTATCTACTGAGTATGCCTATGATGCGCCGCAGGCGAAACTTTGATAAATTCTTCAGGTGTGATAGTCTAGAATACATCTGTTCTATCTCTGATGTAGAGCACTCCTTTTCTATTGGTTTTGATCTCGCTTAATTCTGGTATCTAAGCTAAGCGCCCTCATTCTGGAACTTACTGAACCTTTGACTTGTAGTATATCAAACATACACACCCCCTGCCTCCAAGTCGATACAGTTGCTTCTACCGACAACGCGCAATATCCTCTGTCCAACACTGAGGTATCCAAATACACGGGGAGGCAGGAAGACTGATAATAATCGCAAAAGCATACACATGGAAGTCATCGCTTCTGTACAGTAGCGCATCTCCAAACTCCACACGATTCAGATTATCGAGAATGCCGGAGATATTCATATCCGACAAGAAAGAGGGTTGGGGAAAAGTGAAACCTATTGTGAATATAATAACGAAGACTATCAACCATGTCTCGAAGCTCCGCAATACGGCAAGGCTTTGAGTATAATAGAAATGCCCCTAATAAGCTTCAGAGGTCCATCATTGACACTGCACGCGACAGAGAGTCATGCCACTGGACGTTTTCGTGGCCAGTGTTTCTCCCGCACGAGCGCAGCGAGCATTGAGCTGTATATTGTGTTTCGCGGCCCGGGAGCTCACGACAACACGCAGTGCCGGGAATAAAGAGTGATTGCCCGAGACAAGAAGTCGTGTGGAGCGTTTGAACGCACAGCCACTTTGCATCAAGCCGAACCTGAATCATTTCGAATAGCGACGCCATTGAAGCCTAGGTACCTAAATATAGACAAGCATGGCCTGATCCGAGATATTTACGACTATTCACTGCTCCTAGAAGTTGAAGCAAGGTGTAAGCCTCGGAACATGATCATTGTCAATTAACACTATGCACAGAAAGACCAGAACTTAGTTTCCAAACCCTAATCTCATCACGCTTTTTGTGCTTTATTCTTACACAACGGCTGGCGTAGACAGAGCTTATCGGTATGTGTTGCTTGGTATTAACAGTCTGCTCCATAGACATGATTAATACCAACTTCAAAGATATCTAGGACGTGATACACAGGATAGATTGATGTAATAATCAAGTAGCTTGCCGTTCGGTCCGTTTGCCTAAACCACATCGGATAGTAGTTCTCCTCAGTGAATCTGGCATCACCCGTGCATCTCGAATAGATACAACCCCCTTACTAGGTATCTGGTCATAACTATCTTCTGGGAAACCCTTTCTTTCACATGATCCAACACTTTAGCATCGGTTCCGGCTCTTCAAAATCACCTACGATAACGAACAGCACGAATGCTATCAGTAGGGTGACCCAAGGATGGTCGCTCACTGCTTGGACTGCCTTCATCACTCCATTGTTGATCTTCGCCTCGGCCAACTGAAGGTCAAGGTTTTGATTGTTGTTGACATTGGCTGAATCTAGATTTGTTTCTCCCTTGTCAGATCGGACTGCAGCCTCGCTTGTATGTGGATATATCTAAGATGTCGCATCATTAGCAATGGGTGCAGAAGGTAGACTGAGTGGCCCACACGACTGTATCGTGAAAAACTTGTATACATACCGCATGAGTCATCTGATCCTGGCCGCAAACTGAGACCGCTAAGTGCTGCACCAAATCGTAACGAAACGCAAAAGATTCGCCGCACGCGCAGCGATGCAATACGCGTTGAGATGGGGATGGCTGCGGTGTGCTCTGAAGTGTATCTCTAGCTGCTGACGAAATCTTCTTTTTGATGGCTGGACGTTTGCTTTGATGGCGAGGAGAGTCTTTAAGATGATGAGCTAGACCCTCGTGGGTTGTAAACTTCTTACCGCAGCCGCAGACGACCCTCTTTCGGTGATGAGGCGAGTCTCTCTGGTGTTGGGCTAAGCCTTCGGCTGTCGTAAAGTCCTGCCCACAGTCGCAAGGATGATAATGAAAGGGCGAGTCTTTGCGATGTTGGCGTAGGTCGTGTCCGGTTGTAAATCGCTTGTTGCAATCACAAACATGGCTTTTGCTAGCATTGACAATCATCTTGATAGTAATTGCGAGGTTTGTATACCCCACATCAATAGACTGACTATGAGCCTAGCAGAGAGAGATTGTTGCAGGTGGTTTGTGAAAAAGAATCGGTGCTGTGGCGCAGGTATATCGAAGCCTTTTATGAAGAGGTTGCGAAATTAGGCCTCGCTGTTTGTAAATGCCATGCGAGGCAACTTCTCGTTGCCAGGGTACCGTAGATGCAACATCCCGAAACTGCTAAGAACAGTCAATGGTCTGAGAGCGATAATCCGTTTACCGTGCACAGATATATGACCTCATTTTACAGACGCATTTAATAAATAGCAAGTTAAAAGTAGCATTGGGAGGGAAAAACGACAGTTGTGTCGTATGGGCATTTGTATAAACAGGTACCAAAGATAAAGCATTTAGAATGGAAAATCTTCGAACCAAGTATCGTGACTGGATCATCAGGCGCTGGAGACATAGAAGCCTGTCGAACAAGGTTGATCTCGAAAGAACATCGAGCGGTCAGACTATCGCTCCTCTTCGTACATACCGCTCATTGCGTCTTTTGACAAAATATTCCTGGTTACTCCAATTCGCTTCTATGAGAATTAACGCAGCATTAAGATACAACTCTTTGTTCTATAGTGACCACGTCAATAATGTCGAGATCTAAATAATGCCACCTCTGATTTTCAATAATCACAAAGACAGTGGGCCACTACTCGCTTGGTCGAAAGTAAGTCGTAGAATAAAAGTGCGCTTCTGAAACAGACGACATGTGCAAGTTTGTCGTCTCTCCGGGCTCCCGTATCGAGGAATGCTCCCGTATCGAGGAATCGACACGGCGACATGCCGTCGCACCGATGACGCGGCAGACTCTTGTTGCACCTTCGAAACCTAACAGACTCGAAACTTGCTATAGGCTCTGCATCTCATGCAAGGAGTACAGCGTGCGCGAGGTTCTGGTGTAATGGGTAGCGGCTACCGCTACCGTTGGAGCCAGCATGCGGAGAAACAATGTTTCTTCTGCCTAACGCCCCGGCAACCATTGACGCTCCTGTCGCCTAAAGCAACATAACCCAGTAACTCACTCTGGGAAGATGTCAGGAATCTTGGAAAGATGTAGGGTTTGGAAACATGGTTTTGGACGGCTGAGTTGATCCAGTAGGCACAAGATAAACTGGTGGATATCGCAACCCATCTGAAACGCTTTCAGGTTTGTTTCGATCATTCGCGATATCCCTCCAAGGACAGTCTGTCGTTGTTTGGTTCACCCCATAAATGATGATGGGCCCGTTTAATCATACATACTGTTGCTAAGCTTCGTGCTTGACTTGCTGAGTGTTAGATCATATTGACATAGACAACAAGATGATGGAAGCCAATGCCCTTCGAGTATTAATCGGATAGTTGAGTTACTCGTAAGACAGATCTTGTCTACATAGTAGCCTCTGCTGATTCATTTGCCTGATACCAGTGATTGGCAAGGTGCGCTTCCAATGCTCTATTCGACACTGCGCCGTAAACACATCACAAGATTTGTGAGAGAATCAAATCCTTTGATTAGGCGAATGATAATTAGAGAACAACAGGCTGCGTTATCCATTGTTCTATGCCTATGATGATGGCGCCGTTCATTATGTCTCCGGCTTGCTAGCTATTGAAGCCATCATCTTTTTACACTTGACCGCCAACAAGTCCAACACTCCTCTGCACACCATTTTTGACCTCAAATAATGCCGCCAGCCTTCCCTCAACTTAAAAGGAAACATTCCAGACCCAGGTCACGACCGACCAAACATCAGAAAGAAGCCCCCAAGCAGCCTTCACCACCACCTCAACGACGCCGTAGGTGATCAATGCCAAACAAACGAAAAGAAAGACACCCAGCAGACACTCCAGGTCACCGCCATTGGTTTCGTGGCGATATACAGGGCCGTCGAGAATCTCCGAATCCGACTCATCCTCAGTGTTGTAGGAAAACGAATAATCGTCAGAGTCATGGGAACTGTTGGAAGCATCAGAAACATAAAGACGCTCATCGTCAACATAGTCATCGCTGTCATCCTCCGAATCCTCTCCCGAGTCGAATGGCGTATCGGCCTCATAGCCGGAATCGTCGGTATCCTCAGTATCCTCAGGATCGGAGGCAGCAGTTGAGGACTCTGGATAGTCACAGAAACGATAGTCGAGAGATAGCTCCGAATCATGCGTCATGCTGGTGCGGTCAGATTCGTCATCCTCCGTATTCTCATTTGGGCTTGGGTAAGGCGCGCGAGTGAATCCGCGCGAGGGGAAGGACAAGCCGTTGGTATCGCGGTCAGGGGCACCAGCGCCACCATCGTAATCTCCAGAATAGCCACTAAAGCCATCCAAGTGAGTAGGGGCGGTGATCGAAGGGGCGATGTTGCAAACGGTCATCAGGGGGCTGATGACAAGATTGTTGCCGCCTTTGGAAGACGGTGCATCGAGGGAGGGCAGATTAGCCTCCTCAGAGTACGGATCACTCATGTTGGAAATGGGCTCAGTTCAGGGGATCGGTTTTGGGTATGATGTCTAGACGATATCCGTATCAATGCCGTACAAGTGAGAAGTTTCGGTTTTTGATCGCGATGTCCTTGGTTGTAAGTCGCAGTGCTGAGTAGTGAATAATGACTCTTTGATAGTTCAAAAGAGGATACTCGAGAAGAATACGCAAAGCAGACAAACGGCAGAGGAAATATCGGGTTGTGCGCGTCGAGTTGCTCAGATTTGCCTTCAGACTGTTCCTACTTTACTTGCGCTGGTTAGACGCGATGCTGATTTTACAAAGAGCTATGGAAGTATATGTTTAGTTCAAGTATTAAGCAGTCACGCTAGTAAGCTACCTTCGTACTTTCTCTTTGAAGATTATATAATAAACAAACCAACTGAATGCGATCACGTATCCTAGCTGTGTGGTGCTTTTCTCAAATCCCTTCCTCTCTACAGCCTTTTCCAGACCAGCATACGGTTAGGACGAAACCAGTTCTTAGAAGAGCCAGTTGATCGATGGTATACAGGCAAATCTCCATTCGCGTGAAGAGCTGCTCAGACATGACATGCCTCCGTGGTCTGCTGTAGGGTTACACGTTTGAAGGCACACACGGCCATACAAGTAATAATCAGCAGACTGTGTTACAGGTTAACATCTGGGATGATTTGCGTTCACCTACGACTAGCATATTGATACACATTCACGAGGTGGAATAATGATGGAAAGGTACATTTGCAAGTTTGACTTTAAGTTTGCCATTCACGTACAGCAGCTGATCCAAGACCACACCACCTACCCACGTGTGAAAAGGCAGTAATAACAAGAGCTAGTCCACAGGTTAAATCTCGGCCAAGCGTTTGCGTCTACCGGCAGATCACGACCATGTATCACATGTGCTGTCAAGCGACGATCGAGAACGTAACCTACAGCTTCGAGGCCTGAGCTACACTTCGAGTTCAGCAGCTTCTCGCTTTCAGGACCGACAAGTGCTGCAACTACACTCAGTGCACTGCAGTCACATCCATATCTAGATTTAGCAGGCAAAAAGTCCTTACCAGTTGATATGCAACAACAAAGACATACATATGACTTATATCAATCATATCACAGACAGCAAAGCTTCAAAGAACTAAAACCTTGGATGTGAATTGATCAAAAAAACAAGTGGTATTCATCCCTAGTCGCCCCTATTTCAGCATTGCAGCATTGCAGCAATGCTCTTCTTGCTCGCAAATCGGCTCGGCTCCATATACAACAAAAGAAAAATGTCGTAGTGAAGAGTGAGACTTTAGAGATCTTTTGTCCTATCCCCTCCTAGTGCAAACTTCTAGTGTGTAGAACCGTGTAGTAACGCAGCATGCATCATCTCATCTTCAAGTGCCAGAGCGAGGGGGCGGAAGCAAAAAGCAAGAACCCTCTAATTACAAGAAAAAGCAGCTAAAAACACCATAGTCTGAAGCGCAGTATGTGTTGTGTGCCATGGCAAAATACTATGTACAGGAAGAAGGGCGCCCTGAGATGTGATGCAAGGATATCGTTGGGTGACAGGCGGGCGTAAGCATGGAACGGCGCGTTCTGTGAGTATGTAGTCGAATCGTGAGCTAGAGTGAATAGGTATCATCGGTGAACGAGGGGCTGCATTCATCATGTTGTGCTTCGATGGACCGAGCGCATGTCTGCTGTGGTTATGGATTGTGATTGTGATTTGAGCCGTAGTCGAAGGAGCAAGGCAGACAGAGAGACGCGGTGTCTACATGATGGCACACTTAGAGCCTTCCTCACCACTAGGCTTGACGCTGAGGGCCACACGAGCAGCCTCGGTGAAGGCCTCGTTGACACCGCGATTGCGCATGGCAGAGCACTCGAGGTAGCGCATGGCCTTGACCCGCCTGGCAACCTCGAGACCCTGGTTGTAGTCGATCATGGGCTTCTTCTCGCGCTGGGCACCGTCGGCAGCGGCAGCACCATCTTCTTCCTCTTCGCCAGCCTCGCGCAAATCACACTTGAGGGCCACAAGCACAATCTTGACACCTGGGCAGTTCTCTTGGATCTCCCCGAGCCACTTGCTCTCGACGTTCTCGAGGGAGTCTTTGCTGTCGACGCTGAAGCACAGGACCACTACATCGGTGTTATCATATGACAGGCTGCGTAAGCGGTCGAATTCCTCTTGGCCGGCCGTGTCCCACAGGGAGAGCTCGATGTGCACGTTGTCGACAAATATGTCTGGCAGGAGTGTCAGTTGCCTCGAGTTCCAGCGACATAGCGGTTTCTGCGGTGTCTGCGCTGCTATTGTAACAGAGACGAGACTTACCGTGGACGTAGTTCTCGAACACGGTGGGCTCGTAGACAGTGGGGAAGTAGCCTCGGGTGAAGACGTTGAGGAGAGAGGTCTTGCCAGAAGCACCGTCGCCACTGTGCACGATGTCAAGATCAGTGTGTGTTGCTGAGAGGACGAGGTTCGAGTTCTAGACGGCAGGCGCAGGGGTGAGCCAGTTCAGCGGGAAGCGACGTACAGGAGCACAAGCTTGCGCTGGACGGTCTTGTTTCCGCCCAAACCACAGAGACCGGGCATGGTGACGGATGGGTGATGGGTATCAGTGTGTGCTGCTGATGGGGTGTCGGTGATGGGTGTCGGTGATGAGTCGAGGGCGAGCCGACGGCCAGAAGGGGTGAAGGTGTTCAGCTGGGGTTGGGCGAAATGCGCGAGTTGAGAGAGTCGAAGTGAACGGCAATGATGAAAAGGGGTCGAGGGAGGGTGTGGAGGTTTGATTGGCCTGCCGGATGCAGGGACAACAACAAGTCAGGAATGGGAGGATGGAAAGTAGTCGCGAATTGACAGTATTAGTAGAAAAGAGCGGTTTGTGAACTGTTCGGTATGGTCAGTCGCTGTAAGATGCAGACTACCGGTAAGGTGTACGGAACGAAGGGGACGACGAACGAGGGCGGAGGAGGGAATGGAACGCAAGACTGACGGCAGTAGGGTTGGTAAAAAGCCGGCTTTTTATTTAAAATGCCGGTTTAATGCCAACCTATACAACTTTAGGCATTAAACGGTTTTATGCCTAACCTTTTTAACTACTACGCTTTACCTATAATATTTAAAGTTAAATAAACGCGATATTTATATATTTTAGTTAATTCCGTATTTATTAATTACTTTTTTATTTAATTTAATTAATATTTTAGTAGTTTTTTTGTTTTTTGCTTTAGTATTATTAAGTTTATTTCCTCGTTTTTATCGGCTTTTTTATTTTGCCGTATTATTATATTACTACTATTATTTTATAATTATAATAAAAAAACTATAAAATATTAAATTACGTATTTATTTTATAATATTACTATTTAATTATATAACGTGTAATTATTATAATATATTTATAATAAAAGCTAATAATACGCTAAATCGTTATATAAAGCGTTATAAGTGCTATAAAGCCGTATAACTTTAATAAATAGCCGTTTTTAAAGATTTATTCGTAATATTATTATTTAAAACTATTATTATATATTATCGTTATTTAATAAAGTAAAAAATAGCTATTAATTATGTTTTTGTTTTTATTATTATTACCGAAAGCCTTAAATATATATTATAAAAGCTTTAAAAAATAAAGAGTGCTTTAAAGTTATTAAATATATATTATATTTTATTTAAAAAGTACGTAATATTTAATCGTTATTTTTTAGCTATATATAAGTAATATTAAGTTATTATCGTTAAAAAAATGCAATTAGCGGAGTTATTTTTTATTATTTTTAACGCTTTTAATAATAACGCTAGCGATAAAATATTTAATATTTTATTTTAATTGTTTAATTGCAGCATTTATTTTTAGGATAATATCGATTTCGAAAACGTTTTTTTAACTGTTAATAAGTATATTAAAATGTTTAAAAAAAGCCTATTAAGCTTTATTAACGACGACCTTTTAGGCTTTAAAAAAATTAAAGCTTTTATTATTAACATTTGCTAAATTATAAAAGCTATTTATATAGCTTTTATTAAAGATTTTAATTTTAATTACGTATAGGGAGTTTTTTATAACTTTTATAGGCTAAATTTTTTAATTAAAGATTTATTAAAAAATAACCCCTAAAAAAGCCTTATCGCTAAAGCGTTAAATATCGTTAATAATTTTAAATCGTTAAAGTTATAATATACGCGTTTTTATATAGCGTAATAAAAAAAGTACGGCAAAATTAAAGCCTTTTTATTATTAATTAATATTCGATAGGGCTTTTTATACTATTGTTTATAGTTTTTAAAAAATAACCGTAACGCTTTAATAAGATTTAATATATTTTACGATATTATAATTAATCGTATAAAGTTAAACGTATTAAAATTACTATAAAAAATATATAATTTTATTAACGATAGCTTATTTTAAATATAAATAAATTTGCTTATAAAGCTTTTAAAGCTTTTAATTAAAGCTATTATTTTATTAAAAGCAAATAGGTTATATATAGGCTATATTATTTATTGCTAGTATAAAGTCAAATAGTAGTAATATAATTTATTTATAAAAAGTTAATTTATCGAGTATAATATAGGCTTTGCAATAAGTAAATTAAATAATAAAATAGCGTAATAAACTATTATTATTAACTAAATAGGTTATACCTTAAATTATCGCATTTTAAGCGCCTTTTTACTTTTTAACTATTATTATATAGTAATAAAATAGTTAAAAAATTAAATTATATTAGTTATTCGTAATAAAATAAAACGGAAATTCGCCGAATTTAAAGCTTATTAAAATAATTAGTTTATTTTTAAGCGATTAAATAACGTTAAAAAGCTAAAAACTTTATAAATAAAGGCTTTAAATATAGGTATTTTATTAAAAATTATCGCTTTTTAAGTTTTAAACGTTTTAGCGAACTTAATATCGTTAAAAAAGGCGTTTTCGGCTATAAACTTTATTTATAGTAAATCGAAAGCTAATTTAAAAACTGCGGTAGTTACAATATGCGTTTTTATATATATAAATTATTATATAATATAAAAAATAGAAAAAAAAACGATAAAAACGATAATAAAAAACAAAACGGAAAAAATTAAAGCTATTTTAATAGCGATAATAGTAAAGACGGCGATAAATTAAATATAATATTAATTTTAAAAAGGCTTTAAAAGCTACAGAAACTACGGGATAATAAAAAAAGTCTATAGTTTACGTTATTTTCGTTACGTAACGTTACGTAAATATTACGTAATATACGCTATTTATATTAAATATAAAACGGCGCCGGCGCCGTTATTTATAAAGCCGAAAAAAGCCGGTTTGAATCCATTTAATGCCACCGGGTATTAAACTTTTACCAACCCTAGACGGCAGCGACGATAGGTCGCACCAAGAATCATCAACCACGCTCGCCACGGAAGTCAAGACCCAAGACCCATATCTGCCAATCTGGGGGATCGCACCTGCCGGACAGAGATCGCTCCAGCGTCCAGGCCATGCCTGTCTAACGACCCCTAGCAGACCCCTAGTGGCAGCCTACAGTCGCTGCCAGCTCGCCAACCAAGCGAGAATGCGCCGGCCACTGGTGGGCTGTGGCGTTCAGCCCCGGCGGCGGAACTGGCCAGGTTAGTGGGTCTGGCAGCCGTGTTGTGGGTATGACTGGGGCGAGAATCGACAGCCAAGGGTGTCACAGGCCTCAAGCTTTGAGTACATCTATCTTCAACACCAAATAATCTCATTTTGTACTATCACCGAATAAGGTACCTGTACCTTGACTAAAGGACATGACCACTGTCTACCAGCATCGACTTGCTACAAATACTACATTCATCCATTGAATCGTCATCTGTGACATGTCACTGCTGCATTTTTGGTTGTATCACAGAAATATCGGACGATGTTAGTAAGATCTTGATTCGCTAAGGTGCTACACTATAATAATGGTCACAGCAGTAGGTACATGTATGTTAGCAGGTCACGTAGTAGCCGGCATCAATGCAGGTATTCCGCCCATTGTCAGTAGATACATACATCCTTACAGCAAATTTCCTCTTCACTGCATCCCGCAACGAACTTTCGTACAGCTCACCACATCCTACTTCCCTCATTCTATCAAGCAAATCGTCAGCCGCATTAGCCTCCGCCCCAGTGCTACCCCAGGTGCTACACCAGAATGACTCGGGAATGACTTTTGCCACAGGTCTCGCGTCCCACATGCAACGCTAAAGAATGGATAGAGACATGACTCAATCTACGTCGTGTCTATGTGTAGGCGAACAGGTAGCCGGACAGATTCATGTTACCATGGACATTGACAGCTTCTGTGGGATCACGGATTACCGTCGAGGAATGCAACGAAACCTTGACTTTTCGTTTTGAGCATTGCAGAAACTAATGGGAGCCACGGAATCGTCAATTTAAAACGTCGCCCAAAAAAGCATATGTGATGTTGTTCTGTACAATACTTTGTGGCTCTCGCGCTGATAGATCCGACCCGCAACGCCATGGCTTAGCTGATCAGTTTCCTCCGTAATCCATTGACAAACTCCCGATCCCCATACTTCCCAGATCGCTCGCGTGCCTTTTCGTCTGCCTCGCGAGCCTGCCGGTCTTGTTCCTCGATTATCGCCAGTCGTCTCTCTCGGTCCTTGTCCAGATCCGATGCCGCATCCTGCATTGCTGCCAGCTTGCGCGCTCGCTCCTCCGCAGCCACGGCGCTCGACGCGCTATCCGAGTTGTGGGTGATATTCCCGTCTCGAAAGCTGCTATTGCCTTTTCGGTTCTGGTTGAAGTCTCTTCGGCGAGAATCGCGGCGATCACCGTCGCCATCTCTAGACGCTTCATCTGAATAGTCTCGGCGCCGCTTGTATCCATCATCCTTTCTCTCGCTCCGCCGCGGACTTCTTGACCGATCTCTCTGTGATCTCTCATAATCTCCCCTATCGTTTCTGTGACCATCTCGTGACATTGACCGTCTCTTCTCGTTTCTCTCGTAGCGCTCTCTCCTCGACGCCCGCCCGTCGCGGGAGTCCGATCTCTCGATAGAATCGCGTCTGGATCTGTGGTGTCGAGATCTACGGTCGGGCGAGTCGTCGCGATCTCTTGAGTACGATCGTCGGCGGGACCGGTGTTGACGGTCTCGTGAGTGTGATCGATGTCTGTGTCGGTGTCGTCTCGAATGTTTCTCATCTCTGACTCGAGAGGACTTGTTCTTGTCATCGGTCTGTCCCATAGTCGCGAGGAGCTGTCTCCTCTTGATTGGATCGTTCATCATTGCCTCGTATGCCTCTTGTTCTCGTTTCTTGATGGCCAGCAGAGGATCTTCTCGGATCTTCGAGGCCATATCTCTGGGATTGATGGCAGAGCCCGGTGGAGGCGCGAGACTGTCGTAGGAAGCCTGCTTCTTGAGGCTGTCGTTCTCGGGGCCACGGGTGAGAATAGTGTCGATCCTTCGTTTTCCCAATAAAAAGCCCTCGAGCTCTTCGGTTGTGCCACCTTGTCCATCGCTGGGCCCCTGGTACATCCAGTCGACGCGATCGACTCGTTTCCTGCCTCCGGCCGCCTCAAGCTTGTCTTGTAATTCTTTCTGGGCGCGCTCTTCTTTGATCTCCTGGATGCGGGCTTCGGTCTTCTTCCTCTCGGCTAGGGCAGCTTGCTCAGCATCGTAGACCTTGGCCTGGTTCTTCAAGAGAGCCGGGTGGTACGACTTCTTCAGCTGCAAGTCTCCACCCATTGTGATAAAATTGTGTAGCTGAAAGAGGCAAGAGGAGCTGTTGACACAGACTCTCGCAACCACGCAGCTTTGTTGCAGTGGCTGGCGCAGATAGATAACAAGCCTTGAAATAAGGGAGAGAAGGGTATTAGAGAAGGGGGGCAGATCGACGACTATTGAAGAAGAAAATGGAGGGGATGAGTAGATGGGAAGTCGGAGTTGGTCGCCACCGGAAACGAACTTGAAGAGTTGGAGTTTCCAGCCTCGCCCAAACCCCTGCCCGACGCCAAGAACCAGCACCGCTATAGTGGGTCTTTGCTTGGATACGTACCTAATCAGCTCCTGGCGCAGCGCGCTGCTGGTGGCCTCAGTGACCCCTCACTAACTGTTTCTGGCATTCTGGATGGCGATGAGATCAAAGCCTCTTGCCCCACACCTTCACACACCATGCCAGTCCAGCTTGTTGACCTCCCCATCCTTCCCAGACTGCCGCTGATGTAGTAGAGAAAGTGTTATTGTTCTTACCTACCCTCTCTATTCAGGCACAATAAGCGGTGTTCAACTCACAAATTCTAGCAAAGGATCAATTAGTGTACCTTGTGGACTGAACCCTACCCATCCACCACCTGCACCATTCCTTCGAATCCTTCCTACACGACCTACCACATATCTTGCAACTTTTAGTACGCAATCATGTCTGACGACGACTTCATGCAGGAGTCTGATGACGAGCAGTGAGTTTGAACGTCAATGTCGCGTCCATCTGTTCTTGACTTACCCCTCTAGATATGACTTCGAGTACGAGGAGGATGACGAGGAGGATTCGGGCGATGTCGACATTGAGAACAAGTACTACAACGCCAAGCAAATGAGAGAGACAGAGCCTGAAGAGGCCATCGAGGAGTTCCTGGGTATACCTGCTCTTGAACAGGAGAAGGGCGACTGGGGCTTCAAGGGGCTGAAGCAGGCCATCAAGACCGAGTTCCGACTCGCCAAATACGACAGCGCTGTGGAGCACTACACCGAGCTCCTTACGTACGTCAAGTCAGCTGTCACCCGCAACTACTCGGAGAAGTCTATCAATAATATGCTGGACTTTATCGAGAAGGAGTCGGAGAACGAGGCCGCCCAGAAGTGCATGGAGCAGTTCTATTCCCTGACCCTGAACTGTTTCCAAAGCACCAACAACGAGCGACTGTGGCTCAAGACTAACATCAAGCTTGCCAAGCTCCTCCTCGACCGCAAGCAATACCAGTCCGCAACTAAGAAGCTGCGAGAACTGCAGAAGTCATGTCAACGTGAGGATGGTACCGACGACCCTAGCAAGGGTACCTACTCGCTTGAGATGTATGCCCTCGAGATCCAGATGTGCGCCGAGACGCACAACAACAAGCAACTCAAGCTGCTTTACCAAAAGGCACTCAAGGTTCGCTCCGCCGTGCCGCATCCAAAGATCATGGGCATTATCCGCGAGTGTGGTGGCAAGATGCACATGAGTGAAGAGAACTGGAAAGATGCCCAGAGTGATTTTTTCGAGTCGTTCCGCAATTTCGACGAGGCCGGATCCTTGCAACGCATACAGGTTCTCAAGTATCTGCTGCTCACCACCATGCTCATGCGATCCGACATCAACCCTTTCGACTCTCAAGAGACTAAGCCCTACCGGAATGACCCTCGGATCGCCGCCATGACGGAATTGGTGGATGCCTACCAGCGAGATGACATGCACCAATACGTTAAGGTATTGAAGAACAACCAGGACATCCTAGCTGACCCCTTTATCGCCGAGAACATCGACGAAGTCACCCGTAACGTGAGAACCAAGGCTGTGGTCAAGCTGATCGCCCCTTACACGAGAATGAAGCTGGCCTGGGTTGCCAAACAGATCAACATCTCCGAGCCAGAAGTACAGGATATCCTTGGCTTTTTGATTGTGGATGGCAAGATCAAGGGCAAGATTGACCAGCAGACAGGCATTCTCGAGATTGAGTCTGGAGTGGATGCCGATCGAATCCAAGCGCTCGATGCATGGGCAGAGGCACTGGGTGGGCTCTATGCCACCGTGTTTAAGGATAGCGAAGGGTTCCGTATTGTTGATACCACCCACGCCGACGATTCCATGCCCATGGGCTCGGATCCTGCTTTGCGAGCCGGGCGGCCAGGGAACAAGAATCTACGCAACAAGGCCATGAAGGGTATGGCTGGGGCTTGAGGTTAGAAGAGACGAAAATGGATTTGATCAACTAGGGCATCGATTTACGAAGACATGAGGCATGATTGAAATCACCACCTCTACTGAGGTAAGGAATCACTCCCCATGATACATATGCCATAGCATTGGCGTTCGGAGTTTGAGCCTACCACCAACCTAGAGTGCTTCACCATCATACATGGTAGATGGGACCTATGATTATGGGAGGTCGCCGTCCGGGTTCCTCGAGCTAAGACGAGCTCATATCCCTACCCGGCATGCCAATACACGCTACTCATAAGAGTCTAAATACATAGACGTGCACCTACCTCGTACAATGTTTGTTGTTGCACATCTTCACACTGTCACTGTCTGCTTCCAAACCTCCGTAAGAAGAAAGTGCGGTAAGTCCGCGTTGAGCACCCAACATGCTCCTGCATAGAGATGCTCTCATGCTCGAGAGAATGCAAACGAACTTGATTTGACAGAGCTTTGCTATCGTTATCGGAGGCCATCTAAGAGACCTGGTTGCACGCCTCTAACTTACAGGAGGTTGCGGTGAGCGTAGGCGACGTGGCCAGCGTTGAAGCGTTTGCCCCCTGAGCACCCTTATTTGATGGCTTTCTGACGTCCCCACAAGTCGCCGCCCAGTGTAACTGTTGCTTAGCGCAAAGTGGCAGAGACAACACACAACACAAACCCACAAGACTCGCCGTACCTAACACGCGTGCGACTGAACTTCTTCATCCCTCTCTGGTCGACGTCGGTTGTTGTGTTCTGAATTTATTTCGTCTCACACGCAACTCTTCACGATCCCTCGCGCGATCGTAGAAAACGTCGCCGACTGTCGCCAACATCACCTTACACCCCCTCAACAACCACTACCCCCATCAGTCTCATCGCCACTATGTCTCTGGATAACGCCCGCATCATTCAATCCGAGCCACTCCATCAGGATGGGCAATGGATCAAGATCGTGAAGTGCGTAAATGAGTTTCATTTGAACCTTGTGTGACACATCTTACTGATCATTCCCTAGGTTGACTTATATCGATCCCAAGGGCAAGGAGCGTACCTGGGAGTCTGCCGAGCGCACCACGCGATCCAAGTCTGGCGTCGACGGCGTTGGCATTCTGGTCCTCTTGGATCTTCCAACTGGCTCGGAGATACTGCTCCAGAAGCAGTTCCGCCCACCCCTTGGCAAGACCACGATCGAGCTTCCTGCCGGTCTCATTGACGAGGGTGAGACTATCCAGCAGGCCGCTGTTCGTGAGCTGAAGGAAGAGTCTGGTTACGTCGGGTCAGTCACCGAGACTTCCCCAATCATGTACAATGGTGAGTGTGCTTCAATTCCTGTTCTGTTTTTGAGGTGATTTGCGGCGTCGCGATCGGCGATAAGTGGATGACGTGCACGATTTCAACATCTCATCTCAACTCACGCTTTCTTTTGAGACTCAATCTGCACCCAATCCGCAATCTGTGTCATGATTTAATTTCTCATATTTCTCTCTCAATTCCCTTCCTTATAGCACTTGCTTCCCTTCACGAGACCCTATCCTAAAGATGAGTGACTAATCCATCTACTGCCTAGATCCCGGCATGACCAACACAAACACAGCTATTTGCACCGTGCACATCGATATGTCCCATCCGGACAATAAGAACCCGCTGGCCAACCTTGAAGATGACGAGTTTATTGAGTCATTCACCACCCCTGTTGCCTGTCTGTACGAGAAGGTGAAGGAGTTCGAACGCGAGGGCTTCGCTATTGACGCCCGTGTCGGCTCTTTCGCCCAAGGAATTGAGTTGGCCAAGAGAATGAAGCTTTGATTGACATCCGATTACTCATCTTCACGGAAAATGATTCGTCATGCGTGCAGCTGGCGTGGTAGTAACACGGATAAGGCAGTGTTGCAGTGAAACAGAGAGGCCAATCAGATCCGCGATCACTCATCAGGAAAACCTCGGCATAACTTTTGCTATGGACAATTACTGATCACCGTCTGAACAATGCCTAGAGAGCCACCAGGAAAAATCAAGGCATTGGTTATGGATTAATCAACAGGACTGTCTTTGGCATTTGCAGATGAAATGACGACAGCTATGGCTTTGGAATCATGTGTGGCAACGGTGGTTGTCTACGTATATAAAGCCTGGCCTTCGCCAGGAAATGGCATCGAGGAGGACAGAAGGCATCGCTAAAAGCAAGACACGCAGATAACGCAGCACATTCCAAAAAACCCAAGAAAAAGTTCCATCAAATTCATGACCATAATGTCTTCACCCCGCTTGATCTCTATTATTGGTGGCACAGGTGCCCAGGGCATACCTATTGTTAAGGCCCTCGTTGAATCAGGCGATTACACAGTCCGCGCCCTGACTCGCGATCCCTCTAATGCTCGTTTCAAGGAGTTGCAATCATATGGTCCTTTTGAGGGGTTGGTCGGGAGTTTCGCCTCTGAGCCGAGCCTTCGCGCTCTTTTCAAGGGCGCATGGGGAGCCTTCGTGAATATTGATGGGTTTAACGCCGGAGAGATGATGGAATTGTATTGGACTATTCGCGCGTGGGAACTCGCGATCGAGGAAGGCGTCAAATTCTTTGTGCTTGGTCATCTCGATTATGCCTACAAGCTTTCTGGGTTCAAGATCCATGCTGGACGTGAGTACTACCCCATTCGTTACCCTTTTTGCCCCCTTCCTCATCGATCTACGTCAACAGACACTTGACCCCCTCCGACCAAAACCAAACACTAAGCAGCTTCTAGACTACGACGCCAAAGGCCGCGCAGGCGCCTTCATTCTCTCGCAAAATGCGGACCCCGCCGTTTCTTCACGCATGCGCTCCGCCCTCTTCACGACAGGGCCGTACATCGAGATGACACTCTCCGCCGGAACTCCGCTCTCCCCTTCAATCGAAGACGGGATCGCAACCTGGCGCGTCCCACTCGCCTCCGGCGCAATCCCCTTCACTGCTCTCGCAGACTGCGGTGTCTACGTAAAGCACCTGTTCGACCACTCGGACCAATCCTCAGGCGTCGAAATCGCATCGGCCATTTCACACGTCACTATGTCCGAATACACCGAAGCATTCCGAAAAGTCACTGGTAAGCCCGCGAGATGGATCGACGTGCCCCTCAACGACGAGCACTTGACGAGAATGTTTGGACCTTTCGCTGATACACCTGCGGGGTATAATGCGGGTTCCGGCAGTATGAGTGTCAGGCAGAACTTCACGGCGTTTTATGAGATTTTTCGCGCGAGTGGGGGGAATCAAGGCGTTTTGAAGAGGGATTATGGGGTACTAGATAAGATGCATCCTGATAGGATTAGGGATGTTGAACAATGGCTGAGGAGGGAGGATAAGGAGGGACGGGAGAAGGGACTGGGCGGGTTGTGGGAGAGGGTTGGGAACTTGAGGCCCGTTTTGAAGACTGCTGAAGATGGGAGGACGGGATCTATCTAGATAGGGGAGAATGGAAGTTGGAAATACGGTCGTTTAGCTGAGTTGGGTTGTTCGTATAGTCTACAATAGTGTTCTTCTCATGTTGGTTTATCAGTGTGCTTCCTCCTGGATGCTCATATATTAGGAACGACGTGAATTGGTCGAACAACAGCCGTTGAGCTGGAATCTCGTGTCACTCAATTTTCCCACATACCCCTGCCCAGGAGTGGCCGCCAAGTGAAGCCAGAAAAGTGGTGGGAGTTTCTAAGTACAAAGGCGCCGCATGGAGGCCAAATCGGATGACAGCTACAGCTTTAAATAGCCCCCGATCCACGGAACAGTATCATACGTATAGTATAGCAGGGCATCACTTAGAATGTTCTTGAGTCTATTCCGAATCTGAACTTCCATTTTCCATTCATGGTGTGCTATCAACATGAAACATGAGCGAACCATTTCCGAGTAAGCAAGGAAAGGGAAGTGCCTCTATCGGCTCATATGATGAATTGGGCAGAGTATCTAGAGAAAAGAGATTCTATGCGACCCACAGGCTATATAGAATACTTTGGCATGGATCTGGGCGATGTTTAAGCGTTCTTGCATCCTTGTCCGCATTACCATATCAACATCGAAGTATCACGTGTCAAATAGCATTTATCATGTAGTTCTCAAACTAACTATATCGTCCGTTGCTTCACATCAGCCAAATGTATTAAAAATAATCTATCCAAGCTGTCCTCATCAATGGGGCTAAGTTCTGACACTACAAAGTTCTCCTTCTTTTCATCATCAGCGTCGCGGTCGGGTCGACAAACACATTTCCGTCAGCAGACATGATCACAAGCATCGATTTGCCCTCTGGGTATTTGAAATTAAGCTCGGCGATCAGCCTCGCGAGGAGCATCTTGATCTCTGCGACGCCAAGGAACCTCCCGCGGCATGCCTGGTTGCCGTAGCCGAATGTGAGGTTATTGCTCAGGTCTGTGAGAACCGTCTGGTTCCGGTCGTACTGGTCTGCTGCTGAATGCCGCCTGCGGTAAGCGCGCATCGGGTCGAACGTGTGTGGATCGGGCGTCACTTCGGGGTCCATCTGGTGCTCTGCGTTGGCAAATGCTATCCTACACCCCTTGGGTATGTGTGTCCCGTCTTTGAGTGTGAATGCTTGGAGCGCCACTCTTTGGGGACTCACTGCCAGTTGGCATTAGTCTTTGAGGGCTAATTAAATTGCGTATAGGAGAATGGACTCACGGACGATAGGAGGATGAACTCGAAAGCATTCCAAAAGGAACGAGTCCATCCTCTCCAGCTGGCGGTGCCAGTGCCTTATATCAGTCCTAGAAGAATCACCAGTCTGCCTCTTTACATCCTCAATTTCTTGTCTGAAGACGGACACCCACTCTGGGTGCTCGCATAGCTTAAAAAGAAAGATCGATGTGTTGGTAGACGTGGTGTGGACGCCCGCAAGGGTCATGATCAGCTGCTGCTTTGCCATTTCGGTGACAGTCGTCTCCTCGGGGCTGCCATTTTCAAGCATCCAGCACAGGAGCGACTCTTCATCAGTGTCGTCTTCACCTTCTTTCGCGCTACGTGCATTTCGTTTCTTGACCTCTCGCACCACCGAGGCAGCTTTGGCGCGATGGTTCTTCAATCGATTCCGCGACGGAACGAACCAGGCTACGAAAAAGCGCACCCAGGTAGAAAACATCCTCAGGAGAAACGCGGTGGTGAAGGCGTCGACAGTGTAGTCCAGTGATACTCTGAGCCATTCTGGGTCTCGGCATGCTGGCAAGCCGACAAAGATCCTCGACGACATACGTGCGACTAGCATACGCGGCAGCTCCTGAATGTCTACTTCAGTCCAATCTGCTGATCGTTAGTTTTTGACTTGTCTATGAACTGTGTTCTGACCTTCTTGCTGAGGAACGTCCCCCTCCCACGCGTAGTTCAACTCGTCATATGCCTTTTCCAGATGTCTAGATAGCTCCGGTGTCAACTTATTCTTGAAGACGGCCTTGTTCAGGTCGGAAATCTTCAGAAAATGAAGGTCAGTCCACTCGTAGAGCATGTTCTGTTGTACAAATTAGCTCTCTAGGTTCGAGTCATGGTCGAGGCCGACTTGTTACGTAGGTCGTGGCAATCTTGCTGCTCAAGATCGCAGGCGATACCACTCGTATCTCCTCTAGATAGCGCATAGGTAAGATATTGTAATCGGTATCAAAATGACGGACGATGAAAGGGGCATATTTGAAACGTTATTAATGATCAGCCATTATGGTTGGGCTCTGTGATAGGTGATCTAAGCTACCTTCTGGTAGCCGCTTGCTATGATGTACCTCGCATCCATGACGAACCTCCATTGGAGGAGTAAGGTCGGCTCGAAGGCATTTCTATACCCATGGATTGGGACATTACGAATATTCAAGGTCCTCGTCCCGGATATCCTAGACAGAATCCAGACAGCGGCAATTGAAAGACCTATCAACTGTATCCTGCTCAGCGCGTGCAATAAGTCGGCGAGCTCGAGGGAAACAGTGACATGGACGCTCGACATCTTGAAAAAACGCGCCACACGGGGAGACTAAGATGACACCAAGATGAGAACGCTCGGGGCCGTATCGCCTCTGTTGGCTTGCTTATGCTTGCTGACCTACCCGCACCATCTTGCACCCCTTACTGGGCCACCCCTTGCTGGGACCCGTCGATGTATATGAAAGTTATTCACTCTGCTCTCACAATATACAACAAATAGCATGATACTCATGAATATCTTATGGTATAGGGAGAAACTACGCGAAGTTTCTTAGTTTGTAATCACAGATTAAAAGGTTTTGCGATGAAACCTTCAACGGCTCACACCTGATGATACTGTCGCTGACAGCGTATGCCACGATCAAGAAGGTCAACCCGACGATTGATATATCTGAGTCTCTACCACGTCACATGACGTTGCGAGATAGTACTATCTCAAGGCACATACTTACGGTCGTTAACCGACATCGAGCCGCGACGAGGCCGGTGATAAGCACGACGAGAGAGACGCCGAGGCACTTATGGACAGGAAAAGTGAAGACGGGATGAGGCACAACTAGACTCGAGGAGGAAAGCTGACAGCTGGGCTTTCTACTTTACAGTTCCCTCTCAGGTCGTCGTAAATCCTTTTGAGAGGGTTTCATTGTCAATCGCCAACTGCGCAGTTGGGTAAGGAAGGTTGGACCCCTTAGTAGCCACGGTAGACACAGTAACCTTCGGAGTCATGGATTTGGCGCAGCACCAGGAGACTGACATGAGTGATCAATCCTGAGCCTTGCCAGATTCATCTATTAGGAGCTAGATGCAAATTCTGCACAACGCCGAAACAAGACTTGGAATCTCTTAGAAGCAGGTGTTAACATACTAACTGTCAGTATTTTTTGTTCACGATGTTTATTGCCTCGAATAACTCTCAACAGTTTCTCAACAGAAACATAACTGATCATTGAGATTTATCTCAAATTCAAATCCCAGCTATGGGAAGTTCAGAAATTACGTCTCAAGTCCTAATGGCTCGGAGTTTACCAAGCTGGGCTGGGACTGGTGCGGTTCTTGTGCCACCTACTCCAAATGCCGGTGAGCGCGGCGTCGATGTTGTTGGTCTGCGCCAGCCTATCACACGCGGAAAAGACACACCCATACACCAATAGAGTATGGAATTCTTTCCAATTGGCATGAAATATCATGTATGTCGTGGGTAATGTACAACTAACGGCATTTCAAGCGTCAACAGACTGCAAGATCAAGGCGATCAGAGGCCTTCGTGAGTGATTGCCCTCTTTCTCGTGCTACAAGTACTGGTTTCCGTGAATCACAGACTCAACTATTCTTCTGAGCCGGGTTTGTGGAGTATGAGCTGCGCCGAACCGGCTGCAGGATCAACCTTCCACGCAACCGGGAATCCGCCAGAGAAGCCGCTGGTAACCTTGACACATGTCGAGACCAAGATCCACGTACACTGCCTGGTTTGATAGCGACGAGGTGCAAAGCGACTTGGATTTTCCTCCGGGTCCATTACCTACCAACTCTGGGAGTAGGTAGGTACCTAAGTAAGTATCTGAAGCTGCATTAGGTGTTATGCGGCGTACTCCGATCCATTTAGGCAGCGAGCATATAATATGTGTCTGCGGTAAGTAACTAACTCCGGGATCCTTAGGTATGCTGCCCAATATTTTCAGAACTGCGGTGTGATCTGGAGACTGGACGACTTAGCAGCGTGCAGCTTGTCGAGAGATGCTTCGCACAGATCCAACGTCAAGATGTCACTCTCAAAGCTCTGGTTTCGCTTGCGCCTCGAGATTTCGCACTGTGTATTGCTGATGAATTGGATGAAGAAAGGCGGCGGAGTTGCCTGCGCAGTCGCCTACATGGAATACCGATAATCTTGAAGGTACCTACTTTTAAAGAATACACTATGTCCTGAAGAATTATACGGAGAATGAACGACGTGCTAGAATAAATTTCACAACAGGACTGCTTTGTCACCGCACTTGGTCTTGGCATGACCACCTATGCGGGAGCTATGGCTTTTGCTGATGTGAAAGCCGGCGGGAATGCCGCCATCATCTAGAAACTTGTAGATGGAGAGACTCGACGTCATTGCCAAGGTAAACACGAACGGTGAGATTTATTTATACCCCCATTGTTCAGGGACTGACGCTTTGAACCAGAAGTTCTGGGGCATGAAAACTGTAAGCATGCCGGGGTGATCAGCGCACGGTGGCCAGACAATTTCGCCCTATATACGAGGGATCAAAGAGAGTGAGAGGCTATTAGGACATTCGGTACGCTTTTCTACTTTCATATCACCTCTCGGGGATTTGCAGCGGAAATGCCATGTTAGCTAATGGGCATATCGGGCGGGCCAGGCTCCTGGCAGTTCACCAACAGGCTCGGCTATATCCGTCGTACCATGATACGCACCAATTGCAATGGGAGCTGATACGATCGGGTCTATCATTACACCTTCGGTTTGCGCGGGTCTCTAAGCACTCAAGCCAACCGTAGGCGCCCAGACTGCTAGTAGTCTTTACCGGTTGTCAGAGCTCTATGACGCCCCAGGACCCATGGCGAAATGCGCCTCTCAGTTGGTAGATATGTCAGTGATCCTTCTTGACCGCGGATTTCGGTCGTTGACCAGCTGGAAAAATCTCTCGCTAGCATTTGTAAATCCTGTGACATGGAGCATGGCAGAAGAGCTGTGAGCACTTTGAAGATACGGCCCAGCAGATGGTAGCAGATGTCGATCCGGTTACGAGTGAGAGAGAATGACACTAACGCAACGTTGTTCAAAGGTGGAAGAATATGAAGCAGCGATATCAAAGATTCGAAACTTGACAGGCAGTGTTAACTAGGTATCCTATCGAGATAGCAGAGACCTAGGAGCTGGAATTGGACGGTGAAGCCGTAATGATTGATATAGGGTGTAAGTATTGAGTCTTTGCTTTGGAAAAGACCTCGCAAACATCCTCATTAATCCCCACCTACCTAGATTGGGATTTTAGAAACGTGACCATGCCCGACTTCATCAGCAACTTCGAAGAATTCTCGGTTCGTAATCTAGACGATATCATCAAATTCAATGATCAGAACCAGAGAGAAGCAATGCCTGAACGTAATGATAACCTTTCATCTGTTCCAATTTTGCATACGAGCCAAATGATACTTATCAGCGTATCCTGGTCAAGACTAACTGGTAGAGGCAAACGGCTTTACTCATAGTTTTGAGCACATTGTCGCGACGAAGCGCAGATTCCGCGCGGACGCTCGAAAGCTCCTTCAAGAAACCTTCGAAGCCTCAAATGTCAATATCATTGTCGCTCCGGGCGATTCGTCGACCTGCATTCATGCTGCTGCTGCCGGTGAGCCAGAGTTTCTTGTCGTTGCCAGCTCTGGCGTCCATTTTCTCTTTCCGGGGTTCACTCGCACCCCGTTGATTGGAGTGTAAGATACTCACATGTGACAGGCTATCCCATTGCCGCGGTGCCGCTTGGACAACTTCGATATGATGGTCGACCATTCGGACTCTGTCTTCTAGCTAAAGCGGACCGCGAAGACCTAGTAGTATGTAGTGGACATTGGTGATGTTGCGGCCAAATTGGTTGAGACGTACAGGCACGTCGCCTCTAGCCCCTGGCTCTAACAATGCACCAGGCTTTCCAAGGAGAGCAGGCAACACTGAAGAGGGCGTTGTAGATTAGTTGCATACACGACCTAGCCTCGAGCGTCTAAGAAGGCCGGGCGATGAGCTGCCATTAGCAGGTGGCATCGACCAGCCGTGGACATTGGATGCAGTCGCGGTTAAGTTGCTTGGGTATGCCGGCGCTTTTGGATGATCTGATTCATGTTTCTCGTGTTTCATCTCTGAAGAAGGTGGCATTTCGCAGTAGCAGCGCGACTCCAATCTCCGAGCTTCTAGACCGAATGGCTGGACATAGGGGTCTGATAGGGAAACGATTAGACCACGTTGTTCTGCTGAGTGAAGGCGTCCCGCCTCGCCACGGTCCCAGTATCGGCATCAGTGAATTTGTAATAAGGGTGCCAGACCCTTGGCGTCGCATGTGGATGACGAAGGGGTTATCAACTTCCTATTCCAGCCGCTTGATGCGAGCGGGCAGCCAAGCCGTTGACTGCCGAGTCGCGCTAATCCCACGTGCGTTGGCGTGGTCCGAAGTCTGCAAAATGAAACTCAAAAGTTCTTACAATCTGCCAACTCGAGCCTAGGGACGCACCCCGCGATCTTGCAGCATACGGAATAGACGGAATAGCCTTTCTCGTCACGCGACACAAAATGAGAAGACTGTGATATCACGATGCATACATTCCAACGTCATGCTGTACTGAGCTGCCTGCGGGGTATTGTCGTCGAGCCCCAGGAGAGGTATGTAGACAGTAGTCCTGCGCAGTCCGCTCCTCTCCCGTTGGGCACACAACGCTGTCGAGAATCATGACATGATTGTTCTCGTTCTATCTGCAAGTATCAACCAGTATGACAATATCCAGTCTAGTTGCTTGCGGCTTAGAAAGGGGTTAAGTATCAATGGCATGAAACATGCTAGTCAAGGCCCTAGGGGGCTGTTCCATTTTGATCGATGAGTTAACCAAGCTGGAAGTTATATGATGCATACATACGGTACCATCAAAGCATGTTTCTGCAATCGGACGGGAGGGAGTGGAGCACCATCTGTTCCACGCCTCCGTGATGCTTGGGCCCATCTCCGACGACAGCAGGCTTTATGTAGTGCCCAGTGCTAGAGTCGCATCAGCCCAGCGACTCTTTTGGAAGGAGACTTGGCATCATGGCATGGCTATTGGTTACTTTCAGCACTTTATGTAACGTGGTTCTCGATCTTGACCCGTATAGAGTCGGCACTCCCCATCCTCGACGGCTAAATGGGGGCAGTGGTATCGGCTCCGCTTACTATCCCTTGAAGTCCTCACGCTGTGACGCCGTGATTACCGTATGAGCTGCCATCCTAGCGGCATCATCTCGGCGGCGTCTTCTCAAGCATGCTCACGTGTGAATGAAAATTATACGGGTGAGATTCATACAACCTGACTGCCTAGCGTCGACAGCATCATGACGTATAAGTGCCATGCAGCCGTGGCTGTAAGTCATGGATGGCTTCAAGCGCTACCATCTTGAGTTTACCAGCAAAGCCTTGAGAGCATTCAGTCGCAATCACCATGAAGAGTTTTCTACTTCCATTAGGCGTGGGCTTAGCTGCCGCACTTCCCACAGATACAGATACTCAGTCTAAAAGAGAGGCCTTCCCGTCACTCGGGCTATCCAATATCACACGAGTCGGATTCACAGACCTCACTGGGCGATCTCTTTCCGGTCCTTTCCTCGGGGTAGACTTTCCAGATCCTTCTATCATCTACGGAGATGGATCATGGAAAGCATACGGAACGTCTTCCAACGGCAAAAAGGTGCCGGTTGCAACATCACCGGACACTTACTCCTGGACATTGACCGGAAATGATGCTTTACCAAACCCGGGGTCCTGGGTTGATCCCAATGACCAGTCTATCTGGGCACCCGACGTTCAGAAGAACGATGCCGGAACATATGTCATGTACTATACCGCTCATCAGAATGGCGGTTCGCATTGCATTGGTGCCGCGACATCAGGTTCCGCCGTCGGGCCCTTTACGCCGCAAAGCGCGCCGTTGATCTGCAATGCCGCCGGAGGCGGCGTTATCGACGCGTCCGGCTACGACGACGGTGTCAATCGGTGGATCGTGTGGAAAGTCGACGGCAACAGTCTTGGTGGTGCCACAACTTGCACGGGCGGCCCTCACTCCGGTACTTATACCTCGACGCCAATTATGATCCAACAAATGGCTCGGGACGCACTCACTCTCGAAGGCGGAGCATCGAAGATCCTTGATAACGAGGGCGCATCAAATGATGGCGTTGTCGAAGCCCCTGTGCTTTACAAGATTGCCGACGGGAACTATGTTCTCTTTTACAGCGCTCACTGCTACTCAAGCGACGACTACGACATTGAGTATGCCTTTTCCAGCACTATCAATGGCGCCTATACCAACCGCGGCATTCTTCTTCGATCTGTCGACAACAAGGGAATCTGGGGGCCCGGCGGTCTTGATCTTGACCCCAATGGCAAGTCCGTTGTCTTCCACGGGCGCCTCAACGCTAATAATGGCGGAGGTGCTCGTGAGCTGTACAGCGCTGATATAACAATCAACGGACAGTCCATCAGCTACTAAGGTATATTGCACATATTTCCAGGATTGTACATAGGTCATGGTCTTTTAGAATGCCCTCCCTCATTTCTGACTGACAGCCGTTTTTTCATGTGCCCTCGTGCACTTTCGTGTTCATACGACCTAGATGACAATTAGATTTAATAGACTGAGCATTAGCGATGGAGAAATTGTACATATTCATATTCAACAGGACATCTATAAATACTTCTTATTGCGTTACAAGCCTGTCATACCTTTCACCGGAAGCGAGCGACTTTCTCATTCCATGATACGTTGCTGAGAGCCCAGGATGAGAGTGAAGAGGGGCCATTTTTTTGATATTTACGGCTTGCGAGATTGAATCTGCTTGGCTCTTTGTATAACTCCAAGCTCATCTGTAGAGGCTCTAAATTGTATGAAATTCCCAAGCGAAGGAGCGAGGAACAAAGGTTTATATAAGAGAGAATATCCATTTCACAAGTTCGTGATATCACACCATGGGTACACGTCAGCGTATCGCAGGACACGAACGGTAAAGGGCTTCGAAATCCCATTCCCAGCTCAGCTGTGGGGTACAATTACCGCCGCCGCAAGAAACTGAAGGAATCATCTGTTTTATTAAGTGCTTGCGTAAATATGCTCGCTGGTTCTCAGCCTTCCCCTTTGGCACGAACGCACAATAGGGACATGTAAAGCTGAAAGCTGACGGTAACGTATTAGGAGAAAGTTCCGCGTTCGACGGTGATAGCGATTAAGGACACCCATCGCGCGGGTGAGAGTAAGTTGGTACCAAGTCAATCTAGACAAATAGGATACAAAGAAGAAGGTGTCATGTTGGTCATCTCTTGAAGGTCGACAAGTGGATGAAAACTTGTACCGAGGCTCGAACGGTCATGACTTCGAAGGGAACCCGGACCGAGGTCGGATACAGGGGTCTTGGGAAAGGGGGACATTCTGAGCGTAGCGAGTTATGGTGCTGCCATTGAGTCTAGCTCATAAGGGTTTGGGGTTGAGTATAGTTCGTAGGGACCTGGGGTTGACTCGGCGGGAAGGTAAAAGGATTGGTCGGTATGATGGCTCGAGTTCTGCACTCCATCAGCAAGTGCGATTGCGTCTCTCAATTTTTCTATAAACTGCAATGATTGGTCCACCTGTTGTCTATTAGGCCTCGAGAGACAGTCAAAAACGCCGGCCAGGAGACTGTGTGCTCGCGCATATAAGCGTTCTGCTCGATCCGGATGGTCATAAACCAACCCAGGACTAGGACGCCTTGTTGCTTTTTGATAGTGCACATTGGTTAAATGCAGGACACTCTGATTCTGTGAGTTCCGGGCGTGTACATTTATACTAGATCGGACCAAGAAAAGAGCAACTTTATCGAGCTGTGCCCGAACAGCATATTGTAGCGCTGTGTTTCCATCTCGATCTCTCAGATTGACGTCTGCGCCGAGTCCGTCGAGCATGGAGGCCAAAATTTCCAGGACAACGGACATCTCCCAACCATATGCCTGAGAAGCTTCAATGAAGGACATCAAACAGGTTCTACCTTGTATTGTCACTTCCTCATACCTGATCATCGGCGACGTGATACTCATCTCCCACCAGAAACGGTCTGATTTCCTAAGAGCCAATGAGACCTCTCGGTATGACATCTGGGAGAGGCCGTTAATGATGTCGGATTTTAGGTCTGTCACTGTTTCGAACAGTTCTGCAAGAAGCAAGACACTGGAGATGATTCCAATCGTCGAGCGTAGGCGCCGTATCACCTGATGAATGGCTTATACTGACAAGGAGATGGTCAAAGAAACATCGGCTGTTCAAATCCTGGACATGAAAGAGGACTCCTCCATCCCGAGCAATGAAGCAGAAGACCGAAAATGTCATAAGTGGTTGCATGCTCACCTTACTCCAGCGTCGCCCCAGAATGTGCATGAAGGTGTCACCGTCGATGTCTTTAACGTTGACAAGTTGATGAACATTTGGCCGACCGAGGAACTGGATTATGAGCAGTAATGCTGTCTCGTTGGGTGACCATCTAGCAGCTAAATGAAGTGGGGTTTGATTCCATAGATCTCTGCCACCTTGCCGCGTAAAATCTCTCGCCTCCAGGCCGGAGTTCTGCAGTTCGTTCGGGAGTGAGTCGCTCGCCGTCATCAAAAACTTTCGATGAAGACATTTTTTGCAGTTCCTACAACACAGGTCAACCAGTCTCGTTCTCCTGGTGCCCTCAGCCCAACTGCCATTTGCCAGAAGAGCCATGATACCGTCGGCATTCTCAGTTGTCGAGGCTGAGCTTGAACGGAGAGATGAGAAACGGCCGAGGAGACTTCTAATCGCTGAAGCAAAAGACGAAACGGAGCCAGTCCATGACAAGCTGTTCAGTTTCTCTCAGGCCCATGATGATGAGATATGTTGATGATTGCCTGACCCTTTAGCCAAACGGCATGTCGAACACAGCACGTGATCTTGGACGTCCACTCGCCATCAACGAGACACACGTAGAGTATGTAAAGACCGTATCCTGGGACACTATATTTTGCTAATCGTGTGTACAATCAAGAGAACCATCGGTTCATCAAGTCAAAGCTTACAACTGCCCGTTGTGCCAAAAGAGCATATATCAAGGCGCGATCTGAATCGGCATATCTCGTCTACGCAGCCGAACTATGCCGAGGCTGCATGATTCCAACAGACACGGCCGCATGCCATCTCACTGGCTGTAGACACACCGGTCGACGGGACAATGTCCTACGACATGTCAGACTGAAACACCAGAAGAGCAAGAAGGACTAATGGGTATTACTAAAGATCTATGGGTTCTGGCGATCGCGATGACCTGGTGGTGAACCACTTTCGTAGAGCTACAGTACACGCGCAATAGTTTCCTGTTCTGGTAGCTATTGGAGACATGTGACTGGAAATGGGACGACCTGTCGGCTGGTACGAGGCACAATTGCTTTGACAAGAAGTGTAAGCGAAGGCAGTCGGTCACAGACAACACAGACGCGAGGACGCTGTGCATGCCCGCAAGGACGCGGCTTCCATCGACTGGCGAGCTGGGAGAAATCACCGTCGCCCGAAGCAGGCGAGGCAGACCCTTGAATTGAAGGGCGGCTTGTGGCTGCGTGGCTGTGCGTGGCGAATGCTCGGCAGCGGCAGATCCCGACGTGCCACTTTGTACCTGGTCTAGACGTTCCAGGGTCCTGGGGAATGTGGTCATGAGCGAGACAAGGCAGTACATTACTTAACTATCGATCGGCTTTCATCATCGAGGACATAACACGTACGCAATGAGCGCGAAGGTGCGCTAGATACCTTATCGGTCGCCATGTCTTCTCTCCAGCCACTCGACACAAACGTGGAGAAGCAGAGATCTCTGCTCTCGCCCACGTCTTACGACGACGATGCCGTCTCTCTCCACAGCCGAAGCGAACAAGACACCGACAGCGAAGATGACGAGATCCTCGCGGCCGCTCGAAATAGCCGTGAACTGCGCGCCCGCGATAGACTAGTTCTGATGGAGGAGGAAGAGATGGACCAGTTGGTGGTAGATTCAAGAGCACAGAAAGACCGTCAGCGACGGGGCAGCAGTCTCCAGCGACGGGGGAGCAACCTCTCGTTGCGAAAGCCAATCGACATGCTACGACAGTACGGCCAGACGCGCCCGGAGTCGGCAATACAAGATGCAGCAATAGATCACACGGCGCCTGGCTACGATGAGAAGAGGAGGACTCGACGAACAAGGCGCCAAGAGAAGAAAGACCGCCTTCTCAGAGAGGCCCGTGATGGCGAAGACGGGCAGCTTATGTACGAGATGGAAGGTGGAAGGATCAAAGATGGGAGCTCGACGGGCGATAGCAGCGACCGAGAAGATAGCGACGAACTCGACCGCCGTAATCTCCTTCGCGTATCCGAAGCCAAAACTGAGAATAAGCGACGATGGTGGAGGTGGATATTCATATATACTATCATCGCCGTGGCCTTCGCCTTGTTGGCCCTTCTCGCATGGAAGGCATCCTTGCACCAGAAGCACCCATCCGCCTCCCGAGTTGTGAGCAATGGCACTGCTCTGTTTGCTCCGACGACGCTCATAATCAGTCTCGATGGATTCCGCGCCGACTTTCTTACACGCGGCTTGACGCCACGTCTCAATGCTTTTATCAAAGAAGGAGTATCGCCACTCTATATGACACCCTCTTTTCCCTCTGTTACTTTTCCTGTAAGTGGCCATCTGAGGTAGCACCGGAGTCCGTCTGATTTAACGTCATGTTTAGAATCACTACACGCTGGCCACTGGCTTATACCCAGAGAGCCATGGGGTTGTTGGTAACAGTTTTTGGGATCCTGCTCTAGAAGCCGAGTTCTACTATACCGATCCTGAAAGGAGTCTCGATCCCAAATGGTGGGGAGGTGAGCCATTCTGGGTAACAGCCGAACTCCAAGGTGTCAGAACAGCTGTGCACATGGTAAGACACAATCGAACTGATAGAGAAACGCCACTGACCTATGTGGTAAATAGTGGCCCGGAAGCGAGGCCCACATTCACGACATGGATCCCAGCTTTCTTGATAGATATAATGGTGACGAGAAATTAGGCAAGAAGGTTGACCGAATCTTGGAGTTCCTCGACAAGCCTGGTTTGGAAGATCCTGATCTTGACGTTGCAAACTCACGACCGCAAGTCATTGCAGCCTATGTTCCAGACGTCGACGCCGTTGGCCACCGCTACGGACCGAACAGTACACAAATTCGCAAAACCATTAGCAGGGTTGACTCCATGCTTGACGACATCTTTCACGGTCTTGAGCAACGGAATTTGACTCATATTGTAAACGTCGTCATTGTCTCTGACCACGGAATGGCCACCACGGACGTGAGCCGGATGATACAAGTCGAGGATATCATTGATCTCGATAAAGTTGACCACCTTGACGGGTGGCCATTAGTTGGCGTTCGCCCTAAAACCCCCGAGGACTTGGAGGTCCTACACCAGCAAGCAGCTGAGAAAGCGAAATCAAATCCCAATTTCGATGTATATCTGAAAGACAAAGACATGCCAGAGCGTTATCACTTCAGTAATAATGACCGCATCGCGCCTCTTTGGATCGTGCCGAAGACGGGATGGGCTATTGTCGAGAAGGCTGAGTTTGATATCGAAGTAGCTAGAAAGAAGAAGATCGCGTATCATCCGCGTGGCTTACACGGCTATGATCACGAGCATCCACTAATGAGAGCAATTTTCGTTGCTCGCGGCCCTGCGTTCCCTCACCAGCCACATAGCAAAGTTGAGACGTTTCGTAAGTTTGTCCCTCTCGTACAGAAAACAATGATTCATACTAACCGTGCTCAGAAAACATTAACGTCTACAATATACTCTGTGATTCCATTGGCATGAAACCCATGCCGAACAACGGGACTCTTCGCCTTCCGCTCAAGACTATCGGTCTACACGACGACCAATCCGTTCCTGAAGAGGCGGAAGACCCGGTACCGACATCGACAACAACAGTTATTACAAACTCCGTTTCGTCAATATCAACTGCGACATTAGCTGTATCATCACCGATATCAGAAACACAGTCTACGTCATTAGTATCGGTCGGAGTTGACCCGGTCCAGACCGAATCACTCAGGCCGACTCAGGCCGGGCAGCCAGATGAAGCAGAGAAATCGGATGGACCCGATGAGCCAAACGAACCCGAGGAACCAGACCAGCCCGAGAAAGGCAAGCACACACTTTGGGACTCCTTCAGACAGGGCTTCGACTGGGTCAAGGACAAGGTCACGGGATTTGTAGACAAGGTCACGGGTTCAGGCAAATCATCGTGAAGTTGTTGTACAACATAATATCTGTGTATCATCAGCTCGTCCTTTTTACGTTGTGGTTTTGCGAGGATGCTTGGTGTTTGAGGCGTTATTGCTAGATTCTAGTACACTAGCGGTATAGATTATCGGTATGAGTGCCGATGATATTTCAAGGATAGACTGGGCTATAGCGGCAAGTCGGTAGTTGCTTCTGAGAGTACGCCACTACGGCATTTTACCAGGAAGCATACTTAATACAGACAGAGCAGTCTCGATGCTTTCCAAGCATGAGGATCTTCTTGCGTCCCCCCTTTCTATGCTTAGGTTTCCTTGTGTTTTCGTATGTCGGTCTCTTAAGCCTATCAACTAAAGAGGCAAAAAGCTGCGGTCTGGTTGCAGCAGTTGTGGTGGCAGAGTGCAGGACACAAGCAGTTGCTTTGCCTCCCATGTTCTCTGGTAAGGTCATCTATCACCCTCGACGCTTTCTATAGACTGGACTAGGCTTGGTACATGGCACTGGAGAACGAATAGGGATGTGCTAATAAGGGCACCTGCATGTTGACAACTCGACTCGTCACACAAAGCAAAGTTTTTCTTTGTTGTCTCCGCGCAGCTCTTTGTTTCGTCTATCCACTTGTTAAAGCTATCACATACCCGCTCGTCCGAAGCAGGGAAGCTACTGATTCCTGACAGGTCGCAGTTGATTATCATGTAGATCTCATTTCTGACGTGAGAAAGCCACCGACATAGCTCATTCGCCAGGATTACTAGACGATAAGCTGTGTAATCTTTATTGACCGACATAATTTATAGTTCGTTAACGCAACTTACTATTGTTGGAACTTGTCGAGGAAATTTATTGGGTTTACCTGAGTTTCGAATATCACGAAGCTAGGTTTCCTAGTTCTCTTCTTATCCTCTGAAGAATTGTGCCCCTAAAACTTGGCGACCGTACGGCAAAGAGACGGCTATTCTTCTTGTGGAGTTTCTCTGAAATGATGGCCTTTACCCCAGATATAGAGTCGCAGCAACTTAATGGCCAGAGTACAGCTCAACGACGTGTTTCTGAGTATTCAACAAAGTCATCAGAACTCTGGCACTGTTTCTACGAAGCACTAGTCTTGCTAAACGTACTAGGCAAGACACGAGGAAATCACAGTCCCATACTGCCGGAGTCACCTCTTTATACAGTTCTAGATTGCTTAGCATATATCTTTGACTACCAAAAAAGGGGGCGGGGGGATATCACCACAGCAATAGGATTCCAGGACGATCCTCGTTATGTCTTCTGGATTGCATCCAACAAGCCCAACAGCAGTGCCAAGAATAAGGAGTTCCTCAAGCAAGTACTAAAGAATATTAGACGTATCATCAAGAAGTCCGAATGTTGGAGGGCAGAGGCAATGAACCTTGAGAATTTATGCCTTCGGCATGCTGAAAAGCGCATCCGCCTGGGAGTGAAACTTCTGCATGCTCGAATCAAACGGTTCAAACCCCGAACCCCCCAAGGTCAGTAGTTGCCGTCCACTTCATCAATCAGTGATCCACAGCCTCTTGACAACTTGTAGATAAGCGGATAGAGACTTGGCTTCACAAGTTCTTCGGGCTGGATGCGTTCCATATCTGCTCTTTGGCTTCCGATGTTCGGCATGACCCGACCATGCGAGAGCTCCAGGTGATACCAGACATAGCAAGTGAACAACATTCCAATTCAGGTCGCACCCTAGGGGAAGTGAGACACTATCTGGGCCGCCTAGCCCATCATATTTGGGCGCCGAAACGGCTTTGGGTTACTTTCTTGCAGCATCCGCACTTGAGCACGTGTTAGAAGAGTTTGGAGTCCGTGTAGTTCCTACTACCCTTTGTGTTCAGCGACCATGGTGCGAAATTACTTCGATACAACTTCATCAGTCACTAAATCGTGACGCCAGCGATGGACATGAGCCAGGGGCTGGCATTCTTGGACACATGCTCTCTGAATCTAATAAAAACAGGAAAGATTATGAGAATGCCCTGATGTACATGGAGACAAGATATGGCCTACAAGCTCGGGTACGCGAAAAATACTCAAATTCCAACTTCAAGCCGCTAATCCATGCCGAGATCCAGGTCTTGGAGCATTTCTATACTGCAAAGCTGCGACATTTTGATAACGATCTGTATATTGGTTGCAGCAAGCCTGCGTGCTACTGTTGTCGCCTCTACATCTCCCATCACCCGGCGGGATATGTCGTACCACAGACAAGTTGCAATCTCTGGTTGAACTGGGGTCCGAGTACCTTGCCAGGCAAGCAAGACCCGCAATACAAACACCAACGCGACATGCTCAACATAATGCTGAAGACAATATGCAGAGATGCGCCCAGCAAATCATTGACCAAGCTAAGCCTCACCCATGGCATGCCGACTCGCAGACCGGTATTACGCAAAGTGTCACTGACGCGTATGGTGCTGCACAAGAAGATGAGCCGCCGTCAGACGACGACGAGCATCAAGTACTGTCGTCAACTTCGACAGTAGCCATTAATTTCACCGACGACCCCTTGAATCATGATAGTGTTAATGATACTGGGGGCCATTGTGCTTGCGCGGACTCACTTGTCGATATTGTACCTTGCCGCTTATGTAGACGCGACTCTGGCAACTCGTCCGTTGGGACTACAATGGTAGATCACACGGGTTCGGATTCGGATTCAGATGGCGGCGATCCACTGTGAGTCCCTCGGGTATAGGTATTGAACCACTTCTCAGCCTCGGCTTCGATGTGGCAAAGAGTACTTGATTCATTCAACCATGGTTTCAGACAGACTGCGATGGCCTGCCTGAGGCAGAGTCGTCGCAGAAATACCTGTTGTCAATGTGCCTGTTGAGGAGCAATTCCTCAGAATGTGCAAGCACGAACGTCAATTTGGTAATCGAGCGAAAGTAGCTATCGTAGTAAGCAACTTGGATTGAGCGTTCAACGCCCAGGACATCACGTTCTGATCACGGTCCTCAATCCTTTGTGCGTGATGTGAGTTATATGCGACTTGCATATAGGTTTTCGCTGTTGGACGAATCAAGACTTCGAATGAAGCAAAAAGTTAGTAGTATTACGGAATACAGTAGTTTGCTGGGTGATCCAATGTGGGCTCCAATAAAACCCTTGAAGGATGCCTCACTGTCATTAATTACATTATGTACCGTATTCCACTCGCCCGTATCCCGTCGAACCAGGCCGTTGTTCTCGCACGTACCTATTCTGTACTCACCGAGCACTAAGCAAGGGACGAAGAAGACACAATGACGACACATTCGAGAGATAAAACACGAGACGGGTATTTAAGATAAGGCATTGGGACAACCAGGTTCGAACTCGAGATGACGGGTGCAGAGTCTTGTCTTTGCTGCCGCCCCAGGGTCATTATTGCGAGCTCTATATCGCGTTGCGCTTGAACACACGACCACGATGATTAGAACAAAACTCGCGGCGTGTCTGGCCGCTTGGTCATTTGGGGCTTCAGCTTTCCCGAGCAGGAGCTCAAGAGCTGTCGAAAAAGCTGACGACCTACTCAGCTTCACGATACCAGAATCCCTTACAAGCGATGCCTCGTTTGGAGCGCCGCCTAATGACTTTTCTTGCAAGTCATCACACAATCCGGTCGTGATCATTCACGGACTCGGCTCGAGCGCCGACACGGATCTCAATACGTTCCAGGAGGCGCTCAACGACCGCGGATATTGCACCTTTGCAATCACTTACGGCGCATACCCAATTCTAGATTGGGTTGGCGGCTTGCGCGATATGACGGAGACGGCGCAAGACCTTGCGGCTTTCATCTTGGAAGTCCAATCCAAAACCAGCGCATCCAAGATCGATCTCGTCGGCCACTCTGAGGGCGGCGTCCAGTCGCTTTACGTCCCCTTGACCCAAGATGGGGTCTCTGAGATTGTGGAACACATAGTAGCACTCGGCCCAAGCATCCACGGTGCCCCTTACTACGGACTGACCGACTTGACATATATTGGTGGGAATGCGACTCGCGAGCTCATTGGCGAGCTCATCGATGCCGTTGGCTGCCCTGCATGCGAGCAGCTCGCGACCGGCGGAGAGATCATCAATCAACTCGAAGCCGCCCCTTCGATTTCGCAGCCGGGAAACAAAATCACTATCATCACATCGAGTTCAGATACACTTGTGCCTCCGGATGTTACTCGCGTCGATGAGCCAGGCGTTAATAATGTCCTCGTCCAAACATCCTGTCCGGACGATACCGTCGGCCATGGCAACCTCGCGACGGACAAGAGTGTGTGGAATCTGATCGTGCAGGCCCTGGAGGAGACGACGGAACAGATCTACGAATGCGAGATCGCCCTCCCTATATGACAACCTTTGCGATACAAAATGAATGCACAAACATACAATACCAATAGCTACGATGGCGCACAATCAATCATCTTGGTTCATCGTGAAGAGTCCTCAATCCTACAGGTGGGTCGCAATTTCAATTCTTGACACTGCAAGAGGATAAGTTTGAACCGAGCCTTGCTCCATTAATGCCTGCCTGGTGATAAATGTTGTATGGAGCCTCAACGGCCTCAGCGAAGTGGAAACATTTCGCTTGATGATATTAGGCGGGCAGGGCGATGAGGATGACAATCCCTTCTGTTCGCGGCAGGAGTTAAACCCTGCATTGAAAGACGGCCTTGTTTTGCATTTAGAGGACAGATATATAGCTCGATAGGTACCTAAGGCTGTGTTCGCTGGCCTCCAGTTATAACTGGGAAGATCGATAGGATGTATTATTTTGTTGCATCTCCGCTTAATTATATTACTTTTAATAGCGATTTTTTATTATATTAGCGGTTACTTCGAGCTATATTTTTATATTAAATATTATGTAAGTAATTATTTATATATTTTTTAATTTTTAGTTATAACTAGATTTATTACTAAAAATTATGCCTTAAAATAAAGTTTAATTTTTAAAAATTAAAAAGTCCGTAATTAACGTTTTAAATATTAATTACGGACTTTTTAAATAAGTTATGCTTATTTTTAGTTTATTATTTATAATATAGCGTCGGTAATTAAGGTTTTGACTTTTTATTTTTATATTTATTAATATAAAAATAATAATTATTATTTACGGTATTTTTTTTTATAATAAAAATTAACGTTTATACGCCGATTTAAACTTACGTTTATAAAAATAAACAATAACGACGAAAATAGAGCGCAAAAAGCTTTATTATATATTATTGCTTTAGTTATAATAATCGTTATTATAAAAAAAAAAAGCTTTATATTATTAGTTTTATAATAAAAATTTAAAAACTAACTTTAAAACTAATAATTTAACGTATAACGTTAATATATTTAATAATAAAAACTTAATAAATTATTATTTTTTTAATTATAACGAAATTAAATTTAAAAATAGCTTTTATATTCGAAAAAAAACATTTTTAGCTTTAAATTTATAGTTTTTTAAAAATACGTAATTTAATAATACTTTTACGATATTTCGGCGTTAAAAACTTATAATTTTTTTTTAAATTTGCGTATTTAATAAAACTTAACGTAATATTAAGCTATATTAAAAATATTTTATTAATACGATTAACGGCATTTTTTATAAAATATTAAATGCTTTATAAATATTAAAAAACGACTTTATACGCTTTAAAAATAAAAACAATATATTTAATAAAATAAAAAAAAATCGAAAGCGTTAGTTTTATTTTATTAATTATATAAAGGTTATAAACGGCGTTTTTTTATATATTTATATTAATTAATAAAAAGCTTAAAAATATAGGTTATATAAAGGCTTTTTAGCATTAAATTATTTTACGATATATAATTTTAATAATACTTTTACGTATTTATATACCGGGTACAAAAATAGTATATACGATATATTAATATTAAACTACGTTAAAAATTAAGGATTTAATATGCTAAATAGCAAATTTATTTTTATTAATGCTAATTATTTATTTAATTACGGCTTTTTAATACTATATATAAATATACGATATTATATTAAAAAATAAAATAATTTATAAAAAAGGCTTTAAAATTATTACGAATTATATAATTTAAAGCATTTATTATTATAAATAACGGTTAAAAAGCTTTTTAATATATTTAAAAAAAAATAAAAAATTATTTGTTTATTTATAGCTAAATATAGCGTTAAAACGTAAATATTAATTATTTACGCTTTTATAACGATATATAATTTCGTTATATTTAAATAAATCGAAAATTTAAAGGATTTTTATAATAAAATTAATAGCGAAATTAACGATAATAGCCCGTTTATAGCAGAAATAGGCGTTTTTTAAGCTAAATAAGCTACGCCCGCTTAATAAAGTTTAAATAACGGCAGGCTTTTTAACGGCTTTAATAATATTTATAAAAAAATGTTATATATAAAATTTAAAAAATAAACTATATAAGCTATATAAAAAAACTATTATAATAATACGGTAAAGTTTAATAACTAGCGGGCAAGTTATTAATTATAAAAAAAACGCGAATATATACTATTAATATTATATATCGAATATATAACCGCTAACGGTCAAAGCTTAACGTAAAAAAATAACAAAAATTAACGTTTTATAATTATTTTAGTACGTAAAGGGTTATTTTAATACGTAAAGGGTTTATTTAATACGTTAATTTATTTATTTAATAGTTTTATATAAAAGTTTTTTAAAATATTTTCGTTATTTTTTAAGCTTAATATAATTTTAATATTAGCTATATTATAAACGATATGCCTATATAAATAACTTTTTTACGTTTATATAAAGCTTAATTTATTAATTATTTTAATAACTTTTATAGCTAGTTTTTTAGGCCTTTTTTAAAAAGCATTAGTTAAATTAAACAATTACGTAATTAAACGGTTATTTATTAAATCGCTAAATATTTTTAAAGCCCGTTTTTTTCGGGTATTTAAAGGCCTTTATATAATAAACCCGTTAATAACGGCGTTTTCGGTAACGTTAAAGCGTACTATATTTAACCTATTAAATAACGACGTTATTATTAACTTCGTTAACGCTAAAATAGCTAAAATAATTATATTTACGTTATTTAAAAATAGTTTTTTTTAAAAATAACGGCTATTTTTTAAAATATTTTAAAAGCTTTTTTAGTAGTTTTTTTAATAATAACGATAACGTTAAAAGCGACGGTATATTTTTTTTATAACGAAAAGCCGTGGTTTTTTAACTATATTATTTTTATATACGAGTTATTATATCGCTATTATTAAGCTTTATTAATAATAAAAAAGCCTATATTATAATTAAAAATATAGGCATTATTTTAAAAAAAACCGCTTTTAAGTTTATTAAACTATATATATTTTTTTTTCCGCTATTAAATTTAGTATTTAGTATTACGTTAATTAATTAATTATTAAATACTTAAAAGCTAGTATTTAATAGTTTAGGCTTTAATTATTGTTAAATAAGCACTTTTTTTAATTTATAAAATAATATAATAGTTATAAAAATGTTTAATATTTTAGCTTTAGCTAATAGTACGATATAAGCGTTTATAAAGCGACTAAGCTATAAAAAAAAACTTTAGTTTTAAAAAATAATCGGGGTTATTGTAAACTTTATTAGTTTTTATAACGATATTTATTACCGTAAAGTTATAAAGCTTTGTTTTTATAATTTTATTCGTTTTTTTATTTTTTATAACGAAAATAGCTTTACGTATAACTGCCGATTTTATTACCGTAGTTATATTTGCAAATTGATTTTAAAAGCGTAATTAATAAAACATAATAAACGACGGCGAAAGCGTAAAAAAAAGGTTATTTTAAAACTAAAAAACGTCGGATAAAAAAATAATTTAAAAATAAGAAATATCGAATAAAAGGGTATTTAAAGCCTAAAAAATATCGAATAAAAAGTTATTTAAAGCTTATAAAGCATTAAATAAAAGGTTATTTAAGGCTTAAAAAACGTTAATAAAGCTTATAAAAGTATTATTTAAGTTTAAAAACGCTTTAAGAGCCGATTTTAACGGTAAATAATTATTTATTATAAAAAATATCGCCATAAACGATATAATAAATACTATTTAAATAATAATTTAAATAGTAATAATATAGTAAAAGTTTGTAGTTTAAAAAGTAAACTAAAAAACGCTGTTTTAGTATTAATAAGGGCTATAAAAAATAGGGGTTAAATATATTACCTAAAGCAAAAACAATAGAATTTAATATTGAATATAGGCTGTAAATTATGGCTATAAAAAACTATACAAGTGGTTACTAGACTTGCCGATCTATATAAATACAGTAAGACCGGAAGTCACTTGGCCGATCTTCCCAGTCATAACTGGAGGCCAGCGAACACAGCCTAAGAGAGCGGTTCGATAAACTTCATGGTGTTGTCGTCGCGATGCTATAGAGCACCAAGTTACTCTGTATTTCAACCCTAGCGAACGGTATGCTCGTTTATTAATGAGGAATCTCCCAATGTCTACTAGCTGTTCAAGCCCTGCAGACTGGCCTTGCTGCAACTTTTGAGTGGTTGGCCTCCCGAGCCCTATCGTTCCAACGGCCCGGGGTGCCCCCGTGCAAACCGAAGTCTATGGCAGTTTTAGCGCTGAGGCGATCTATCTCTGACCTGCCCCATCTGGCGGGATCTAGCAGCGAAAAGGTCCATTTTGAATTGGCCAGAAAGTCCCTTAAACCCTGGAGACAAGTTCGATGTTTCACAAAACAGAGAGGTATCAGAGAAAAGAGCTCCGAAGAAACATTTGTTCGACACTTCATTGCTATTTCTTGCTGGCCAGACGTCGCTATTTCAGAAACCTGCCGCTAGACACGGTAGTGGCGAAATTACGAGCTCTTGGCTGCATAAGAAGCGTCTTCATGGAACAGCACAGGCTTGGCTTTGAGGGTAGCTGAATGGATTATCCCCCAATCGGTGTCTGAGGCCAATGATCCGTCGAAATCGATTTTGAAATCTCTCCTATCTCCTTGCCTTGCATCAACTCGCGCTCACCGAGCGTGAGAGTAGTCATTCACTTGTCGTCCATCTTCTGGATTCATGCTGGCAAAGGGTCTTTTCAACGATGGCGCGATGGCGCATATAAAGACATTCAACAGGCTCAAGAGCTACAATCGGCTTAGCGTGAGCAGATATGCCGTGAGCCGCATCGTCTTCATCTTGACTGCGCTCTGCTTTGCACTTGTCATCTTCTACGGTACTGAGTTTCGGCGGCGCTCATGGTCGTGCAAAACATGGACCTCGTGCTTCGGCGGCCGGTCTCATACTTATCAGCATTGGGACGACGTCGACCCTGACTTCGAGCTGAACGTATTCGAAAAGACGCTACATGACGGGACACTCATGTTTCACCGCCAGACAGTCCAAAATAGCAGCCCGGGCACGCTATTGCTGGTACTGGCCCAGGATTCGGATTCTTGGAGCAAGGACTACCGTTCAACGAGAAGGAACATATACGATTACTTGGACCTGCTCGTATCTACGAACCTGGACTTTACTAATGTGACCCTTGGATTCATGACATCCACCCGCGAAGAGTACGAGAAAGCCAGAGATGCCACAGAAAAGTACCCGTTTGCGCGTGTTGAGCTGTACTTGAAAGAGGACCAGGGCCCGCAATTGGCCTATAGCGACCGTCACAAAGCACATGTGCAACGGCAACGCCGGGCTCATATCGCGACTCTACGCAACTATCTCATGCTGCGCACGTTGCGCGACGAAAGCCATCTCGTCTGGATTGATGCCGACGTTGTTGAGGTCTCCCCCAACATCATCCAGACGATGCAGCGTCACGCGGAGAAGAGCCGGGGCGTGAGTCTCATTACGGCCTTGTGTACGCAGACCCGAGCGCACAACTACGATAAGCATACGTGGGCATTCCATAGGAAGACTCTGCCCTCACTTTCAACCGACGACAAAGACGAGGAGAATCGGGAGACGCTCGACATCCTGGGAACTGTGGCAGATGACCAGCATAGCGACGCCATCAACGAGATTGGCCAACGCCAGATGTATGTCCCCGAGCTCATTGAGAACACGCACAACAACGATCTGCTTCATGTCGACTCCGTTGGAGCCACAATTCTCTACATGCGCGCGGATCTAGTCCGGCAGGGCATCTCGTTCCCGCCCTATAACGTTGTCGGAACGACGTGGTCCAGTGAAGGCTGGTCCGGAATCGAGACTGAAGGCATTTGCTTCATGGCGTCTCAAATCGGAGAGGGACATGGCTGTTTTCTACTTGGGGGCAACCATTATGTCCGGCATGCCGATATCAGCTGAGCTGGCTAATCGTGATGAACTGGTGTGCTGGGAGGAGCCCAGGCAAGGTCCGATTGTTTAATGCAATGTATGTATATCGTGTGGCTGCATAGGGTTCAAAGCCGTACCGAGGGCGTTTCAGGCGTTGGTGGTAGATCGTATTCCCCATGATTAGTAACATCCCGAGAGCCAATCCGAGACACTAGAATGATCGACCGAATTTCTCTATGTGTCACTGTCAATGATCGGTGGATTTGAGGGTTTCTGAAAAGTTCCAATACGGAGTTTTACAACCCTGTATTCTGAGCCGTCAGATGCCACCATTGGGCAGACTTGGCCATCTAGTATAAGGGTTCGATGAATGCCGCTCGAAACGCCTTGAAAGCTCCCGGCAGAGCTGTAGTAGGTATTCTCATCGATCTCATGATCTGGCATGTCGAACAGGATTTGCATCATGCTCCTACCATCAACCTTACTCAGTGGTCCACGACCAAGCAGCTGTTTGGCACGACTGAAATAATGCTGACATTGAGCGAGAATGGTGAATTGAAGCGCGTGCGCTTTTCGCAGACCTTCTTCTGAAAGTGCCGGGGAACAGAGTATAATAAATTCTTCGAGGCTCGTCTCAGGCGAGCCTACTGCCAGGTGGACCACACAGAAACAGGTAGGTTGCGGCGCAAAACAAATCCCCCTCGCGGAAGGATATGAATATACAGCAGGCTCCGCTGCAATGATCTCGACTGGACCATGCAGCTCGAAGTCTAACGTCCCTTCCGAAATCTGATCAGAAATGCTGCTCCCAGCCTCGGCAACTGATAAAACGTAAATCTTTGCGAGACTGAATTCTTTATGTTGAAAGATGGTGCGGCTATCATCCCCAAAGATTACGTGTGGATGCAATCTCGCCCATCCGAATCCTACTTTGCGGATGCAAATGAACAAATGTTGGGACCCCACTGAGCACCCAAGAGGCAAGAGAATTTCGGACTCTCGGGTTACGTACAGAAATACGCTATCAAAACGAATACCCTTGTTCGTTATGGTAAACTCGTCCTCGTCGACACGCACTGATATATTAGTTTTCCCCACCGACAGGAAATCTCTAAAATTTGACGGTGATGGAGACAAAAGTCCACTATATTGAATACTTGGCTCTGCCATTGACCATGCAAACAGTGATTTATCATTCGTCCTCTTGCAGATCTCCTCCTGCAGTCGGATAAAGGCACGGTCACCTTCGCCATAAAGCAGTGGCATGTGTATATCGAATATGCCCAATAAACAATATGCTATGTCCTCGGGTCGTATCGTCACCCGGCGGGACGCCCAAGACATACGACATGCGATTGGATAGCTTTGAATACTCAGGGATTTGTCGAGAACTTTTGGCGGAACACCGGCAGCACTGGCGATATCAGCTGTCAATGTGTCTTTAGATCCCCACGTGTCCCATCCGCGGTCGAAGAAAGTAATCGCACTTGGCGCAAGGAGTTCTTGGAGGGTCCAACCACGAGTGAACCACCTACTTTTGAGAAAGGCCTTCCGCCTTTGATTGTAGGAGTTCCCATCGTCATCGATCTCTGCCACGGTCGGAAGATCCGAGAGAAATACATAGCACTCTGCTGCATCCTCATAATACTAGAGACGAAGTGTAAGCTGATTTGGCTGCAGAGGGCAAACATAATATTGAATCAATCCGTACTGACTTTGAACATGGAGTTTATGGCTTCCGACAACTCTGCGCTACTTTCTTTGTTGATGCAGTACGTGTCAGCCCACTGCGGTACTCTGAGTCAGTATCCATTCTTTATAACGTGCTTGCCTAAAGTTTCCTGGCTTCGACTGCAAAACACATTTAACAAGCGATTGCTCAGATAGATAAGAACTCCAGCTCCCGAAGCTTTGCGAGCTGGAAGAGAATGATACTCTGAATCGCTTACAGCATACCTGTACCCTGATTCGTGTGCGATGTTCACAAACTTCTTGACCTTGACGTAGCCTGGGCTTTGAACGTCTCTACGCTTCTTCCAAGCGCGGAACGATGTCTCGCACTCTCCCCACGTATGCGAAAATATAACATATTGGCGCTTGGGGTGATTGATGAACTCCTCGAGCTCCAATGTGGACGTGTTGATGAGCCACATCCGGGTCAGACGGGTAGGCTCGTGCAGTCTTCAGCTTTGAACATTGAACAGCCGTTAAAGCGACTACTGAGTTTGTGCTCAGCTTCAAAGCACATCCCATGAGGCAGAGCTATCACATCAAGGAGTTGATATCTTCGTGTTCCTCGTCAAGACGGGGTGGACGGAGCGGCGGGGTTGGGCTTAGATCAATCGACTGCGCCGCCCGATGTTGGTGGCAAAGAGTCGCACTGGTGGCTGACGCCTCAATGTGCATGTATGGACTCCCCTCATCTCTGTCGCCTCTAGGCACCTATGATAGACGATACTGGGTTACAGCCCTTATAACAGCGAATAATGGCGCATATCTTACGCCAATCATGATCCGTACTAGTTCCGAGAAATTCTCGAGTCATATTCAGCTTGCAACCCTATCTTGTTCACTCAAAAGGACATAACAATGGCGGCGAGGGCGGTGTCAAATGTACAAGGAAGTGTATTCCAATTGTTTGTCTCCCCTATGACCTAGCTGAGACGACTTCGAATTCCCGCCTCTCACAAGAGCTCATCGGTGTCACTCAGGAATCCTCAGTAAAATGCGACTTCGAGCCTGCAATAACAAACCGAATCAATACTGCGGTCGAATCACATATACCTCAGGTCCTGGATAGATGCTTCAGCTCACCTTCCTATAATAATTCCTTGCAGGGTTTGTGACTTCGTTTGCTACCACCGCTTAGTGTGAGACAACTTAGGTAGGTTAGGTCCATTGTGAGAGCTGTGTGGCCACCTCGGTGTTCAAGTATTAGCGCATGTATGGAAGTAAACCATGCGCCATGCGCGGATGTAGTAATATCGACGAGAAATCTATTACCTCTGCAAGAGATGATATGATGAATGATGTGATGAAGATTGAGAGAGAAGTTCCATATACGTGTTTATGGGTTGTGTAAGCTAAACACGTGTCGGTCACGGTACTTGGAATACGCTGAATTCCATGCTAGCAAGGGTTCCCCATACCCGTATTCACTGCAGAATAGCGCCACATATAATCCAGTTGCCTATTTTGGTCCCAAGTGCCGGCCTCGCGGGGTAGAAACGAGTAGGCGAAAGTTGGGATGGGAATTTAGACCAATTCACGCGTCCTCTTATGTAGTATTGTCGATGTCATGTGTCTTCCCGTAGGGCGAGAGTGTGTTATGCGCTGGCTTCCTCTGTGTTGGTGGCGCCGAATTTCAAGCCGGAGTCTCGCCGGTACAGGCCGGTACACCTTCTGGTCTTCTGCGGGACAGACCTTCGAGCAAGCCTGATGATGCACAGTTATTTGAAATGGAACTGCTTTGACACATTTAAGAAGGCAGAGTTAGCTGGAGTTGCAAATGTCTGTTAGGTTGGCTTCGTACGATTGTCTATTGTGAAGATCCTTCCACTCCAGCCTACACGGGTATCGTCGCCTCTTAATCATGGCTGCAATTTTGTTCGCATCTTACCTGCTGGCGTTATCAGCGCCAGTTTCGGCAGCGTCGCTGAAGTCTCTCGGTACAAAAGATGTAATAGTTCAGATGTTCGAGTGGCCATGGGCCAGCCTTGCTTCAGAATGCACCAACAATCTTGGCCCAGCAGGCTATGGCTACGTGCAAACCTCGACGCCTCATGAGCACATCCTAGGCTCGCAATGGTGGACCGACTATCAAGTTGTCTCGTACAATTTGACCTCCAAGCGCGGTAACCGAGCCGATTTTGCCAACATGGTATCAGCCTGTAATAAAGCTGGTGTTGGCGTCATCATTGATCTCATCTCGAACCACATGACAGGGACGACCTCGACTGCTACTCAGTACGGTTTCGGAGGCGGAGCTTACAGTTCGTTCAACTATCCTGTTGCAGGTTACAGCTCATCCAACTTTCACTATTGCAACAACGGACAGGCAGCCGACATCTCTGACTACACCAATCGCTATGACGCGCAGTTCTGTCAAGAAGGCGGACTTCAGGATCTGGCGCAAGAACAAGAGGCCGTACAAGATAGACTCGCAGCGTACATGAACGATCTCATGTCTCTGGGCGTCGCTGGGTTTCGAGTCGATTCGGCCTTGGAACAGCCAGCGTCAAACTTGACTGCCATTTTCGACAGACTGGAGAAAGACTGGTGGGCCACCTGCGAGGTCGACGCCGATCAAAATGGTCAGATCCAGCAGAACGAATACTGGCCGTTCTGCTCGACTATGGTGTTTGCTGGAACTCGTGAGCTACAATCCCATTTCGCGAGTGGCGGTATCGCGAACTTGGTTACGCCCACACCCATGAGCACGACATGGAATAACGCTGGCGCTCATATGTATCCGCCGAGCGCAAGTGCTAACTTGTTTGTGACCAACCACGACTGCGAACGTGGCTACACCAACTCTATCAGTTACACGTCTGCGAACAATGCATATGTACTTGCTCATATTTTCCTCCTTGCTTTCAACTATGGCCATCCGACCGTCTATTCCGGCTACGACTTCGGCTCTTTCGACCAAGGGGCACCGGCCAACTCGGACGGCACAACACAGCAGATTACCTGCTACTCCAATGGCTGGCGATGCGAGCAGCGATGGGATGCAATCGTTGGAATGGTCGGGTTTCACAATGCTGTAGGGTCCGCAGCCCTCGCAAATGCACAAAAGGGAACAGATCAACAGATCGGTAAGCGAGCAATCCCTATCCCTTCGCGTTATTCGCGTATTGACAGTATACTCCTAGGCTTTGAAAGGGCGGCGAAAGGCTTTGTCGCCATCAATAATACAGGTTCGACGTGGACCGTCACGTTTACGACTGGTCTGCCCAACGGTACGTATAAAGACGTCATCCATAAGAACAGTGACGGCTCAAACCCTACCATCACGGTTTCCGGTGGGAAGTTTTCTGTGAGCATTACCGCATACGATGCTATCGCCATTCATGTATAATCTTAAGGACCGCGAGACGTAAAGGCGTAAGTGGTTCATCGAACAACCGGTATCGCACGCCAAACAGCCTTTCATTCATAACAGAAGGTTACGCCAAACGTACAAAATCAAGGATCTGACATGGGGATATGAACACTGTGACTTTAGGTCTTCTGGTTCCTCGGTAGAGAGCTCACAATAGACTCCGTCTGACTTTCTAGTCCGAAATCACGGTGTACGATGATGTGACTTTGAATGGGCGAACTTATATAAGTACACACTCAGACCTACTCAGTGCTGAGGTTTGGGATATCCGTCGGTCTTACGCGTAGCACGGAGAGTCAGCCCGAGGCTATACCCGCCCACAGGATAGAGATTGTCAATGTATAGGATACTGCTGATCGGTGGAGCTCGAGTGTATTCAGTGTTTCTAATAGGTACCAATTACTCTAATCATGCATTGACGATTGAAGAAACCGGGCTGAGGTCGTAAGGCTGTTTGGTTAATCGGTCAATCCGTGGTAAAACGGAGCCTTCGCCGACGACATGTCAATAGTCCATATGGTACCAGTACTAGCTCTTCGTTCTAGTATCTTGCTGAACCTCTACTTCAACCCAATAATTGTTAGATTGGGGGGTGGATTGTGACGTTGATGGGTGCAGTGCCGAACGGGTGTAGGAAGAAGGTAGAACTGCTGTTTTGAATAATTATTTGCAATTCTCCCCGACCTGGCCCTCAATCAACTCCCAATAGTCGATAAGGCGTATGAAGTACAATATACGATAGAAACCATAGAGAGTACTCGGTTCCATGTTCAGGGCGACGAGCTAATGGAACCTATTCTTCTCGGCGTTCACATCGTTCTCGAGATAGACCTCAATCTTATTGTTCATCTTGTGTCCAATATCCAGACAGAACAGACATGCTAATTGGGGACGACTCATCAGTAACAAGCAGTCATTAATAAGGGCACATGAGGAGCATTGAAGAGTTGGACTTACCAATTATACCAACAATACCAAACGACAGCGAGGACAGAGCCGTGGTCCTCAAGCCGACGACGTAGCTCTGCACGAAAGCAGCTGAAGCCACCTGGGCAATCTCATCAGTGATACCAGGCACAGAGGTCAGGTCGCCAAGGGCAAGCGCCGACAACAGTGCTTGTATAGAGGATTCCGGCAGGCCTGCGCCAGTTGCGGCCGCTGGAACAAGCTTGTTGGCTGACATCTGCTGTACGTTTGTCAGAATCGCGGTGTAAATCGAAATCGCCACGGCGCCGCCTGCGAATCGAGCAACGCCCCTGTAGTCAATTATATATGGTCAGCAACTCGGCATCCATATGGCGAGGGCGAATGCGACCGAGGCCGATGTGTACGGCGGCCCTTAGCAAGATTCATAACCAATGAAGTAGACTCACGCGAGACCACCGGCGATACCAAGCTCGACCTGGTCAGTACCGAACTGGACAAATGTGATAGACAAATATTGGGCCCAACCAAAGCCCAATTGCCCAAGGAAAACAAAAGCAATCATGAGGCCTTTGCGCTCTGGAGTCCCCAGAGCTAGCAGCCCGCCGAAGACGACCATGATGGTAACGGAGGCCGTCAATGTCCAGCGCCAGTGGCCGATGCGATTACCGACGGCGAGGATAAGCACCGCACCGGTAACAAGCCCCAGGTTTGAAGGCAAACCCAGCACAATCTGATCTTGGAAGGTCGTTGTTGGCCCGGTGAAGAAGACATTGACCATCGTTGGGTATATGATATTGATAGCGTAATAAAATTCGGTTACCACAAAGGCCGCAATAAAAGGGGCTGTCAGCTCACGACCCTTGCTTCTCTTGAATACTCGAGGCGGTGTCAATGGTTGCTTGAGCGGTGCAAACGTCTCCCATAGCGCGAAAGCAACCAGCAGTACAAACCCCACGACCAACGTTGCGACTACTCTGGTATCGGTAGCTGGAATGACGGCTACAGAGGGCACATGATTAGGATCCGCTCTTAAACTTGTTTTCCCCAAGGAAGTGTTGCACAATGTACTGGCGGAGACTCACTAGTATAGACGATTCCGACAAGGATCAGCACGGTTGAAACAATAAATAAGAATGCTCCTACATAATCCAACTGCTGCAAAGCCTCGCGGTATGGAAGCCCACGTGGGTGCGCTGGTGGATAATAATGAAGATACAATCCAACGAAAGACAAGGCAGCGGCGATTGCAGGCGCATAGAATAACCACCGCCACTGGAATGAGAATGAGACCCGATGTCAGTGACACTCACGATGCTTTACGAGAGCGTGAAGTTATTGGGACGGACTCACAGCATCACCATGTTCGATAGCAAAACGACCAGCAACAGGGCTAATAACGACAATGGGGAGTAGAAAACCATCGGCGAGGACGACGCCTATTGCGCGCCATTTGTTCGGTAACAATTCCGGTAAGGCAAAAGCCGCGAGCTGGGCATTCCCGGCTCCGAACCCTATCAAGCCCATGGCCGCGAGTAGAGCAGTGTTGTTCTTAGCCGAGCCGCCTACTATGAACCCGATGAAGAGCAGGACGTTGCCGAAGATTAGGAACCATCGGCGGCCGAAGAGATCACTGTTGGCTATCGGCAACGGTGAATGAGCAAAGCTAGTTTAGCACTACTGCTCGAGGAAATCACTCACCTCCACATATCATGAACGCAATGGTGATTGTCAGGAGATAGGTCGCCGTATAGAAAGAAGCCGCCGAGGGACCACCAAGTGATGTAGCGATATACGCACCAGCGGGAACCATTGCCGGCACGATCCAGAACGAGACACCATAGCTCCAACTTAGGATAGCGACCACGATCCAGGTTTTGAAAGTCACATTATACTCCTCATCGCTTTGAGGTAGCCAGTTTGGGTTGCTGCTCGCGGATATCCCGCCATTCACGTTCTGATTGATATCCGGGCTCTCATCGTTCTCGCCTGTGCTGACATGCTCGATATGAGAGTCGGACGCATTCTCCTTGGATATTCTTGCTGGGTCCGCCGCCATAGCTCAGAACCCGATAGGTGCTCAAGCACCTTGACTGGCAGACAAAGCAGCAGATACTACAGTAGGAACAGATGGTAGCGACGCAAGCACAGAGCAAAACAAAGGGCATCGAGGAAGAACATGACTGCGGCCACCCCATGGCTTCGGTGAGAACAAATATACGGGCTCCCATATATCGGAAGAGAGCTTAATGTGAGCTACCTCATGCAATGGGCTACCCATGGCGTGTGCGGCTGGCCATGTCTTTCCCAGATCAGTCGTGTCAATTTACTGGCTTTGCAAGGTAGTCTCAACTCCTCGGGCTTGCGCTAGAGAGCTAGGGACCAGTGGCCATGGTTATCATAATGGGGTATGCCCAGTAGTGAGTCTGTCGAGTCCAGTATGGAAACACTGAATAATCTTGCAAAGTTGACACCTTTTCCGATGACCTTTGGGCCCGGAAAATCATAGCCTGATGGAATTTTATGGGGTTGGAGCTGTGCATCTCTGGGGAATCGCCTTAGGTATGCGGGGTGGTTCTGGAACAGGCCGTGATCCCCGGATGTTGGTGCACCTATCATGACCCAAGATGGGAAGACTCGTTGAAGTAGATGATAACAACGCGGTGGAGTTACTTGTACTTGGTATCAATCTTTCAATCATATCGACTACGCAATTAAGGAGTGCAGAATCATCAGTATGCCGAAGGTATCTGCAACGAGAAGAACAAACTTGGGATGTAAGATAAGATTGAAAACCCTAGGATTCAACGTAGAATTGTAAGAAGTGAGTGGGCTTATCGTCTGCAGTTCGACACCTGTATGTTTTGCATAAGCTTCCCGTCATGGGAAACGCAGCACTGTGACCTTGACTCGAGGACCATGGAGCTTCGAGCCTTGACAGATGGGACGGGACTAATCACCTTTCTCTGTCAGTATTGCCAAAGTTCCATGACTACATATTTGGTAGGCTCAATTAGGAGATTGGTGGGTATGCTGTAGCGTTTGGGCATGTCCTTTCTATCAATACTCAGTCGGACGAGCTGAACGATGTACACCAGCGGATTCGCGACGAGGTGATGTATTCATCTATGATGTAGCTCAGCTACAATGAAGCCGCAGATGCTCATATGAAAATGGATGCTTTACGTTCAATTACTCAAGGAACGGTGGCTCGATAACACCAGCTTGTTCTACAATTCGACCGTAGTGGCTGACCTCACGATGCTTTCCCAAGTTGAACACGCCCTCCTTGTTGAATCGGCAGTCCGCCAAGTCGATGGTAGCGACGACGAGCTCATCCTGGTCTGTCTTGGACTCGGCGATGATCTCTCCACTAGGAGCCACAACCACCGACCCTGCGATGAGCAAGCCGCCGTCTTCTGTCCCGCACTTGGCCGTGTTGATGCTGAAGCACGCGTTCTGGTAGCTGCCCGCTTGGCAAGCGAGCTTATGATGGAATGTTGCCAGATCGTACTGAAATTTGACATCGCCGGGGCGTTGAGGTGCCCAGCCGGTAGTGTTGTATCCCTGCAGCATAAGCTCAATACCCTGCAGACCATAGCACCTCCAACCTTCAGGCCATCTACGATCATTGCACAACAGCATGCCCATGATCGGATCGCCCTTGCCTTCCGCCGCCGCCGCTTCTTCCTTGCTGGAGATGTCTTTTGCCTTTAGAGCTTCGTCCACCAGTCCGGATACGCGGAAAGCTTGGAACCCCAAGTTGCCCGGAGCAAAGAAGTGCTTCTCAAGCTGCTCGTCATAGTTTGGTTTCCTCACAGGCTGCTTGGTTCCTGGCAAGTGAACCTTGCGATACTTCGCTAAGATCTTGTCCTCCTTCACCGAGTAATAAATCATGGTATTGAAGTCCGTTGTTGTGCCGTCTTCGGTCCAACGCTCGGCATAGCCAAATGAGATGTCAATACCGAGACGCCTAGCAGCGTCAAACAATGGCTTCGCATTGGGGCCTGAGAGTATAGAAGATTCCTTTGACTCATGCTCAAACCACTTTGCGCGCTCAACAGGGTCTTCGATTATGTGTCGGGGGAAGAATGTCGTGAGTGCAAGTTCGGGGAATACGACTAGTCGAACATGGGAGCGGGCCGCTTCTTCCAGCAACTTGATCATTCGATCCAGCACCTCAGCGCGTGGCGTCGCCCGCTGAATTGCACCGAGCTGCGCGGCCGCAACCGTGAGCTTGCGAGACGCAGGCATTTATGATAATCAGTAGAGTCCGAACGATAAATTTCGTCTCTATACTTTGCTCCCTTAGGGGTCGACAGGCGCCCTCAGATGGTTGGTGATAATTGTTACTGGTAGGTAAAACAATAATTAAGTTGCGAGATCTTAATCCTCGCCGTTGCACCATTAATATCCACTCAGCATGAAGTCGTGCTATACCCATTAGACTGATGGTTTATCTCAGAATATGTCATATCGCTGGATTACCGATGTGGCCATATGCCGCTCTCGGCCGGCAACTCATGCGACGAAGCCGGTGTTGCATACCGTCGCGCGGTGCCGCCGGCCGGGCGCACTGTTGTCCGTTATCTTTGGATTCGGCAACCTGCTTGCAACTGATCAGTACAAGGCCTGGCTGGAACAATGGGAGATGCGAGCTCAAGGGTCGAGGCCGGAAATCCCCAGACTGTGAGTAACTACATGTAAGATTCTGTTAGGTGCGTACCTACATGTACCTACCCATTGTCACAACAATGCCGGCAAGAGAGAAACGCACCTTGCTAGTGGCCGTTGATGACAGCCGTTGGAGGAGGAAGTGTGACAGATACTTTGGACCTGACTTGTAAACCTCTTCTTTGCCCCTCGCAAATGCACTCTGGTGTCTTGATGAAAAGCAATCATTAGTACTGAATGCTCCTACACCACTTGGCCACTGTCGGCATCTACAGTGGTGTGCCGCCCCGCCCCAGCGACAGTAGGTACCTAACCGAGCATGATACATACCATCCATCAGATCCCCACACTGGTGCTCACACTAAGATCGGTCCACAAACATACTTCCCGCACGCCGTTGGGCAGCGCATCGCATCGACGTTCAAGTGGTTGACGGGAGCAATGGGGCAACGTATAATACTTATGAGTATACCAAGGTAAGGTGGTGAGTAATGTAAACTGAATACGACTGACTCTTTCTGCAAATTGTGGTGCTTAGATCAAAACGCTGATAGTGCCGGTCGAACGCATTCAGCTTCACCAGCCGCCCTAAGTGAGAGAATCAACATCGAGCCCTCACGTCTTCATCAGCAGCAGGACTGATACCCTCGGTGACAGGATAACCCATTCGCGTCATCAACGTCCTCCTCATCAAATCCCACCTTCACATCGCCGATGACAGCAACTGGTCTACGCGGCATCGAGCCACATTACCACCGGATATCACTGTTCACGGGTTTACGGCGCCAACTATTTTGCTTTAATGTTAACCTTTCAACACATTTTTGCAATAGAATTAGGAAAGGTAACTAACTGGAATTATATAGAGATAAACTAACGCGATCTTCTTCTTGAGACGCTGTCAACCCTCGCGACGCGGTGGACATAGCTTCCAACGCTGTAGACGGCTGGAGAATTGACCGTGACGATTGCTTTCCCCCTTCAACGAACACACCAATATCGTATCGGCACATAGCATCATTGCCCAGTATTTGGACTACTCACACATCATAGCGGCGGGCCAGTATCTGGCCTCTCTTCCCTTTCGCCTTCGGAGGTAGTTGTCCTAGTCCATGTGATGCCTCTGCCACATCGTCAGATAGGGTTCACCTTTGATTTCACAACGAAGCTCGAGTACTCTGTCTGTTACTAGTTTCGATGATATTGATAATCAAGGTACACTAGTCTCTCGAGAGCGGTTAGCAGAAGGCGCTAATCCGCACATGATTTACGAGCGAGTTTGTAAGTGGGCGGTGCTGTGTTGTGGGTGCTTTCGCCAAATACTTAGTTAGCATGTGATCTAATGGTAATCCAAAGGGGAGGTGATGACGCACATAGGACTCAACGATAGATCTCGGATTTACATCTTCCAGATGACATTGCCTGTGGAATGGCTTACTTGTATGTAAACTGGTATATATCTACAATTTCGTATGAGGTGACAGACGTGTGTAATCGACGCCTATTGGACCATTCGCCTTTGCTCAGTAAAAATATTTGATGTTAGTCATAGAAACGGAAATACAACCAGTATAATCCGTTCTTCGCGTGTCCGTTACCAGTTTTCCAGTAGTCACATTAGTCCTCCGCCCAATCCAAGAGACTGTAAAGTCCATAGATTTGAAACCCGGACGTCATGTATAAGCATCTTAGACCCGAACCAGGACTTCTGACCTGAACATGCCATTTGCGTACTTTACTTGTTATTTATTTCTCGACTTGAGGACGAGAACAACCCAAAACAGAGCGAAAGCACATTGCAGGAATATTCTGTATGATGTTTCTAAACGATGACAAGGGTTTGTTTGCCCTGCTGTATCCCAGCCTGCCCCATGAACAGCCTCAAAGGGCACCAATGCCATTTCGTCCGTTTCGGAAGATTAAGGCGAAAGTTTGAAACGAAACTACTCCACATCACACCACCGTCCACGTCAGCACGTTCAATCTCGGAGCCAACTGACTCCTGGATTCCAAGTTTGATGCCAAGCCTTCATACTATTCGCGGAATGCAACTGCATCTTGTTAGAGGTTTCGAATAGACCGAACAGAGCATGCAACTACAGTCTGAACTTATTAGTCAAATTGAGAACTATATATGAGACCGTTTGTGAACAAAGAAGTATTGCTTCTCATGGATGCAACATAACTCCAAGCCCGTATGGTTCTCCAAACATTCCGAATATCATTCCATCCCACCAATTGACATGAAGGCAAACCTCGTATTCAGCATCCTGCCTTCGGCAGCGATGGCTCTGAACCTTTACCGTTTGCCCACTATCGCACCAACAAAGACTCTGAGCCGGCGAGAGGATTCGTGGGGAGGAGCAGTGTCTCTAGGACCAACGAAATCCCGAATCACCAAGGCTGTCACCACAATCACTCCCGGTGACGCCCCATCGACGCAATCAGGCGAGCTCTTCTTATGGCCGGGCATGTCCAACGGCACGGGAGACTTGGTGCAGACGACGTTGGAGTCTTGGCCGGACAACTCCTGGTGTGGTGCCGAGGCAGGTGAATGGTGCATTCGGTGCTCGCTCTTCGGCTCTTTCGGCCAGTTGGATGGTACCGCCTCTGCGGTGCCGGGAACAATGTCGGTCGAGATTCTGTACGAGCTTCAAAGTGACGAGACAACTTGGCTGCAGACGGCGACCGATGTCGCAACCGGGACGCAACTCAGTACTTTCTCGTATGACAGCGGTCCTTACATGGTGAGTTTGAAATGGCAATATTCGACTCAGACCACACTGCTCACGCTTTATAGACTGGCTACGGCACCGGCACCGAGTGTGACGATGGCTGCACGGGAACCATCGCTGCTCAGACGTACACGAATACTGTTATTACTCTGGCTGAAGCGGATGATTCCTTTGGCGATACCATCGTCGCTAGTCAAGGCGCGACGTACTCGGGCTTGTCAACCAGTGACAGCATAGTTTGGACCATTGCAACGATCAACGTACCGGCAATGAGTTAATGGTTTAGTTGCCAAATAGCAATGCACGACTTATGAATAGTTGATCTTTCCGTATCGAATACGATTCCGAGTTAGGACAAGCCATGCAATGATCCCTTGTATTGATGATGGTTCTGACTCCCAGTTGTCGACGGTGGCATTGGCACATAGACGGCACGGGAAAGACCGGAGGCAGACCACAGATTCTGATTGCCGGTCTCCGCTGCCTGTTCCCAAGCGCGCAGCTTTATACATGTCATGTTGAAGGCATCGCTCCAAGCACCCATAAATGTATTTTGCAGATCAGATGCCGTAGACGGTGAGGATGTGATCAAGAAGACCTTTCGTCAATCATGTTCATTGTTTACTTGGAGGACTTCTGCTATGCACTGAGCATCAGTGAAGGGCTCGAGAGTGTTACACTGTGTGATATTCTTTTGTCACCGCTGGCATTGAGGTTAAGCCTTCTTACTTTAATTTATATTGTGGATATAGGCAAAGGTTGATCGAGGAGGGTGAGATGTCGTACGGGGAGCGTCGCGCGTACACACTTTGAACGGCTGTGCCCTTATCCAAACCAACACTGCTGAAATATGAACTTCAGGGGAATGTCTCTCGGACTCCAGCCCTTGGAAAGGTACTCCTTATAGAGCTCGGACTCCTTTGTTGCTCGTCGCCCCTGCCATATCTCGGAAAAGATCACAATGGCAACATCTCGTTCATAAGCACGCAATGATTCCTGGACATCTCCATGCTGCGGAGATGGCTCGTAGATGGGCGGGTCGTAGTCCGGTTCTCTCCAGTAGACACTATAGCAGCACCTTGTCTTTTTGCAGCCCATGTCCGAGTAGACAAGGTCGTACAAGGCACCCATACGAACGCCTTCAGGCTCTTCCAACATGGCATTATAGTAGGCTTTCTCGCACCGACCTTTGACCTGGGTATATCCAAATCTGTACGCAGCTGGCTGCTGGACAAGCATGCGACGCCAGGAAGCCTCATGACGGAGAAACGGTTCTAGTGTCCGCAGCTCTGGGGCCTTGATGAAGTCGTCCAAATTGGCAGTCGTCAGCGCGCGGATCACATTATATCCGTCTGGATTTTTGGTGTTCTCCAGAAAGAACCGCGGAAAGTACTGCGCCAGCAAAGGGTTTCGTTGTCGTTCCATTGTGAGCTCGTGGTCCGACAAGGCTACTGCTGGCTTTAGAAAAAGCGCCTGCTGAAGATGTGACCATTTCGTGACAATTTCGCGCCATAGAACGGAAACTCTCTGGGCTAGTAAAAGGGTGCGCATGTCGAGGTGAGAGAGAACCAGCGCCAAGATTTCAGGCTGTGCCAGCGCTCGGTCGCGCGCCAATTGAACCATGTTGATACGCAATGTCCAACTTAGAGCACCGCTATGCTATTCAACGTAAGGACGGGGTGAAGACGTTGAGGATGAGACAAATGGGCATGGTCACACAGCATCCAAAGTTGGCTATCCTTTCGCCGATGACTTATATAGCATACCATGCGGCAGAAGATCTGGTTGCCTGCGGGCGAACCGCAGGGCACTTTGGCATGCGGGGCCACTATGGAGGCTCAGCTGCTCAGCTGCTGCGCCCCTCTAAGGCTCTCTCCTTACTTAGCGGCGCTGTAGAATGGATGCGGACTCCATGTTGATCGTGCGAGTGGCAGTAGTTTTATCAGCTTTGAAGCTGATGGGAGGCAGTGTGCTGGTGCTAGCGCTTTGAAACCACCATAGCTTTGGTTGCAATGTTTGCCATGGCCTCAAATGAGAGTGGCATTATCCGTGTATTTAGAGCCAGCAACCAGGCGGGAGATAGATACGTCGGTTAATCGTCTGTCAGCGTCAGGCAGATATGCAATCTGAAGACTGTCCTCTTACAACATGTGGTAAACAACACCCGAGTGATTGTAGTTCGATACCCAAAGGGCGAGTTCACGGGGGAAGTTGAAGATCTCAATAACTCTATCTTTTTAGAACACTGACGATTGAAACAACTCGGCTAGACTTCCGGAAACCGGTTCAAATGACTCGAGCGTTCGATGCTGCGGCTCAATAGCGAATCGCGTTCTGGCCGGCGGTCACCCTGCGCGGCTGATCGATTTGCGAGAACGATCGCGAGAAGAAAAGAATAGGGATCCGCGAGGAACAGATTGTGTGATCAGCGATGCGTTGCCGGCTTGCCCCATGGCGATCGTCAGAGCACGTTGTCGGTCTGAACCGGATCGACCATAGGGCTCGAAGTTCTCCGCAATAACCATGTGGCTTTGCACAAAGTCGGCGGAATAGGTAACTTGGACTGGACCAGATCACCGGTTGGATTGTGTTGTGCTGTCGGTGGTTGAGGTCTGAGAATGATGACTTCCTATACAGGCGGGTGAAGCTACATATAGTCCCGGACTCTGCCCGGAATGCACCCAAACGTACCCCAAACTGGTCATGTGAAAGCTTAAGTGCTGCGGTCTGACACCCGACATGCTGGTATCTATACATATTATAATGCCTTCTCGAACATATTGAAGCTATATCACACATAAGGCGTGACAATTAAACATAAACGTTACTTGTCTATCATAGTTCCCTCATTAGCGTATCAGTGGTCGTTCTCGTTCTTCATTGAAGCGGTAGAACAGTGATTTTGGGCGTCTGCAGATATCCCCGTCTCCCGTATTCTGGGGCGGGCCGAATGGACTCGGGAAGGCGATTTCCCATTCAGGTCATCCCGGTGACTACTATGCCCACAGTGCTTACGTAGCATCGTCGTCGGCTTATTCGTACGTATCAGGCTACGATATCCCTCACGTAAGGTGTCTGGTGGTCAGAAGTCATATGAACAGGTGTGGAAGCGATGGAGGGATGACAGAAGCCTCCGCTATCTCGTCATCAGCTGAGAGCTGCTGAGGCAGTACTTGGACAGTGCTTTGGGTCTTTGCTAGGAGAAGACAGCATGACTAAAGTTTCGGTGTCCGGCGAGCCTTGACAAGCTGCTCTACAATATATGCAATGTTCAGTAGGTGTTGATCCCAAAATGGTAGTCCGACAAGCTCCAAGCCCACAGGCAGGTCTGTCGTAGCAGTGAAGCCGGCCGGAACAGTCACAGCGGGGAGCCGTAGAATACTCGCTAGTCTCGTGTTGGTGGGGAAGTTGGCTCGCATCGCTTGATCAATATCGCTATACTTGGGTGCCGGGAGCTTATTCGTTGGGAACACAAGCGCAGAGATGTTTGTCATGTTCATCTTTGACGCGATGACCTGGCACTGCAGTCTCTCGCGTTCGTCGACTTGTTTCCCGTACTCGAGGGAGTCGTGAGGGCACATGGGCCCCTGTGCCGCGACGTAGGGTAACATGACATTTTCTTTGGGGAATTGACCGCTTTTAACAATCTCGTCGATGCTGGTGCCTAGGGTCGGTGTAAGGAAGTTGTTGAAGTCAAATTTCGCACGTGTTAGCATCACGTTAGCCGATTGGAGCTGGGTATCCAAGTCAGGTATGTCGATGTCGATCAGCTCGCACCCAGCAGACTGGAGCGCTTCCAAGGTCGTGTTGATCACTTCATTGACCGCGTGCTGTTCTGGGTCGTTGTCGTCTCCAAAGAAGGCCCGGATGACTCCCAATCGCAAACCAGGTGTCTTCTCCGAGTCCAACTGTGCGGCAAAGCTGCCTCCTACAGGCAGGTTCGGTTGACACTGACCACTCGGTTTGTAGACGGCCGCGTCGAAGTCAATCAAAGCATCCATCATGATGGCAGCGTCTTGAACGGTCCGTGTCATGGGTCCGAGCGTTGACTGACCGCAGATGCCGGAAAGAGTCCCAGATGTGTTGATCAAGCCGACCGTCGGGCGAAGACCAACAAGATTGCACATGGATGCCGGGAGACGAATAGAACCGGCGGCATCGCTTCCTAAGCCAACTACAGCCAGATTCGCGGCGATGGCAGCAGCCGTGCCACTGCTGGATGCGCCGGTGTCTCTGTCTAGGGCATATGGATTGCGCACACGACCGTTCAGAGAAGACGTAGAGAAGTAATCTGTACCGAAGTCTAGGCATATTGTTAGGGACCCCCCTCCCTGTCAGCTTGCGGGTTTGGGGACATGGCGTACCTGGCATTGACGTTTTGGCGAGAATGATAGCCCCAGCATCTCTCAATCGCTTCACAACACTCGAATCCTCCGTAGAGACAAAGCCTTTAGCTAGAGCGGAGCCGAAAGTTGTGACCAGCCCGCTCATCTGAACAGTGTCTTTCACCACGATCGGAATGCCATGCAGCGGGCCAACAAACCTTCGCTGCGCCTTGAATGCATCATCCAGTTTTTTTGCGTCGTTCACGGCTTCTGGGTTCCAGGCGAGTGTTGCATTGAGACGAGGGCCGTCCTCATCACGGTCCAGGCTCTGAATGCGTTCTTGATATGCTTCCGTCAAGGCTTCCGCGCTGCAGGTACCTCGGATGAAGTGGTAGTGCACCTCTTCGATCGTTAGCTCTTCCAGAACGATCGAAGGCATAATCATCGAGAATAGCGAAGGATAGATAAATGTACCTACTTGTTCACGCTACCCCTCGAGTCTGCCCTCGGGGGTAATGGCGTTTTATGCATGAGGCCGCCCCAGCAGGCCAGCACGCCAAGCACACCAGGCGTTTGTTGGCTCCAGGTGGAGACTGTGCCTTCAGTGAGAGAACCTTGAAACCAGGGCTTTGAAAGATTACTTAGTAATTTCGTACTGTACTAAGTACTACTTAGTATAGTATAGTATAGTACCGATTTTTTTTTTACTTAGTAATTACTAAGTAAAAATCTACTATATACTAGCCGAATTTAGAAATAAAGTGGGACCGAGAGCTTTTTAAAAATAGAAATAAATTTTTAAAAAAAATATATAAAAAATTAATAATAAATCTAATATTAGTTTTTAATAACATTATTTATTATAAATTTTTAATCTTTATACAGAGTATATCCGGCTATAAAAGGTTTTATTTAAGTATTTAATATTATTAATATTAAAAATATCTTTAATATTTAACTATATTAAATTAAATAAAAGCCGGATTAATAATTAAATATTTTAAATATATTAGCCGTAAAATTACGATATAAAAACATATTAAACGGAATATACTTAGTTATTTAAAGCTTTGTTTAAATATTTAATATTATAAATATTAAAAATATCTTTAATATTTAATTATATTAAATCGAATTAAAGTCGGATTAATAATTAAATATTTTTATAAAATCTATTATAAAATTACGATATTAAAACATTCTATTCGGAGTTAATCGGACTTAAAGTCGATTTAATACTATATAAACAGTATTTTTTTCATTTTTTTAAAAAAAATCTCTTATCGCGTATCTTATCTTTTATCGGCCCCACTTATTTCCATTTTCAGCTAGTACATAGTATTTACTAAGTACTACTTAGTAAAGTACTAGATTTTCAATACTTAGTATAGTACTGGGCTAATACTATACTTAGTATAGTATTTCAAAGCCCTGCTTGAAACTTAAAGCATCCAATGCCTCGTCTGTCAAGCTCGGCTATGGTTCGCTGTTCGTTATGGTAGAAACCTACATCCGTTGGCTTAGATGACTTAGTTGATATAATTCAAACGGTACAGGCGGGAATTCCATCTCGACCCATACAAACGCGAAATTAAACGCTAAAGCTGATAGTGTAGCGCATTCGGTTAAGTCCGGGGGTTAATAGCTCCCGGCTCTTAGTACCGTCCCGCGCATTAGAAAAGCCCGACGACGATAATCTCCTATCGCTGATTTGTTTAACACAGCTTTCAATATTAGCGCAAACTCATATAATTACTCGTATACAAATATCTAGGTTTACAGTTGTAGTTTCACGGGAGACTGTGATAGTGGAGTTGGCGGAGAATGAGACGCAAGCTTGGCAAGCTGCCTGCTAGCCGGTCGGTGATCGTCACTGTGAACGCCGATGACAACAAACGCAAGGAACACAACGCGGGAGAACAACCTTGGAAACTCCACAACCCACGTGCCGACACTGCATGATACATCATAAACATACTCCGAGAGAGCCAATCACGGACCCAATCGGTAGATCGGGTTTCCGATCGTCTCGAAGCTGCTACGGATCTACCTCGGGATACATCTCCTCTTGCAAGCTTCACTGATCCTCAGGTAGGGATCCTATCCGCATTCACGTAACGTGATTGGTAAAGTTGACCCGAACGGCCGAGGCTGTCAATGTTGATGCCAACGTGTCGATGCCAACGTCATTGTCAATGCCAATGTCAATGGCTCACGGCGTGCTCGTCCGTTGAAACGAGACCTCACGTGCTACTTGCTCTCGCCTTGTTTGCGAAAGTGTCCCGCGGAAAATCTCCGGCCAAAGCCTCCGGCGGCAGTGTCTTGTGAGCCACGGCCTCCGAGAGCCGTAGTAGACGGTAGGTCGTGCGGCAGATAGTCATGGTGGGAGTGCCCAAGTCATGTGCGGTATGCCAGGCTCGCAAGGTCAAGGTATGCATCCAAGTTTCTATATACGCGTATGCATGAAAATGTCGCTTCGGCTCCATCGTTCCCCATATTTAGCGACGATAGTCTGATACTCGTGACTCCAGTGTGACCGCAAGACCGGAGGGTGCTCACAATGTATGAAGTATCAGTGGGACTGTCCAGGCTATCCGCCCAGCAAACCCAAGAGAGCCAGAGCGTCCAAGGCCACGAACAACAAACAAGGTATGCATACACTATTGTCGTCGCTCCCTCGTACGATATGGACTGAGCTCAACTAGGCATTCGAGGCACCAAGCAAAACCAAGCGCAGGACTGTCATGACCTATTTCAAAGAAATCCAAGGGATGGCAGGTCCACAAAGCGCCTGGATCATCCTCATAGACCAACTCACGCGAGAGTCACCTCCCTTTCCAATACATGGGCTGGATTCCTAGGGTCGCCGTTGGCTCTAGAATTGATCGGCCTTCTTTCTCCTGCCGGCAGCGCGGGCCAGTCAATCAATCAGCTAGGATGCTTCCTCAGTCTTGTTCCATCTCGACTAGGTACCAATGAGGCTTTAGACGACGCTGTGAGATGCCTTTGTACAGGCTATGTTGCATATATCTCAGGGAAGCCTCTGGCGGCTGGTTCGCATTACGACAGGGCATTGCGAAGCCTCAGGAGTGGTCTGGATGAGACCGGAACCGGACTTTCGGATGAAACGTTATGCGCATCGATATGCCTTTCTTGGTACGAGGTATGACATACTTTCTCTCCCGATAAGAAACCAGTGCTGACACGACAATCTGGTAACAGGTACTTGTCGACGGACTCAGTCCGTTGTGGGCTATACATACCGCTGGTTCCGCTCGGCTTATCCAACTTCGAGGGCCAGAAAAACATCGGAATGGATTTGGAAGACTTCTACTCCAGACTGAACGATGTCTCATTGTACGGACTCACATGCTACTTTTATTACGGTATCACCAACATACTAAATCTTGTGTTTAGGCTGCTGAGTCTCTCATGAGTGAAAAATCGTGTTTTCTGAGCGAACCTCGGTGGGCTATCGTCGTCGAATCACCTCCAGTAGAGATTATCCCTGCCTCGGGCACAGCCTGGAAGTTTGAAGACCACTTCAATCATCTCAACGCGCTATCCTTAATTCGTTCAGAGATGCTCGGCTGCAGAAACCCAGGAGAGGTCAGCATTATCAAACTTGCAGAACTTGGACATAAACTGCGCCTTCTACGGTCTGATCTCAGAGCCGCTTTATTCCCAGTATATGATGTTCCAGGACATACAGAGTCCGGAGAGGCTCAACCCTTTGAGCTGAAAGGTCTAGATTTACTCGTACGCTGCAAAGATATTTTTGCGCACATCTCGATCAACCTAGCGATGCTAGACCTACGGCAGGCGCTAGAACTGAGCGCCTCGTCTGCATTATGGGCCGCAAACTTCTTGCCTGACTTGATCCCCATGTTTGAATCCGAGATTTTCTCTGATTTCACATGCGAGTTGGAGGAAGATTTGAATGACGAGATCGACTCGCTTTTCAAGATCGCCATTAGATTGTATCATCAAGCGCTTCACGTGTGTCCTCTCAACTGCCGTCGTCTGTCATCTACCTATCGCGCAATGTACCTGCGGCTTCAACAACGAGCCCAGTCACTCCATCCCGTCTGGCATAGGATTGATGCGCTCATGCGAGGGGAGATTTGATTATCACACCGTACTGCTCTAGGCTCTAAGATACATGATGACGATATAGGCCCGGAGTTCAATTCCACATGCCGTGGCGCTGGCGCTAATAGCCATGGAACTCGGCGCTGTTGGAGTCTGCAACTATCGTGGGAAATGTTGCCAGCACAGTGCAGCCGGTCGCCGCAATTTGCGACCTATCCAGGCCTTGATAGCGCATGATATCTTGTCGATTGGGTTCCATGGTTTTCTCCGTTTACCGAGGCACGCCGCAGTCTACCCATAGACAATATGTGACGCCCAGGTCATTGCTAACGCAGAGGCCAGGGCAAGGGGCATGTTGCTGCCATGTTCACATACGAGCGGCGCAATTGCTCTTTGATGTCGCTTGAGGTAAGTCCAACAGGATTGGGAAACCCGAGACTCGCCCCCAAGCCACTCAAACGGCTCCTTAGCACCGGCAACGGCCCTCCGCAGTGCACAACAACAACCCCTAGCTTGGGGTATCTGGCGAAATGCCCGCTATAAAGCATAGACACTATAGTCCGACCGATCTCGAAGGCAACTTCCACCAAAGCCACAGGCATACCTTAGAGGGGTGACGCATAGGTGTTAGGATGAACGAAGCCAATCGCCTCGACTCAAAGCTGCTTGGCTTCTCCCACACGTGATCCAACCTTGGGTCGCTCAAGTAGACATCGCTGTGTACATATTTTGCTCTTTTAGTTTCTAGCAGTACATTGGCTGCGCTGTCCATTGGTACCGCAACCAAGAATCCAGATCTATCGGTATAGTGTGTCACAACCGATGCACCGTAGTCATCCGAAGTCTTTAGAGCATCGAGTGTTTTCGGTATATTGCTTAAGATTTGAAAGCAATGCCCTCGATCCAGATAGTCTAAGGTGCTTGGCACAGACCATCTAAATGCCTCCCGTGGGAGGAATCCGTTGGCATAGCCGAATTACTAAGCTTATTGGATTCGGTCTTCTAACATATGGGGCTGACAATGTTTGTAGACGTTAATCCACGGGGTGACCGTGTTGAGATAGAATGTTCTGCACAATGCCCTGATTGACGAGTGAGAAAAAGACGTGTGACCACTCCTTTTCGTACCCAGCAGTCCCCGTGGGCACAATGGCATCGGTATTAATTGCTTCTACACCGTCCAACTCGTGAAATGGCGTGTCTTGCATATGATCTCAAAGCCGCTTGCTCATTATCCGAGGCAGCCAATCGGAGGCTCGAGCGAGCATTCTGCCAACTTCCACCCTACTCTTGCCAACAGACATTCAAACATGCTTGGTTCTACCCTGCCCTCTACCATTCTGGCCTGTGTTCATACTGAGTTTCGATTCTCGCAGCGAACAGTTTTCTTGCGCCGCTCAATTAATACTTTGTGTCCCTTTATTCATTTGTTGTCATTCATACTCATTGATATCAATTTTGAGGCGATATCTAATGGCGTTTTCGGAATGACAAGAGCTCGTGTGAAGGATGCTATCAAGTTAATCATTATACTGTACATGGGTCCCTTCACCTATGCCTGCGTAATCATGAGCGTAAGTGCCGAGTTTAGTCTAATAGGATACCGGTATATTTCTCAATCAACTCGGCCGAAGAGTTGTGTCTTATCTCCTTGAGCTTGAACTGTCCGTATCTGCCCATTCACGTCGCGGTGAAAGAGGCATGGTTCTCTTTTCTCCACTCTAGACACACGTCCAACTAGATGCATCGGCTGCTTCCCCTTCGCCTTTGTACTGAAGCCGCTTGGGATGTTTGCAAATGTTTCTACTCTGGCCATTTCCAGAGGCTGGCAGTGTATCCGGTGCATTTCCATTCTCGACCCACTCGACAAGCACTGCCAGGGCGTCCGTCACTGCTGGCCCATCTCCACCGAGACAATGTCCAACCCCTGGTGCCATGAAAACGCGATAGAACTCGTCCGTTTCTGCTTCACCAAAAATGTCCGCCACGCGCTCCCAGTACTCTACTGTGCCTTCCGGGAAAACGTACTCGTCGGCCCATCCATGCCAAGTCAGTAGCTTGCCACCAGCCCTCTTGAAAGCTGACAGATCAGGATTGTCTGTTGCCCAAGGCATGTCATTTTTGGCCACGGACTCAAAGTAATATCCAGGCATATCACCCGGCGTAACCTGGTCTACATCAAAGCTGGGGTCTCCGACGATGAAGTCCTGAATCCACTGCGTGGCTGGCGGGAAACTGATGGGAGCCGAGAAGTCCGCACCTGGTTGGCGGTTGTACCATAGTTCGGTGCCATTCTTAGTCGAGATGCCTTTGCGGATACTGTTCCAGACCTGCGCATGCTCAGCTGTGATGGTGATTGTACTGTTGTCACAATCGACCCTCTCGCCGACTTGACTGACAGCATCAAAGTGGCACAGTCGTGGATCACCGATGAGTCCATCTGCTGCGCCGTCGAGAAGATCGCAAGCGATGACACTAGCCGTCGTGATTGCCCCCAAGATGCACGAAGACGCCGATCCAGGGACTTGGTTCGTGACAACGAGCGGCCATGCCATTGCGGGAAGCACTCTGTCAAAGAATATCCCTGGCGCTGCTGCCATGATGCCATCGTAGTCATCGGGATACCTGCCCATGATTTGTTAGTCGGAAACAACTCATCGACATTCGAACAATTTACCTCTGTGCCTCACTGTATCCTTCCCGACCTCCCTGACTACATCCAACAAAGTAGCTGTACATGGGTTGCTTTCCGTAGAACTGAGCAGTGATTTGTTTCCCGACGACAGCGGTTTCGTGATACGAAAGGTACACGAAATTGTTGACAAGTTGAGTCGAATTGAACCAAGAAGATGGATCCCCCTCCAGATTCACACCGGCGTCTGTGCATGCCGTTGCATATCCATCCGCAACGCCCAATCCGAAGCCCGCTAATCCCTCTAATGGTAATACGCCGTCGAAGAGACCCGGTACGAACTTCGACCCGGTTAATTAGTTGGATCAATCAAGAGGGTTGAAAGGGAAGCCCATCGTTCCGACATGAAATAAGACTTACTCCTCCACCTCCAGTGGCTTGGAACCGACCATTCCAATCATCAAGCGGAAGCCAGACTTCAATGAGCACTTCATCGCCGGCATCGCCGTGTGTGAGATAGACCTTCACATCGCATATATCGACCCCGTCAGCAGGAGCTCCGGCTGCTGTCGCATTGTATCGTTCTGTTCCGGTGACGTTCAACAAGGACGATCCTGGCGGGGCAGTGACAGTCAACGACGCGCACGGGATAGGACTATGGCAATGGCTCGTGAATGGCTGGATTGCAACGGCGGTAGTCGTCAAAGGGCTGGACATCTTGATGCTCAGCGCGAAGGACGGAGAAGTTCCGAATGGCTACAGTGAGGATGCAGCTAGGCAACTGCGTACAGACATATGGCAATGGCATTTATATGTCAGCAAGAGCGCACTCTCGACGTTCGAATTGCGCTATGCCGCGCTCACTGTTCGTATGATTTTCGAGGCCGCGCTCTCGGGTCGTACGAAACCACCGTAGGCGGACGTTCGGGATTCTCCATCTCGGCGAAAGGCACCGCGTGAGAATAGCGTCAGTCACCGGCTAAATCGGTCGCAAAATGAAGTCTAGGTTGACGATATCTTATCGACTAAAGCCCCTCGCGGTATAGCTGGCCGACCCCCGGCATGCTCTAGTACATAAATGTCCACATATTAAATTACCATCCTTCAGGACTGTATTCCGACCCAGATATGATTCGGAAGCTGTCACTACCGGCTGGGAAGCGGAGCCGGATCCTTTCCATCGGCTTTCATGCAGGTGGCTTGAGCACCAACGCCACAACCTTCGGTTCCGGTGAGCACGACGTCTTTCGGCGTGGGTACGGATTGCAATCAATTCATTCAAGATGTAGAGTTTGCTTTTTTATGGATGAGGAATAGTATTCGTATGGCTTTCCCGCTGACCGATATGATCACTTCAATAGGAGCGACCATATACAAAGAGTGGACATCCAGACTCAGCCTCTACCTGTATAAAACAGCTATGTCTCAAAAGAGTGACGATCCAATTTCAAAAATTCCTCACAATACTCATGTCGTTTACTAAAACCAATGGGTAGCCGTAATTCCGCTTCATCTGACATGCTGATCACATCCATAGGTCTCATGGGCACTTCCTCGAATTCGAGTCATCAGTACGACCACGTCGTCATAGGAGCTTCTACCATGGTAAGTCTTCAGTATAGCTCCACTGTCTTGAGTAGCTCGGAAACTTACCTAGGGCATATATGTAGCACAAACTGGACAGGATCGGCCCGAGAAAACCCAGGTCTCACGACCTGCCTCTCGACAAACTGGACAACGCTTGCCGGGTGCCTAAAACGACTTATCAATATGTTTGTGACGAGATCACTATGGGAAGCACAGAGGAGTCTAAACGTACACTTCCGGACATAATGACCAAGGGAGAATTGATGTTAGAACCATAAGTGCAAGAGTGTGCCATGATGAAGGAAGAACGAAATAAGCAGATAGACAAGTTCGAATGCTCAAAGTTCAAAAGTATTGTATACTTCAACGTAAGTTGAATGAGATGAGGTGACTCCTCAAGACTTGATGCGATCGGATTCTGACGCCTCTTATATAGTTATCTGGGCAGGTCAAGCTTATGATCGCCTCGAAGAACGGCCTTATCTTTGGGGCTCATCTTAAGGATGGAGATTCCTCGTGGATGGTGGCACAGGTGTCGTGATGAGAGCACGTGCTCGAGATGGTGATTGACCACTAGAAAAACAAAATCCAGATCTCGTCAAACATGAGGTGAGACGGCCCTTAGCAGCAATCTGCAGTGCGATGAAGCGGTCAACGAGCTGAACAGGGGCTCGGACTGAATGCGAGGTAGCCTCGTACAAAGACAGGTGTTTGGTTGACTCTGTAGTGGCAATGACGACAGTGTTGTAACCTCAACTGCCGCCACATGTGTGATCTCGGTCGATCAAGGCGCGCGACAGTGAAGCGTAGCTCGGCAAAAAAAATTTTCAGGTTGCAATACAAGCGACTTAGGCAATATAGTATCATTTCCGAGATAATATGATTGGGTCATGGCAACAATATTCGCGACTAGCAATGTGGATTTTGGAGGCTAGTAAAGTTGACAAGAAGCAACTTTCAAACAGTATGCAAGCCCAACGCGGCGTTTCAAGGAAGGTTGTTGCTAGAAGGATTCAGATGAAAGCGTAGTTGGACTACGTACGTGATCACACCTGAATATTTGGCAGCCTGCACTAGATTTCAGCTAGTTATCTATTAGGTGTTAGATGGATTTTCTTCCCCATTCGAAGAGTTGTCCATTCCATCAAGGACAACGACCCAGCCCTATAACCCTACATTTGTGATTGCTAAGATAAAAGAGGTTCAACTATGGGTTAGGTCTAGAATCGATTATGAGGCAAAGTATAAAGGTTACTCCTTTCGGACTTCATTTTACTTGAAAGGGGCTGTTTTCGGAGATCAACACTCGTCTATGCAGTAAAGAAGCAATCTATTCCGATCTAGGGTTGGTGAGAAACGTGGTGAAGTGACTAGTCTAAGTGAAGCTCTTCCCAACGATCAATGTTTCTCCACCAAGTCCTGCAAGTCATACCGGCAAAATGTGCCGACTCCGTGACACCGGGACATATGACATGGCATCTCCAACTTGACTTTATGTATTGTAGTATAGGGACAATGCCTTCGCTGTCCAGCTCAGGTCATACTTCCAATTACCCACTCGCACCACCCACTGATCTGTTATTCATGACTCGTCCGTAGCTCGGACCTCTCTGCTATGCGTGTAGAGGGTCAAGTGGGGGTTCCTCAACGTGTAGTGATTCCTTTCATCGCTTATTAGCGCAGCTCCCTGGATATCTTAACTCCTTATATAACCGTGAGTCAGTAATTAAGACCATCTTCGGATAACAAAGACCATCGGCTTAAAGAGGAGTACTGTCCTTTTTCAACTAGTTTGCTTTGCATTAGGACGTTTGGTCGCATATTTCATTTTCTCGTCCCAGATATTAGAGCCCTAAACATTGATGCTAGTTGAATCCGACTCTTAGCCAAGCCTTCATAGTATCTATGCCCCCACGCGCTCATGTAGCCATCCTCACTTGCAAGTTAAACACGTTCACTGTCTTGCCTTTCTCTTGACCGAGTCACGCGATGTCCTCACCGGTCTCGAATCGACGGGCGAATGGCTGCGTTCCACGGTACTCCCTATTGTGGATCCAAAGGCAGATATCACCTTGACTCTTTCTCAGCTGGTTTCGTCTCAAAGTGAACCATAGGTAGGGGTGCTGGAATGAGCATACTGGGCCTTCCTGTGGATGTTCAAGGAGGAGTTTGAGTCAATCAAACATTTGCATATTGCATTTGGCTCCCAATCAGCTGCGCCTCCTATGCCTGGAAGGGAGTGGTTTGGGTTCCATTAGCATTCAGATCTGCAGGTTCATCATTGCTAATACTGTCACCTGACTCTCATTCAAGTTGCATACGAATGAAGTGATCTATCACATTCATCATCACACTTGGCAACTTAGGGATAAGTGTACTATGCATCGCCACCACACGGTTTATGCTTCGATGCGAACATTGTTTCGGTCAGCGCGCTTAAATATATTCCGAGTACTACACGCAGAGCCGTGCAGATGCAGAATGGTTGAGTGAATCTATAGGTAACAGCTGATGGCTGTCCAGCTACGTCTTCTCCTAGCCCACTATAGCGGGGAGGCGAATGATATCATCAGTTACCACATGGTCACTCTCGGCTGCTTAATCTTAACTCGCACTGCAACAATTGGTGGTGTCCACTGTGCCCGCTGGGTTGTTCACAATCTTTACCATTCCAAATACCTGAAATATAACCTCTGGTGTCGTTGACGGATGACGGCATGGCGGATTCTGACGTAGTCAAATGGCTTTACATCCGTAATGGTGTTTACATCCTACGAGAGCTACTTCAATCTTTTGGGCCTATACGTTGTGCTTATTATCCCTTCTATATTATCGTAGTGAGTACCAAGGTGCCCAATCGACCGAGCATGATTGGCGTATAGCTACCGCACGTTGCTTTCTGACATCAAATGCCATGCAGAGCATCATTCCAGAACTTCAGCAGAATGTACTATTTGATCACATCCTGTCCCCAGATTCCCAAGTACACTGCATGACACTTTGATCGCCCGGGGCGCCCCGTCAAGTGTCACCACGAGGTATGCAAGTATGACCGATTATTCCTGGTAATGTCTCAGTCGGATTATATATCTGGCATTTTGGATGCGAGTGCCCGGGTGTAGCCTGTCATTTTCTCGGGAACGCTGACTGACGTACAGCATACATACATTGATCTAGTCACCTAACCCAGTGGCGAAGCCTGACCTGATTCTCTAGTAGACTGTACATGTCCTTGGAGCAACGTGAGGCTCGAGGCCCGAGGAGCGTTCCCAAATTGCGTGACCGTGGTGTGCTGTTCACCTTCACAGCCTCTTGGTATTACATATGTGATCAGTACCATAATATTCTAGGCGGGATTCAGCCTTTAGGTTTTGACGCGTTATGTGCTGCTCCAATGCGCATCTCTGTAGCAACCATATACAGTGTGGTAATCGCGGCAACCTTGATCATGGGGAGCTTTTCATCCTGTTGTTGTCTATTGGTGCGTTAGTGAATTGGAGCAGAAGCAATCATCTCCCTTCTCAGCCTATCACCAGTCGACGCCGTCTGGTCGAGTCATGGACTGCATATTGACTGCATCACTGTTCAATATTAGCTACTTTAGAAAGTCCACAATCTCCGTCAATGTACTGTCGACTCGAAGTACTGCTGGTCATTTCTGCAGCCGATACGGCGCTCTACATGGTAGCGCGTCAGTTTCACGTGTTTCTGTGTCCAACTGACCAGAGGCATCTTACGATTATTACTCATTCCACGAACACGCAAGTGTTGCTTGCTGCTCGACATCACATCATGATCCTCCAATAGTTGCGGCTTTTGTTCTTGATATGAATGGTTACATTGATGTCCGTGCTCATTATTGACGTAAAGAGCGGCTGAAGAGGTGTTTAAGTTCGTGGTAATCGGATTTTTCGCTCTAATTAACGCCAAGTCGGATGTCAAGGTAGGGCATTAGGCGAAACTACGTGATGCATGAATGGCTATCTCGATCATACTGCGACCTGCAAGGTCAAAAAAAAAGAAAAAAGGAGTCAAGGCACAGAATTATTAAGCTCTGGGTAATACCCATGCACGCCAAAAAACAAAACAAAAACCACAAAGAGCAGTAATTGTTTGACATCAGTACTGGACAGCGGCATGGGGCAGATAAATACATACACGTGAAGGAGGCTGCAGGAGCTCTCCGGTTTCAGTCCAACAACCATTTTATCGTCACTTAATTCACATTTGCTGTTTATTAACGCCTACATTAGTATCTATCAACCTTCGGTGATGTTGATTTCACAGTAATTAGAAATACAGAACTGCCATTTCCCCAATAACCACTGTCGTATAAGGATGATGATGAGCGTGACGAATGGTGTATGATAGGTGGCCACGGTAAAGCTGGTAATCGATTTCATTGTCTACCGAGTATACAAGCACACGTGACACTATAATGTTCTCGCAATCACATTCTTCCGCGGCCGTGCTCGTAAAGACTCGACCATAGGATATTTCCTTACATACCAGTAGGCACAGATCTAGCATATAATGCACAGAGTCTCCATGAATCTGACAGAATTCTGTGTTTACGTGACTATCTTTTTACCTAGAAGTCATTATATCAAAATCTACAGTGGCCACATTTTATTTCGTAGTTTGCAATATTCTTGAACGGTAACGATCCCGTTTTGGGGCGCGTCACCTTACCGACAGTTCTCGCATCAAAGACTATTTGTATGAGACGAAGCAGCAAGCTATAAGTGTATTATACACTTTGTGTTGCAGTCCTAATAGTACCGAGAAACCGTCAAGTTTACATTAACTGTCACAATGACGACAATGACCGAAAATTGAAAGCCTTGGTATTAGATGAAGCTCTCCATCCAGATGCTTTGTACTCATGCACTCCGAGACACGTATGAGAAAAAATTGTCTTACGTTGGATCGTGTTCGCTCTTATTTATTAATCAGTACGCGTAGTTTAAATTTTGGTCGACTCATTCCGCAAACTTGTGAGCCAGCTATGATTATGTACAGCCTTAGGCGTGAAAGCGACCCCTAAGGTTCAAGTTGGAGACATTGATACATCATTAGTAAAGAGGCTGACAAACTTGCGGGCCTCCACACCGCTCCTCCCTCGTAGCTAAACGTACTAGAGTTAGGAGAAACGTGTAAAATGAGACGTAAATCTTGCACCTCAGCACGGGATAGTGCCATGGAGCGTACGTAGCTGATGATGCATGGACCATTTCGCGCACAGGCCACGATATGGTGTGTAAAGTCATTTCCCAGCCCCTATTCAACTAGTTTAGTTTACTTTATTCTTTTTCGTATCAGAATCGTCGTCACTAGAGCGGCGAGCCTACTGGCAGTTGGAACCGGGACAGTTACAATCATTACGTGCTTTAGTACTACCGTGTTTGTAGATTTCCGGTAAAAGATCGACAGTAAATGAAACGCAAGCCTTTCAAATACGAGATTTATCTCCAGGACAACACGAACATCAACATGATCTTAACCTGGATTGCGTGGAGTGTGACATGATGCGATTAGGGGCACAACGCTATATGTGGGGAAAAGAGTTGCCAGACAATGGCAACGACATCTTTGGGGACAACAAACAAACACACGAAATACTTTCATCTCGAGAAATTGATTTAATACTTGCTGTTGCACGTGACTGCAGGTCGGAACAGCTCGTGGAAACAATCGTTAAACGCTCTGTCCGGACTAGGAATAAACCCACAAGCAAGCTTCTCTGGACAAGAGAAGATCAAAGCAATTGAAATTTAGGTTCTACTAAGATTCTATCAGAATAAAACCCGAAGACGTTATTATTGTCGTGACTCCAGCGATGATTGACTTACCATTGCCAATATTCTGGATCAGCTTCGGCGGTGATTGATCTCCATAAGAGACCTGTATGTACTTCCGCCTCTAAAAATATTCTTGCACTAAGCGACCAATGATTTTCTTTCACGGTCAGAATGCAGTAGATATTTGTAAAATTGTACACCCCTCCTATCGAGGGGCGAGAGCAAGTATTGATTACATCATAACTTATGAAATCCAGGGGATCAACTTGTTCCAACTCTTCAAGCGACTCCAGGAGCGTGTGAATAATTCGTCGAGAACCACCAACGGCTTACTGTCCGATCGAGGCAGTGCCACCCTAACGAAACACCACATAAGACGCTGATCAATTTCATCGCACAGCTACCTACCTTTCTATGTGTCGAGACTGAGTCACCTCGACGCAAACGTAATGTACGCATACTGGTCGAGAAATCTAAGTCCATAGAGGGAATTGTTTTATTGCATCGTTGGCGCAAAAGAGGGACCTTCGGCATTGATGGACTCCAATACTACCCAACTAACAGTTATGCAAAGGTGTCGCAGCCCCGGCCCTCGACGCGCCGACGAGCAGAACATATAGTGTCACTCGTTGTCTCGATGGTCAAAGGAAGTGCCAGCCACACCAACAAGCCTTCTTCACCATTGACGGACAGAGACATATCCATGTCTACGCTTGACTATTGCCACATCCACAAGAAAACCCCATTATTTATTGTGTTTCTGTGATAGGGATCTGACTAGGACAATGGCCCTGTCTGATTCAGTAGGCTGAGATTTCCTGAGGCCCGAGTGGCCTCATAGACGTGCCGAGACCCCTGGATACATACCTAGAATTCCTGCTGTTAGGAGACATTTATCGTTGAGACGGACTGCCCTAGGCACAGCGCGGCATGGGTCTCCATTTGAGACATTATGTGAGTTTCTTAGGTACTTCTGGGGGTCATCTGCTGCCTTTTCCCAGCAAATGATAACGAAACCACTTGTATATTACACTCTAACACCGCTAGCTCATGCAGCACAACGACTTGACAGAGACCCAATCTACAGAATAAATATCATCGCCTTGACGAGCCAACATTTTCTGCTTCAATCCAACTTGACTCTACATAAACTCCTAATCAAGAAAACAAGTAACGGCACACATACGTCGTGATCTGATACCAACATCCAGCATAACAAACAGGTTTCTTCCCACTATGTAGCCAGTAAGCAGCGGCTACTGGCTTCGAATGCCGCAAGCCACGCACGATCGAGCGCCTCATGCCCAGACCGACTAGATACACCACCCAACGACAACCACATAAACAGCCCAACCCAATCTCGACCACGAGGGTACTCAACAGGGGACCAAGCGACAAAGACGACTATAGAAAACAAAGAAGAAACCATGACATTGGATAACGTGGTACGTGTATCGCATCACTGTCTCTAGTCCAACTTCAGCACGCCGCACCACCTCCTCCAGCACGGAAGCACACGAATACCATAATTCAAGACAACAAACAACCAGACCTACCGACTACCCCAAACTACCAAGACGAGCTATGAGCAACAAGTACTTGAGGAAGCCCGAGAGTTGACAATGCCAAATACTCAGCACCGTCACCATGTCGAACTTGTCACGATACCCCGTCCCCTACCCGTACGAGTCGACACACAAGCATACGACCAAGAACCAGAACACTCGCGCTCAAAGAATTACCGCCCTCGACCGATAACACCCCAGAGAGCACCATCATGATTCGACAGAGTCGAGCCTCTCGCACACCTCTCCCCCTATTCTAGTCTCCATCCCTACCACTTCCACTAGCGCGACCTCCTCCCCATAGCAAATTACCAAAGCAGTAACGGCCCTTCCACACCATCAAAAAAACATACAAGTCCGACAAGTGCCCCCGATCCAAATCAGACCCCAAATCGAAAATACGCGTCTGCCCTTTTTCTCGACACCGGCAAAACAGACAAAAAGAGTACGTACATAGAAAGCATGCGAGATCTCTAACCACAAAGACACCAACATCCAAGAACTAGACTCTTCTCAAGACGAACATCGATTCCCTCATGATCCCATCGAGCAGCGATACATCTAACAATCGTACCACTTTCAGCGCCAATGGAGCAAAAGGTGTTGGGATGTGTGCGAACAAAGAAACAAATTACCAAGTCGTGACTAGGTACAGACCGCGAAAGATATCAAGCCCAGAGTGAACAGCGACTCGCTAGTAAATGTCACAGCGAAAGGACGTAAAGCGAAAGACGACGCTAGTTACGCACAGGAGTCACAGCAAGTCACCATGAGACCACAGAAAAAGTATCTTCGTCCACTGTTATCAATTTCCCTATCATGCAACACTTCCCCTTGCCCCGAATAAAGATTCAAAGCGTATGCTTAGAGTGGCTTGCTACCCAAGTAAGCCAGACGTGGGAATCGGCACCAAGCCTAATTTCCATCCCAAGTCTCAAGGCGGTCTTCAGCCAGTAGAACATGAACTCTAAAAGAGAAAAATGCAAGCGGCAGTCTGTGGCCGTCTTTGGGTATCCGGATTTAATCCCATGCTCCTGTTCAAAACTCCCAGCTGATGCCCAATATAAGAAAGAAAAGAGTCTAACGCCAAGTTTCAGTATGCTGTACCGTGCCGTGCTCCTGGTCAGAGTGACGCGACGGAAATCTAGAAAATCAAATTCAATAGAATGCTTTGATGACAAGAAACGAAGATGGCGCCTGTCGCGGTGCGTCATCTCCTTTGTAGCGCCAACTCGTTATCTTCAGCGCAATTGGACTACGGAAAGTGACTGTCGAAGAGGCAATTCATCAGTTACCACAAAGCTATGATCCAATGGACGCCATGCCGTGGCAGGATGTGTGTCCATTGGCATCGTTGTACCTTATCATCAAGCACAGTGATCGAGGATAGCCGCAGATGATCAAGGTCGGCGGTAACTTTTGAAGACCTTGACAAGCAGCTCGCCATCGGTCTCACTGCCATCTGGGCCCATGAGGGGGATGAATCGATACCCAGTCCGAAGGCGGTCAAGACGAATGCATGCCCATGACGATAAGTCGCTTGTGAGGGGTGTTGTTGCCCGGTGTTCGACTCTGAATCTAGACGCGTACATATTAGCAAGGGATGGGTTCCGAAAATGCAATGCAACGAAATGAGCCATATATACATGAACGTGTGAGACAGGGACGGATTGAACCGTGGATGAGCGGCAGGTAGACTTTAGATGGGCCTTGGCTGACACTGCACCTTATGATGCCAAGCGCTTCAGGGGTCGCTTGACGGAATATTGCATGTTATGATTCTTCTACTTGGAGAACACACAGCATGTGTATATTCCCGCCTCTTAATGAAAGCGCGAGACGGTCGTGATTGAAAGCATAGATAGCAAATTGGTGATGATAGCAATCAATGGCCAAGTACAACTGGACGTTGAACTTACCTAACAAAACTCAGTTGCTCAACAACGCGATGAACATCCCTGAAATGGACGTCCCGGCTCTCGGGGTTGAATACTGGGTGATTTGATTCTCCACTGCCTGTCTGTTTTTTGTAGATGTCTGTGCGCAACGCGAGCCTCAGGCTCCCTTCGACCGCTGATCGATCTTCGGCCTTTTCGACATGCAGCTCGCACTTGACGAAAGGTCGCATTTTTCGGGCACCGTGGTGAGGCATGCCTTCAGGAAGCGGGATGTGTTGGCCAGCCAGGACTGTAATCATCAGGTCAATGTTCCGATAAGAAAGACAATCAGCGGTCTGCTCGATCGAATCTCCATCGGTGCTCCGGTAACAAGGCGGTTTAAGAACCCAGCCGTGCTCCCCTGAGAACATGGCCTTATTGAGCATCATGCCTTCATCCCAAACTTGCCAGTTCATGGCAACCATTTGTACACCTTTACGCCAGAATTGCGAAGGGTCAGGATTGGTCGAGTTGATACGGCTTCCCTTGGGATACGCTCGCATCAAAAAGTTGCGATTGTGGGCGAAAAGCTCCTCTCGCTGGTCCTCCCACAGCTCCAAGATCCTCTTTTCGTTGATAGAAAAGATATGGGAAGGAATTTTAGCTCCAGGTGAGTCAAATGTGAGAAAGCGCTCGCTATGCGTGTAGACCCCTAGTTTGCTCAAGTTCTCACAAATAGGAACTTTGGGTGGTTTCGCTACGACAGGTGCCAGTCGATCATCTCCGGATTCAGAAGCAGCGTCGTCGTCCAGGAAAGGACTCCCTGGAGCTAGTGAGGCCATAGTTGTTGTCGTTTCGGTGCTTAAAGCGGTCTTCTTGACTTTGATTAGTATTCTGTCCTTTAGATCCTCCAGCCTCGGCATTTGTCCACCTGGGCACGTTTCTAGAGGAGTGTCGACAATGAGGCCCGCCCATTCCTCTTTCATGATTTGGACCATGCTTTCTTGTTGTTCTTGGTCCGCATGCACCTCCAAACTGATAATGACGGGCAGGTGCGATGTCTCGAAAGCAGCTTCGCGAACTGCCTTGCATACTTGTCGCAAGCCAATGGGTTGATTTAACGTCCATCCATGCATGACGATGGGTTCATCTCTTGGTATTGTTGGCCGTGATCGAACGGACCGAAGGGAGGATCCATCTCCGTCCGACCGCTCGGCCATCGGGACGTTGAGTGTTGTTCTGTCTTCCCGAGATGGCGATACAGCTCCAGCGTCGTACTGGCTACAGTGAGGGCTGCGGCTGTGATGTTTCTCGACGCCCAGACGCTGTCTTCCTCGCTCTATCTTGTCGTCGATGGCTCCCTTGAGATTGGCGGCTGCTGTGTGTAGACTGCTGGTCGAGATGTGACGGGTGTGTTCTGAACGCGGCACGCCCTTAGTGGACCCTGCTCGAGGAGAGGGTGCGATGTCGTTGTTCCAAACATCAATCTCGATGCATCTACATCCCTGAAGAAGGACGCGTCTATAGGTCTCTGTTGTTGCTTTACCGGTCCATTGATGTCCAGTTAGGTATGTGTTGTGGCTGCTGTTGATGAAGTAGTTGCAGAGGGGCTGCGTGAGATCCTTGTCATCGATCGAGGCGGGCCTCTCAATACTGAACCCGAATTGCAACCACCATGTTTCCAGGAATTGTTGGAAGGTATATGTGTCTCTTGTAAGTCTCGTGGCGATGTGGTTACTGGGCTCGCCCTGTTCGACCTCCAGGAAGTTCTCGAAGTCCTTTCGAGAAAGCGTGTGTCCCTCTCGGCATAGCTCGTGAAATAGTTTGCTTAACGGGTCCTTGATCGCGGCGCTCAGATAGATTTCCTTCTTCCCGCCGACATTTCCATCTCCCTCGCCATGTAAGTAGATAGGTGTGGGAGCAATGAACAGAGCAAGATTCAGAGCCCGCTTCAGAGTTGAGAAGGTCTCGGTGCCGTGGACGTTGAAAGTGAGGCGTCGACGTGGGGGGGATGTGGTCGGCTTCTTGGGCATCTTCAAAGTTCAGTAATTAGCGAGTGATCCATCCTGACACCTCGAATCGGGGCATGCATGTTGGACGGCATTGAAAGCCGCAGAGCACAGGAGTCCGGATCGAATATCATGGGAGCCATACAGTAATGCACATAATCCCAGGCTTCTCCCTAGTGTTATTGTATCGAGGTTGAGCAGCAAGCATGGTAAGCGATTCGCGCTCCCGAAGAGCACGGTTTTGAGGGCCCGACTGTCATGTGGCTGACATAATACGAGGATTCCGTTCGACGGGGTTTACGTGTCACGCGAGCCTCTGTCCGCCGCCAATGAGACCAGAAACGTGTCACTGAGGCCGAGGTGAACGCAGGTACGAGTAGAACAGGAGAATGTGCAAATTCGAAGACGGCAAGGTGGAAGTGAAAGCACAAGAATCAGACGAACCAGGCTGATGGGGTCCAAAAGAGAACGCCAGGTAGATTAGTGCTATGATGTGCAGCAGCCAACAAGCACTTGCAGGGAGATTCAGCTTCGGGCCAGCAGCCTCATTGGTAAATCCCAGCTCGCCGGGTCTGAACGGGCCACCGGTGGGATGGGTGCTCGCTCGAGTCGTCCCTAGTAGTCCCACTCGCCAGCATTCCAACAAGGGCCTGGCCGAGCCGAGTGGTGGTGGGCCAAGCCACTACCGTCTCTCCTCGATTCTCGGTAGGGCTGTAGTGGCTTGAGGGATTGGGTCTGGGGACTCTGGAGAGGAGGTATTGTCCTGGACTGTCGAGGACGCGGGCAGAGGCGCGGGAGCTTGTGGTGTGAGCTGGTCGAGCTGGGGTAAGGCAATCAAGCGCTGAACTTGGATTCTGGCTTTCTTGACGGACCCAATACAGATATCACACCCTCTCTGGCAGGCGCCGAGACAGATGTCAGATAGCCTCTGTCGGACGGGCCTTGACTTTCTACGGTCGCCAGCGGTACTCTGGGCGCGAGCGGTGCTAGCCATGGGTAAACAGTGAAAAACTGGTCAAGACTCAAGAATGGGATTGGGGGCTGAGCTGGCGACAGGCGGCTGGCCCGAGACAACGCCAATCCAACGCCCACGGAGCAAACCCACTCAGTCGGTGATATCACCAATTGGCCCCCGAGCCGGGAGAGAAGCAGGGTAGTTGATTGGTTACGAGCAGAATCACGTTGAATTGACGGTCAACAATAGTATTGTAATCTGTATAATAAATCGAAATAGGGGATGATACTAGGATGGTAGGATGCAAGCGAGCGATAATGTTGACAGAGTCATAGGAGGACCTATGGAATCAATTGAGCGATCCCGGATCCCCATACGACAGACATCTCAGCAGTCAGGAAGGGTGTGAAGAGAGCAGCACTTGCTGTGTCTTGCGAAAAAATGACTGCGGACCGTCGCCTGCCTGCCATTCGGATCAAAGAGCACGTACGGACTCCCGACTCCATTCGTCGGTCAATTCGTCGCTCACTTCTGCAACGGTAGAAGAAGCGGCAGCCAGAATCGACGACCTGCTGTGGTGACTATACCGAGCTTGGTCGTCAGACTCAGGCCGTCCTAGTAGTATGGGTACACTGTACAGGAACAATGCAGACACTGCCCGCCTTGGATCTGCCAGCCAGCGCAGCGTCGTCAATCACGGATGTACAACACGTGTGATCTGTGGACCACCCGCAGGTGCGCTGGAGGGTATTAGGGGCAGTGTATGCGCTGTAGTATTCAATGCGACTCATCCGTGAGGTGTTTGCTCTGTCGCAACTCTGGAGAACGGAACGCGGTGCCCAGGCAGATTGGGGAAACAGCCGGCGACAGTGGATGCCCACTATGATCCGAGGTTAACTTCTGCGACGGGTCGCCATGCAAAGTCAGCGTTGAGGCTGTCATCAACCGACCATTCAACAGTCCTCGACGTCACCGGCTGTGTGGCTGTGACTCGGGACGATGTAACCCAAAGATCCCCTCATCCAGAAATCCTGCACCGAATTGCAACCACCAGCATCGTGTGCTGTGCCTGAGTGTCTCACTTATCCACGTCGACCACGTTTCCCCGGTCTTCGATTGAACAAGGCAACCTCAGGCACCAGCCTGCGCCTCCACTGCTTACCTTACTTATTGCCAACTTTCTATCCTGTCCCGAAACGCCAGCTCAACCGCACACTCTGTCGACGTAGCTCGCCTGGCGTAGCACCATGCAGTCGCCTTCCAGGACGCGTAAAGAATACGAGACCGAGGTGCGCTCGTGGGGATTCGGCAAGGTCTTCACCTGGACAGATGCACCGTAGGTGACAGACAATATTAATCCTAATACCTTATCAATACTCAAAAGTTGATAGACGCATGTGGCTTGGATGCATCTGTACTGACCGCATGAGTGGCGCCCAGAAATCAATACTACACTCCGCACCGCCATGATGAAGTGACAACGCATCTCATCACCCACGGCGAGATGACAATCACCTTCCCTGAAGATCCAAAGCCAACCAAGACAACATACTCGGTCGGTCAACGCATCGATGTCGAAGCGCATCGTCTGCACGAGGTTTGGATAGGTGCAAATGGCTGCACCATGGTCATTGGCGAGTAGGGTACCTGTACACTTTTATCCGTACACAATATATTATGGATGGATATACCCAGGAGCACGAGTTGCATGGCGCTCAGCTTACTCAGCTTCGAAGAAGCCTTGAATAAATTTGGTGAAAACATCTCGATTCGAAGTGAGTCAAGACTCATGCTGCCGTCTCCAGATGTACTCGATCTTTACGTTCGTTCGACGGCGCACTGGATGAAGCTGTAAGGGTCAACAACCGCAGCAATACACCTAGGGCTTATGCCACGAGTCCGTTGAATCTGCATACATAGGTAGGTTAGTATAGATGGCAATCATTGCTATCGACGGCCAGCAAATGTTGTCTATGTACCTTACACAGTAAGATCTTGGATTTTGGTCGCGCCAATCCATAAGACTCCGGCTGTATGCGGATCTTGGAATGCGGAGTTATTGGCCAGGGCTCGCCAGGTTTCAATTCTAAATGCCGTCCAGCACCGGAGGTTGACACCGACCGCCTTGACCGATTTGTACACCCGTCAGACACCAGCCGTTTCTCTCTCTGCTTCGACCACGATGCCCAGAACAACTTCTACGCACAGCTACTCTTATTCAAGTAAACGGGGGACCCTACGCACTAAAAGGCCAGTCGCCATTGGACCGAACTCCCATTTCCACGCCAAGTCTGACCACCACCGTACTCACATCCCCGGGCCTTCACTGAAGACCAGAGCACACAAGGGCCGGAAGGCCACCCTCTTCCAATCTCCCACTCTTTCTCATCTCCAAAACTATCTGTCCTGATTTGCAAGCTCCTTGACCCACGCCAGAAATGGAGGGACAGCCACGGAACCCACCTCAGTCGGCGCGATCCAAAATGAACTACGCATGTGAGGCCTGTCGTGCAGCTAAAACGAAATGCCAACCCGGACCGCAAACTGGCATCTGCAAGCGGTAAGTCACTATAAGAACCATGTGTTGTAGATTCTAAACTGGAAGTTTCCATCTTCCGTCGCCGCCCGGATTGTGGGGTTTCCAAGCATGGGTATTAAATCGTACTGTATCTCACAGATGCTCCGAGTTCAAGAGGGAATGCATCTTTCGTACAGGTCCTCGGACCCGGAGACCTAAGAATGCGCGGCTGTAAGTATTATTGGTTCTGTATCGTCTGGCTGGTTCTTGATTGATTTCCTCTACGATATGACCTACCCACGTGCTCTTTCCCAAGACCCCGGGCTGGTAGTTAACTATAATTTCTCAACAGAGACACTGTCGAAACTGCGGCTCTTCCACCTCCGCCAGGCCCCAGTAAGACCTTCAGCATTGACTTCGATATGCCAGGGATGGAAGAACCAATTGTCGACTTCGAGGAACTCCGAAACCAGCATGAGCTCCATCTTCAGAATCTTGTCCTTGATGACGACGAGTACGACGGAATTCCTGACCAAGACGACGAGGACCGGCCAGGACGAGCATCGGGGAATAAGCCTTTCAGCTTCAGTGACATGACGACTTCGCCCTCACTGTCCAGGTCTGAGACGAGCTCACTTTGGAACGGATCTACAGGCTCATCGAAGCGATCCAAGCTCGTTCATGATATGAGTATCAAGCCACGTTTCAATCTAGACAGCGCTTCAAGGCTGCTTCCTCTATTTCAGAAGATGCTGCCTCATGTCCCTCTTATGGTGCTCCCGGCAGATTCTGACGTGAGGACGCTCGCCCGGGCTAAACCATTCGTGCTATTAGCTATCCTTGCCACTACGAGCTCTTCGAGCAGCCTGCAGGGTTACAGTCTTTACGATGAGGAGTTCCGCAAGGTCCTGGGGCTCAAGTTCGTGGCTGGAGCCGAGCGATCGATAGAGTTGCTCCAAGGACTGCTCATATACTGCAGCTGGTAAGTCCCATGTGTGAACTGGTCCTACTCCTTGTCTATGATCAATGGCGTGGCATCTTTGGAGCATATCGTGTTATAGGGGTTGATGTTCGCCAGGTATCCGTTTCATTTGAGGCCAAAAAATAAGCAATTATTCCAGTATCTCAGAATGTGCGTGGACATTGTCCGGGACCTGGAGTTAGATGAAGAAAGCGATCTTAGTCTGTCGTCAATGTCACCAGAGCGCCAAAGTCGCCGTCTTGAAGAAATACGCAGTCTACTAAGCTGTTTCTATGCAATCTCAGCGTATGTCATCCGCCTAGCGTCCAAGCAGCCATCCTCAATACTTCCCACGACTCATTGGGATGCGATTACATACTGACACCAGGCCAGGTTCTCAACGGTATGGAATAAAAGCACCACACTGAGATACTCATCACAAATTGCCCGATGCGCCGACGCACTGGAGCAACATAGCGAGCTTGAGCAAGACCATCACCTTGTCTGGCTTGTACGCATTCAGTATGTGTATTCGGAAATTAGTGAGGCACGGCGGAGTTTCGATTCGGGGCTCCGCGATCAGCAAAGTGAGATGCAGCGTGATATCATTCGTGCTGGTCTCGAATCGCAATTCCATGATTACGAGACAAGGATGGTTGAGAAGTGCATTTCGTCCTGTAAGCCACTCTATATCTCGTAACAACTGGATTCACTCACTCCTATTCCATTCTACCCGTTCGCGCATCACAGAGCGTACAATAGTTCTCATTTCGGGTACGATCTATTCGAAATAATGGGTAGGGTATATGGGCGCAGATGTGGTATATTGATGCAACTTATTTGTTGCTCAATCCTTCCCCTTTAACTTTTCCGCGACGCAAATTTCTCCACTTCAATTCTCACGATGTCGTTCGGCGCTCACCATATAACAGCAAGTATCACACTCTCAACACTTATGACGCACGCATATCTTCTCGCGCCCCCCCTCTTCCGCTCCTGCCGACCCTCAGCAAAGGAGACCCAGGAGCCTGTACGTAACGACTGCCTTCTCCTCGCTGCACATAAGATCCGTGCCTTCTTCGAGTTCTTCGCCGCTCTCCCATCAGAGGAACTATCTGGCCTTGCAGGCGCCGACTTCGGGCGCGTAATACTAGCTGTGATTATTGGGTACCGACTCTCCTTTCCATTGTCGCGCTTATGTTATGATTATGATGTGGCACAGGGGAGGACAATCGTCAATTTCGCTGCCATTCTACACCGGCTCTGCGAGCCAAACGTTGAGCCAGTCGTCGACGCCGATGGGAAGGTAAAAGGCAAGACGAATGAGCCGGAAAGCGAAAACGCCAAACATGCCAAGAGAACCGACGCCGTTACTGCCTTCAAAATCGTGCTTCAATCTGTCAAAGATAAGTTCGAGGAGAAATCCAAATCCATGGAGCACGCAGCAGCAATAAGCGCGGAGGTATACACCAACACAGAAGGACGGGGCTTGTGTCCCATGCTCAATGGCAACATGCAGGAATATATTCCTTTGTGGGCTGGTCAGCAGAGAGACGTCATGGCTGGCTCCTATGCCACAAGCCAAACGGATACCTCAAATCTACTCACCGATCCTCTGTCAGGACAGGCCATAGACCTTGGTCCGGACTTCGTCGGGCCCACGGCGTCAGGCGTGGCCATAGAAACCCTGACCGATAGGCCGATAGTGTACAGTGACCTCTGGTCCACGATGACGATGGGCTGGGGGCTTGGAGACTTAGGAGAGTTTAACATGGACGATGTCGATACTACCGGCGTGTTTGGAGATTTATTGGGTGCCTAATGGGGGTATCAAATTGGGTATATTGCCGCTTTGTGTTGAAGGGGAGGCGTTGTCTTATGTACGCTTCGGAATTACAATTGTTTAGTCAGGTAGATTGTACAACGCAAAATCAAAATCCCTCAACTGCCACACCGATAGAGCGCTGCTGATTGTCCGTTTCTCGATCTGCGAGGTTTCATGCTGTGACATCGTACGGTTTTTGGGCGTATATATGGACTCTGCGGTGAACGTTAGCCTCTCCGTTAAGTCTTGTGACAAATCACAGATTACGACAAGCTACCAAAATCCCATCGCCGTCCAGTGACACTCCCACATAAGAAGGGAATTTCAACTCACCCCTCAGAGAAAGAATGAATCCTCGTATCCACCACATCCCTCCTAACGTCTTCCAGTAAATCGAAGACTCTCTGCTGTTCCCATCCCAACACCCTCGTAAACAGCGCCATCGTCATCGGCTCAAGCATATTCAGGACATTCTGCTGCAACAACAAGCTCCACTCTTTATTCCTCTTGCCCTTCACCCAGGGATTAAGCGCAACTGCTTCTCTCCTCTCGCAAATATTCGTAAATCCTATTTCCCCCAACATGGTGCTGTATTTGGCTGCCATGCCCCAATCTCGTCCGGCCATGACAGAGGCAGACATCATCTTCTCGCCCCAACCCTGCAAGGCACATGGCTCTGGGGGAGGGTTCAGGAATTGGAAGGGCAGGATGGGTTCCCGAATCTCGATGTAGCCTCCGGGTTTTAGATTCCGATATGCTTCTCGCAGGACATGTTTTGGTGATTTGAAACAGGTGACCGTGGCGCGCATGTGGATTAGATCGAAGGGCGTACGGAAGCTCCATTCGTCTTCTGCATCGCTGATCTCGAATGTCACATTTGGCGGTGCGCTAGAAGACAGTTAGGAAGGGAGAGGGTTGCGGTAAGAAAGAAGAGCTCGTGACTAGTGATCGCGACATACTAGGCTGGCTGTATCGGACTGAGATCTATCCCCGTGACAAGCGCACCTGGGTTTTCCAGAGCTGAGATCACTGTCAGTACACTGTCTTTCTCGTACTCAGAAGTTTCTATCTAAAAGAGGTACGCGTGGTATTCCGAGCACATACCAAATTCCACAGCCCAAATGCCCGTTCCTGTGCCAATGTCTAACACATTCGTGACTCTTTCGACATTAGGCACGATGCTCAGTTTTCCGCCCGCGGTGGCGACGTATAACTCATGCTGGTACTCAAGTCGTGTTTGCTCTTTCTATTGTAGTTCATGAGTAAACGTTACTTACCTGTTGGGATTGGGAATGAATCCACCTACCTCGTCGTTCGGTAGCATGTATTTGCCCTCTTTGAACCGGTGATATGTTCGCCCATTTTCCACGACATGGTCGTATATACTACTGTTCAAGGTTCTCGTCGAGTCGCTACCAGCTCAAGTATTAGCAAGTAGAAATGCCTGCCAATGTCCGATGTCTTACTGCAAGCTCACGCTGCCGATAGCAGAGTCGCGATCCCACTCATTCTACACACGGAAAATCACTTTAACATTTTTCATACGTATGAAAGGCTCAACCACCTTCGAATTAGGTGTCGCGGACCTGAGCCGGCGTCATCCAGACTAGCGACCCAGGTTATATTGCAACATAGAAAAAATCAACTCACATCAATCTCCAGGATATCCTGCGAATCACCTGCATCCCCATGTTGTGCCATATCTCTTGCGCTCGATTCGTGTTCAACCGCCGTGCCCACTGACGCCAACATACGACCACCGTCGCGCGTTCGCTCCACGTCGTCGGACACAATTAAGATCCTTCAATCTCAACTCAAGCGGAAGTAACGAAACCGAAAAGAACAGCGGACACTGCGTAATGAAAGCAACGTAACGCCAACAATAACGAAGTAACACCACCCATACAGCGAGGCACTTCAACCCGAAACTTGCAGGGGAGCGCAGAAACAAGATAAGAGCTTTCGTATTGCAGATTCCCACGATACCCACCGTACGAAACCCACGCGCGTGATGCATGGTATTAACCTTAGGCGTAGTGGGGGCAGCGAGGGCAGGGAATCGTGGGATTGCGAAGCGGAGTGATCGTGACCCGATGCATCTCGAATCTCGGATTCTCCACGCATCTTGACTAGACACAGCATCCATGACCCAATCTTCACCGCCAACCCCCACACTCGGTTGCTGGAAAACGAGCTACCAAACGAGCGACACGTGCTACGGCACTTCATGATTGAGCTAGTTTCGTGACTCGTGAGGCGCCCGCCGTATCTATCCGCGAATGCGAACAGACAGTGTGTAAACAACCTCTTATCCAGGCATATGCATACTCTAGTTCTAGCCTCCGGGACAGCTGGGCAAAGGCCTGACGAGTATACGCCTTCATATACTCGAAACATCGGAACGAAACCCCTACTTCGGCACTGCACCTGCATTGCTACGATACTCCTCACCTCATGCAACGACCAGCAGGGGGGACACGTGTATGATGTATGTGTCTGTGCGGAGACAGGCCGCTTTTCCTGCGGCCTTCTGGCGGAGGAGGGGAAATAGACCACGCTTATTACTACCACGTCGTAGCATGCGATGCGCACTGCTTCGTGGATATAACACAATGGATATAAATAGCAAATTGAAAGTTAAAACCACATAGGCCTCGGATTTGGCCTGTACTACTAGTACCGCTCGTAATACCCATGAATCATGCGTCTTTGGCGTGCGGGGAGAGGAATAATGATCGTCAGTTCAAATTTCCACCTTCAAGTAGTACCCAAGATCCGTTATTGTCGATTTCAGGAAGTCATTACACATAACCACCCAATGCTCAATTGGCCATTGCATTACGCGCAGAGACAGATAAGTAAACATATATCTTAGTCATCTCGATATGATCCTCGCTCGTCTTCTACAACGACAGTCGAATGGCGGACGAGGAATCCTGTAATTCGAATCCCACCTGAACAAGGCTCCATAGCGATGCAAACCCCAGCGATTCAATAGCGCGGAACATCATCATTTCTCCAGTGGTCAGCAATTAGCCTATCTCGCCTACGAACTAAACATGAACAGATCGGCCTGCCTCGTCTGCCGACCTGTGTTCATCTGATCGCCGGTACATAAGGTTCAACCGCTCTTCACTAAGCATAACAAGTCAAGCACTGAATGACTTGTCTGACTCGTTTTAATGAGGTGGGGATGACTTTGTGATAACTTTGATACAAGGACTTATGACGTATGCAATGCGATGAGAGTCAAGATGAGTGATGTAAGGTTGATAATGGAATAATGAGTACTTTATCCAGACGGTACGCTGGAGTGCCGAATTGAGTATTTCACAAGAGTAGGCCGTGAGTGACGGTGTCAGCCCCCCAAAATGTACCAGTGTCGACTTTCTCCTCCAACAGATCCAGCCAGTTCAGAACCATCATGGCCTTCATGAGATTGCCGCGCATATCCATATGCACACCATCATAAAGACGGGCTTGGATCGACATATTCCAAGTACCAAGGTGATCGATGGACTTTCTAGCAGCTTCACGACCCATGGCGTGCTCAAACTTGACAAGCGCCTTGTTGCCCTGTGTGACAATGTACTGGTCGGACTTCTTGTCGCCAGCAGCGTTTGGCGTTATAAGGAGTATTGGCATGTTTTTATGTTCCGATGCGTACCGGTCACGGAGTTTCAGCTTCGAGTCAATCGCGCTGATCACCGTGCCTAGCCACGCTTTCGATTGACCAATCTCAAGGTTGTTCCAGAGTCCGTGGCCTAAGACGAATGCTTTGGGCTTTGCGACGGTGGTGTCGATAGCCGAGTAGAGACGGTCGCGCTCAACATCTTCAATGGGATAGCGAACCATCTGTTCCACTGGTTCACACCAGTCAGCGAAGGCAAGGTAATATCAAGAAGCGGACTTCTTAGCCATACTCCTCAAATCCATCGACCAACCAGGTATCAAACGAGGACAGGCTAAGCTGCCAGGGTCGTTCGCAACAACATCTGCTGTTTTGAATATGCCTTGAACCGAGCACTCGGTAACGTCAAACTGATCATTGCAGAAGCATCTGTACCTATTACCGGCCGTTAGATTGAGATTCGCCGCCCATCTCATCGGTTCGATATCTCACCGTTCATGAGTGTTGAAATTCCAATCCGTCACCCCGCCATACCCGATATCCTCACGTATGATGATATTCAGCGCACCGATCACATGTCTCAACATCGAGTCGCCAACAAGAATGACCTGGGAGAAGCGGCCAAGGATTTCGCATGCCTCAGTAGTTGAGAACCACCGCATATCGCAACCACGAGCGTTGTAAGGAGCATCCCGGCCGATTCGACCGCCTGATGACATGGCCCTGAGTATTGTTTCCCTGGTGGAGCAGACTGGTTCGAAAGGTTGATGGAGGTCGAGAGATGAGATGTTGCAGACTTTGCTGAAATGTTTGTACCCGGCCAAGGTATTCCTGAACTCACTGGACCGCGTGCGCGCGATCGGGGTTTGATGGGGAAGACAGTCATGAATAGGTACTGTCATGGTATCTGACCGGGGCAGCCGCCAAATAATGACCCAACAGGAGATAATGGTCAATAAGCACACACAGATCACGAGCATTCTCTCTTTCTGTCGCATCAACCGTCGACTGAAAGGCATCCAGTTGAAGACGCCTCTCGTCCAGTTGAAGATGCGACTAGGAGGTGGTGAAGTGTTCGAGGGCGGCGAACGGCTCTCGTTGTTACCATGATGAAGGCGTGAGCGTTGTGGTGCCCGAGTCCATTGATGTGCGAAAAGTCTCATCCTGCCCGTGGTGTTCCGCTTTAGCGAAATGGTTGAGGTAGCAGATATGCCAATAGAGTATCGTCACAGAACAAGGCCAAGTTCACGTTCAATATTCTAGAGTATCCAACATGAATAAGAAGCGACATGATCCCTGATTGCCGTCTATTATGTGCCGTCTACCGATATGGACATAGACGCGACTACTCCTCCCTGGTGCAATCGTCGCATCAGAGAAATCACGATGCTCAACATGGGCAAGCAGTATGCTCGACTTTGACAATCAGAATCAGTGCTCGGAAAGAGCATCTCAGATCAGAACCTCAACACCATTCAGTCGCCATTGCCAGTAAACCTGATCCGGTTCCCACACTATTGCCAACAATTGCGGCGGAGCCTAGATAGACTGAAGTTGACATTTGGACGTCAACTCGTCGAGTCATCCATCAGAGAAAACCCTGGATCCAATCGAGGATGACACGCCTTCATTGCACGTCGAACTGAAAGAATGTCAGGTGCAGTATTCCAACCCCAGGCCCAAGAGTGATGTGCCGCCGGCACGCGATCGGATTACTGCAGAAATAGCCGCATCAAAACCGAGACACGCATATCCGCCATCGAGAGATCAGCCTATCGAAATACAAGCTCAACAAGTTATGTTGGGGCAGCGTAGCTGAGGAAGAATGTGTCATATTCAACGTTTGAGATTGATATCGCGATTGGGATACATTGGAATTTTGGCGATGTTTTCCATTTTACTCCGTGGGTGCTGATCGCTTGCTCTGTAACCCCCTCTTCACGTAGTCTCTTTTTAAGCGCCCATGACTCTCATTGGCATCACAGTCAGACATTTTCTCTTGTATGTACTTTCTAAAATAGTGATGTCCACTCACCTGTAATAAATTTCCAAGCCGAGGAATTTCGTGAGCAATATGTTTGTCGCAAAGGTCTATCACAAGTATGTACGGAACTCATGGCCCAAAGCCACAAAGAACAACTAGCCTGCAATGTCGACATACTATACAAAGTCAATTCAGGCTGGTTTACATATTGAATAACTACGACACATGGACACGTTGAAGATTGACGCAAATTGTCGGGATCCTTACACGGGCATCATACTGCTCTACCATGTAGAACGTGCAGGACGTGCAACGTCCGTTTATGGTGACGTTGGAAGGGATACTGAGGCTCAAAAGAAGCCGAGTCTTGTCCGGGTTAATCGTTGTAACCCCAGAGTTTTTCGAACGATGTAACATCATATACGCGAAACGTATCGAAGCGCACGAGCGCTCTGACAGATAATTGCATTACTATTTGGGAATCATTTGTTGGCACTAAGACGTGCGAGAGGCAAGGAGACGATTGGGAATTAGTCAACTTGGCTCTAGGTCCCAGGTTGTCGGTATCTAGTCCATGCACAACTGCATTTGACGCAAATGTCTATTCGCCCGTCACTTTGAATAGTTCTTGTACCTACCTCATCTACACAAGGAAATAACAAGCTGCAATGCATAGTCTGCAGATGTGACAGGATCCTTGCCAAGCGAAACGCTCTCGGCGCCCAACAATAGGGACCACGTTTCCCGTGCTTTGTTGATCTTTCGTCGCCTTGTCCGCCTGGTGGCGGCCGAGTTAGGCAAGTGAGTCTCAAGCCCTGAGTGATAAGCACGCAAATCGTGGCGTCCTCCTCCTCTTCTGCCGCGCTTGTCTCATTGGATCCCGTGGCTTCCTCGCTGTCGATCTGGAATGATTCTAGACAATCTTGGTCTCAGACCGGCGCGTGAGTTGCGGTGAAACGTCGTGGGGGCGCAGTGGTTTCGGCGTCTGCGGGCGGAGCGAATAGAGTACAGATTGTTGCAGCCGGTAAGTTTCAATTAGTAAGTCTTCCGACCTTGTTCTCTATGGACGTCAATCTATCATGTTCGGACACGTAAGAGGCGCCGAGTCTCTTCAGGCAAAAGAGAGTCAGGCGTGATCGCTTATCGTGAAATGTCGTCTTGTGATATGGAGTAGAAATGTGACAGCCAACAGGTTGTGTCGCCGAGCACATGGTATGGGTAGATCAGAGTCCTTGTCAGCATGCAAACATTTCTTCTTCTCCAAGGATTTCGTCAGGGAGCACCCTGTCTTGGGCTGGAGACTTTCCGATTCAACGAGCGATTGTCATGAGCGGAGCTCTTTACGAACGTTCCCCTCTTTCACGTTGGTTCCAATTGAAGCCATGGAAGGACTTCCTCAGCATGATTAATGAAAAGAACTTGATGAAGCGTGGAATTTAGGCCAAGCTCATGGTCACATGGCCGATCGTTCATTTTCAATGGCAATCCTCCAGATATCGTTGAAGAGGATCAAGCCTTTGATACCAGGGGCTCTCGGTGACGCGTGAGGCCCAACCCTTCAACTGCCGCCAATATCCGTCATGTTGTGAGTTCTGCAAGGTAGGAAGAATGTTGTTCCAACACCTGGGTCTCTTTGAACCCCGTACAAGTTTACGTATCTTCGATTGAAGCGGTGATCCGAAGTTGAAGCAGGGATAAGCTGCCCGATTAGACCGTAACACCTCCGAATGCCAGGAAAGTTGCGCCTCAGAGGAGGATACGAACATGATCCTACGACACAGATCGCCCGATGCCCTTAAACTTATACATGGGGGGGGGGGGGCCAACGGGCTTGTGATGTTAGTAGCAACTCATAAAGACAATTACGAAAGTCAACATATCTGTCTTGATGGAAGGGCATATGAGGTTTGTGTCGTGATGCGACGACGGCCATAAATTAATTAATGGCTGTGCAGCCCGTCGGTGCGGGGCGCATTGGCATGACGTCCTTTGCTGAGCCGTGACAATACCTATGGGTCTGGACATGGATGAAACACAGGGACGATATTTCAATTCAGCTTACCTCAGTTTAGCACATGGAGAACCTTTGAATACCTAGTCTATCGACAGCCGAGCAGTAGAAGCGGTCGTATCGCACAGTCGTGACAAGTCGATATTAACGTCTTGGTGTAGTCAAGAACTAAAGAGTAAAGAACGCATACACTTCAAGCTTTGCTTAGGGTTGCCGTAGTGCTTACCTAGGCAAGCACGAATCGGGTGGCGTTCCTGGACTGTGGTATCATCGCCCAGCTTTGGTAGAAATACCATGGGCGCTATAGGGAAGGATGAGGAGAAATAGAGGAGGGTTCGTCAAAGCTTTGTGACGCTGCTAGAGTGGACGACATATGCCGTGCCACCGATCTGGGACCAGTCGTTGGGTTCCCTCTTGTGCCCGCGCCAGTCGAGAGTCCAACTATGGCCCCTTCGAGTCTCAGAGCTAGGGACGCGGCGTCATCAACAACCGTGGTCCGTGACACATCCATCTTACCACCTCTGTCTGCAGAACCTCGGAGCGGCTAACAACCTGGCTTGGGCAGCAAAGCGCTCGTGACCGGCAGAATTCTAGCGAAGGACTTTGAGTTGTCGTGCTGGCGAAAACGCTGGCTCGCCTCATACAGCAACTCTCGACATGGCAGACATCGCCCAAGGTGTTGTGTGAGGGTGTAAGTATGGTGACTTGGATTATTCAGGATTAGCTAGCACAATACCAGTCACCCCTATCTTTTCTTAAGGTGCGTGATCCGATGAGGCGATTTGCGGAATCAATAGAAGCAGTCGTTCCTTTCCTGAGGCCTGAGAGAGCATAAGCCGTTTCGAGAACTGCGATGACGGATGTCAGTGCTCGGTAACAAGGGGATAACACGTGCTGCACAATTGAATTCACTGGCAAGAGAAGACATCGCAGAAGGTGGTTGCGGTTGCTACATAGCAGATGGAGTCAGGAATACGATCAACTCCACTAGTAGTCAAAATGTTGGTAGAGCATGGAATATCCCAGTACTTCAATATTCCCAAGACCGCCGCGCCAGCGTCGGTTGTGTTCCCCAGACGCTACAGCTCATAGGTAGGGGCTAGCGGAGCAATGTCTCACTGGAGTTGAGAGAAGCACCCATTGTACGAATACAACAAGCTATCCAACGACGACATTCTCGACGTTTCCGTTGCCATCTCAGATATTTCCAGCGTAATCGTCATTTGACGCCTCCCTCCTCTCATCGCCACACCCTCTTCCGATCAATCGTACGATTGGTTCATCTGATGGGATTTATACCCCTTCTATGTACACAGCCGAGATCGCCTTCAAGTCTAGAAGATTAGCTCCATTTTGATAAAGCCAAAGTCGCCAGATGTGCGCATCTCACATAAGGCACATATACTCTGCGTGCATACAGCTGTAGATCGACAAACCAGTGATTCTTGCCTCTTGTTGAACTTGTCAACCGATATGGGTACTTGATTCAGACCACTTGAGCATCACTTGAGCCAGAACTCATTCACAATCACGGTAGACATCTGACCTAAAGCTGCCTTGCAATTGCATGCCTATGTAAGGTACAAACAGCAAGTACGTATTGCGGCTTTACCAGCAGTCTACCGCTCTCAATCCACTTATACCCTTCCTCAAGTGCACCTCTTGTCATCAATGGTTCTCTTCATCAAACCCGTTAAGCGTCAAATATGCCAACCGACGCTCTTTTCAGTCGAATCAGAAGTGAGCTGAGAACTGTTGCATTGCTTGGCGGTCCAACCGTGTGCCATGATTGGCAATTTTGTCATCTGGAGACTGGCACACCCTGACTTATTTGAGAACCCCAGTCAAGTAGTGCTTCACCGGTCGGTCGGCGAGAAGGAGCAGAGGATGACTCTATTAAGTAATAACACAATGTCCCTTTCAATTATGTGCCGACGACTATGGGCAGAGACGGCAAAGTCAAACTGGTGCGTTTAATCACTTTCAGCTTATGCAAATTGCAATTTACCAGATACCATCGCACATATACCCTTCCTAGGTACCTTTCGATAAGGCAAACCAAGCGCCGTCCTGCCTCAAACTTTCCAGTCTCACCTGTCCGATTCAGATGGCATGGATACGACTAGTTCGAGGTCGAAAGCTCGTGTCGAACACGTCGTCTTTCATATATCTCACTCGGAGCAACCGAGGCATTCATGTCACAGAACCCCCCTGGACGTGTCTTTAAGCCGGTCCATACGTATTCGCTCAATTTTCATTCGAAACAAACCGTCGGCTCTCTCGCTCTCTGTTTCCAACCTTCATAAACAGCATTCTTCCTGCAATTGAACCATGGCTTCGCTCAGACAGAATGAGGTCTGTTCGAGGGCCGGTCTCTTTACCAAACCTATTATGATCAAGCTGTCGAGTTCGAGATAACCTGCTTCAGACAGCGTCCGTCTTCTGTGTTGGCATGATGTGGGGTCGGTCAGAGCAAGAGACATCAAATGAGAGCAAGACCCAGACACACTTAACGACATCCTCTTGTGTCACCAATCTTTCCGTAGCTCCAGGTACGTTGCCCACTCACCCACCACTACAACTATGACGGGCATCAGCCTCGCAGAGTCCTTGCCAGTCCGAGAGTGACGGTGGACTTTGCTGAATAGGGCCGCGGGTAGCACCCAGCATCTCTGAGAGCACTCCCCGATACCGTGTGGTCTCTTCGCACCCCCAGGGACGAATTGCTTCTCTGGAGGTTCCATGCGGAGGAACGCTACATCAGATCTCTCAGCAATCCGGGACAGGACCTTCGCACTCAATGCCTTGCGCAGCCAGACTATACAAACGCAGGCATCATACGTGGACCACTCTATGCAAGTGTCCTCCTTTCGTCTCTGTTCGCATTGTGCACTAGAGAGGAGTGAATGACACAACCAGGCGACACGCCAGGCCATTAGATACAAGCTGCATGCTGCACACAAGGGGTCGGCCCATCTGGCAGCCTCGGTTGAGAAGTTACTATTAAGTTGCGCGATGGTGTAGACACAATTTAGCAGCTGGTCAGGTTAGCACAAGCATGCAGACTGCAACCCTGCCACATTAGCAGCGAGCGCACCACCCATCAGAACCTGCAGCAGCGCGACAGGGCGCAGATAACCTCGAGGCGCCGGAAGGAAAGCGAGAGGCTCTTGTATAGAACTACGACACAACCCATGGCTCCCAAGGGGGTTGCATAACTTGGGTGCCATCCTCCCATGTTGCTACGCACCGATGCGACCCTACAATGTCCAGCTCTACATGCGCGACGCGACAGCGAGGCGCCCTCTCGTCACCCTGAGGTTACTGACGGCGCGTGGGTCCGCGAATACATATGTCCTACATGAGTATGGTATTCGAGGGTGTACGAAATAAGTTTACACAGCCATTGAGTAATGGCTTTTCAACACCTTGTGCCGTTGAAAGCCGCAGTTGCCCAACTTAACTACCAAGATGGGGTTGGATAGATTAGAAGGATTGAAATAAGGGATGACGACCTATCTATAGGTAAACAGACCAATGTTCAAACACTTCCCTTCCCTGACGGAACGACGTTGATATCCAGGCGTCAAAGCGCAAACAAACGCTGAAGTGAGCATAGACCTCTACTTGGCACGGTAATTCTCTACATCTCGGCAGGGGTCGTACCAGCAAGTCATCGCGATCGTCACAATCATCAGTCTCCCTCGTGGCAAGTCGAAACAAAGTGTAAATGATAACTGATGCGCCGGCAGTTGCAGGGCCAGCTGCGGAGCTGCGAGCAACCTACAGTAGCGCGTGGACCCCCTTCTGGGTGATAGTCACCGCAATTGTGTTTCAATTCAAGCCCGTCATATGCCGCCGTGATAATGTCAAATTATTTTTGACAGTCACCCATATGTTCTTGTATGCGGAATTGTCCCAATTGATCTTGACCATTTAATAGGCCGTACGGTCTCCGTAGCCATGACCGTCAGGGCTGTAAATTATCACCATTCGAAACATTGAATGTTTTCCAAGACCGTCACTACGGCTCGAGATTATCACCACCATTCGAGATCATCCCTTTTGCACCTACCACGCCGTCAGGGCTATTCGAGACCGTCACCACCGTTCGAGATTACCTCGAAATCACCTTCATTCACACCTACCACCAACATGGCTATTCGAGACCGTCACCAGCGTTCGAGATCACCTCATTTGCTCTTTCCGTTGTCACCCTCGCGACTGCTTCGCATGCACCACCGATGGTATATGAGACGTAATAGCACCCACTCCCGCACGCGTGACATGATAAGTGAATGAATTGATGTGTGATTCCGTAATACCGTAATAGTAATTCCAGTACTCCGTAGACCTGCTGTTCGAGCCTTCGTGATGTGACTGAGTTTTCAATTGTGACGGTGCAGGTGCTTGGATATATGTGACTCGGTAATGTACGAATGGCTGTACCGAATGTACCATACAAAATACGTGGTATATCCGGTACAGCAATTTGCCTTTTGCCAGTCCTTTTTGCTATGGAGATCGTCTCCATGTTCGAGATCGTCTCGCGAGATCGTCTCGAACGTTCGGGATCGTTGACATTGAATATCGTCTCGAAAAGCTGAGATCGTCTGCAATGGAGGTTATCACCAAAAAATTTGACTATCTGGATATCGAGACGAAGTACACTTGGAACTGTTCAGGTGAATACTTCGAAGTGGACATGATCCCAGCCGCGATAGATGATGGTGGTGATCATCACCCTAGAGGGGGTCCACGCGCTACTGTATGCAGCGGCATACGAGTTTCCATTCGCGAGAATTGAGCAAATTCGATATTTCGACGCGCGTGGGGCAGCGGCCGATTGCTGACGGGACAGTTGGCTCGGAGTTGGGCCCCGCGGCGGTGGTCCAGTAGGCTGCCGTTGCTGCAGGTGCAACGCCTCTTGGCCATTGCGCTATCACGAGAGGGGACACGAACAGGACAGGCGAGGCAGCCCTGGCAGAGCCCTGGAGGTGGGAAGGGACAGGGAGGAGCTGTCGCAGAATTATCGCTGTTTGAGGTATCCACTACCAGTAGTACTCCGTAAACTGTACTAGACCGTACATTAGTAAGGTGAGGTAGGGGAAGACGGGAGAGAACGCTACGCCTGATTAGCGCGTACCTGTCCCGAGCAGCTGCAACTCTAACGCTAGCTTCGCTGCGTGCTCAGGTACAGGCTCGACAGGTACCTAAGCCACTGGCAGTTCGTACCTAATCCTTCGATTGCTTCAAGCACGGGACAGCGACAACAACAACATCCATCCATCCATCCACACCCTCCTCCTCACATGTCTCTTGTCTAGACCTCTGCCAGTTGCCCTTGCTCACGTGACAATCTCTGCAATTCATACCCGTCTATACGTGCTTCGTGTTGTATGTCGCTTAGCTGTGCGAAATGTGAAGAGATATCAGACCACCCGGCATCCATTCGCAGACACATCAGGGCGCACGCTCTGTCTTTCGAAGACGGACTTTGGGGGCAACAGCGGTCAAATATCCAGCGGGAAGAACACCGCGCATATGCACTTGATCTTCATGTTTTTCACATGCTGGACAGTGAACGCTGGCGAGACTGGTCGCTACATAGACGTACATCTCCAGAGTCGCAAACTGTGTGTGAAGTTCGAACAGGTGAAAGCGATGGCACCCGTACAGAACCCGTACTTGCAGATGTGGCTGCAACGAATTGAAGTCGGGCTTCATCTGGATGGGGCACAATCAAGCAAGGCACCTCGACTATACCCAGCGAGGGCTAGCGGTGCAGCCGTGGTTCCACCTCAAGAGGTCCAGATTCTCGAACCTTGGCAAGTGCGGAGCAGACTGCAAGAGGGACAGGCGAGAGAGACAGCGCGACAGTCTCGATAGGCTCGACAGGTACCTCATCCCCCCGTTGTGCTGCCAGGTGGGAGTGGCATCTCTCTTAGCGTGGTGTCGCTCTCCCCACCGAGCCTGTACTTACCTAAATGTATGTTCACGGGTATCTCGCTCGTCCTGAGGGGGTACCTCGATACATCATATGTTCAGTTATCGCCCACATGCCCTTCAGCAACGGGAATGCTTTAATTCCACGAGCACATTAGCAATGATCATATGGGCCATGAAGAATATGAGCATAAACAGCGCGAACAATCGGTTGAACTCAGCCGTTACAGTGATTCTGTCAAGTAGACCAGTGATGCCGCCGCCTTCCATAAATACCTGGCTGTGGGATAGGTAGCCAGCTCACACCCAGAAATTCCATCTCTCACATACAACCAACCCCCGTACCACAAGAGATCATGTCCAGCATTGAAATGATACTGTAGTCCAAAATCTAGGGACCAGGTAGAGGGAGACGACCAACGGCCATCAACGCATCGTCGACCTCGATCCTCAACTGTGTTCAACCACGGCTGTGACCCAGGACGTCAAAGAGACTCTCATCGACGTCGTCTCGTCTCCATCCATCATTGCGACTGTCCGCAACCGATCAACGCAGCCTCAGCAGTCAAGGAACCAATAATCAACACTTAGACCATTGCTCGAAGCTCCCACAACCGACAGCGTAAATTCGATGCATACATCATAGGATCAGTATACAGTTCCGGCACTCACTTCAATTCTACAACTGTGAATACTTCAGTCGACCCTTTTCACCAAGCTAGCAAAGAGACTCAAGCGTATACCCAATTTGCATCAACCACGGTCCCTCGCCGCATCGCAAGCCCTCTCGCATGAGGACGACCAGCATCAGCCAAGCTGTACATGATCAGATCGACAGCGGTCAGTGTTCGAACGACGACACAAGCGCATCTGCTCCTGCATTGGCACAGACAGCATTGCATGTAACTTCACATTCAACCCCTCCTGACCGCAATTCGCTTCCGCATCCTGTAGTTGTTGATTACCTAGCACATCAGCACTCCCTACTTAACTCACTAGGCACCTACATGCAGGTAAATTGCTCCATCATCTTTCTCCTGTGCCGAAGCTCTTCACCCATTCCCTAGATTGTGTCCTCTGCGGTCACAGCTTGTCTCCCCCAAGCACAAGCACTTGCAACTTGGCTAACAGCCGTGCCATCGGTAGCCTGTCTTAGGTTACTACCGGCTGCCTAGTTCCCTGTACTCCAAATTCATGTACCTGCCTAGGGTACCTTGTCCACCCACCCCTGGTCCCATAGCATCCGTCCCCATCTCCCTCCTCTGTTCACAACCACCACGCCGCTCAGATTCGTCGTTACCACCAATCTTGAATTCTCGCGTACCCTCTGGTGTTTCCAGGACCGTGCATCTACTAATACAGCAGAGCTCAGTCTTGCCGGTGATCTATCCGAAAGCGCAACCACGAAGCATTTAGTGAACATCACACAATAAGCATCATAGTCCGGCATAGAATACTGCGCACCTAATCCGCACATCAACGGGCATCACCATACCATCTCTGGCTCTGTCGCCCATCGCATCGCATCCAAGAAGGATCTGTCATTGGTAAGAGGTACGCGGGAATACAGCCGGAACAGCCCACCAGATCACCCAGCAACAAGCACATCTACACATCACATCCCTACCTACAGGCTACAACCCCATAGCCTATTGCTCGAACCCCCGAATAGTCTGTTTCTCCCGCCCAATCCAGTGCACCCACCCATCCATCCATCCTCATCCTCCCATCCCAGGTCCTCCTGGCCCATTACACCCAGAAAGAGATAGATAGGCAGCACCGAGGGCCTGCTGCGAGGGAATCAGAGAAAAAAAGAGAAAAAGAAAAAGAGATAGCGAAATAATCTCAATAGAAACAGTGCTAAAACTCTGTCTGCTTTGCCCATCACCTTTCTTTCACCTGACATTGCCCACCACCACAGGCACTTTTTTGACTTTGCCCAATAATCTCTTTTACCCTGGCCAGTCCCCCCCCAAAACCCAAAGAGGACGACGCCCTGTCTGTCTCTCCCACCCCAGATCAGTGTCTAATTAATCTGCCCAGAAGTGCTGCATCCACATACATACAAAGGCCCGGGCTGCATTCTGCATTCCTCCAGTCTGTCTTATCTCGCACCCACCCTCCTTCGCGCGCCCCCAACACAGCCCGTCGTGCTTGTCGTGCTTGACGTGCTGGCCGTCCCCGACGAGCCTCGATCGCTACTGGCCTGCCTCCCCGTTTTGTGTCCCCGTCCTGAGGCCGTCTCCAGTTTTCCCCGGGCGCGCGTCGTCTGTCGCTCAGGAACCAAACCAGCAGATCCTCCTGTCGGGCCTGCCACCCTCGACCGTCGACACACCACCACACACCACCTCTTGCGCCGCAGCCCCAGCCTGCATTCGCTGCACTTCGCATTTCGCATTCTGCACACCCGCATCGTCCCTCAAATCTTCATCTCTCCCGTCCCGGCCTGCGCAGTGCATCGCCGTGCCTCAATCCTTACTCGCATCCTACATCCCGCATCGTCCCGTCAATCGCCGCCGCGCAATACCCGCGTACTCACTAAACCACTGCTGCGGCGCCATCAGCTCATCGCGCGACATCGCATCGTCGCTGTCGCAGACCTCCAGAGGCCCCACGAGTCTGCACGATCTTGAACCCACAACTACCCCGATCTGCGCGATCGTCCTAGTTCTCATCGACCCCAACACCACCACAGCCTCTGACCATCCTGTGTTCTTACCAGCTCCGTTGGGGTGCATGCTTTTGGCAGCATGAACCAGCAAGCTGGGAGTGTGGCCAACAACAAGGCCTCAGGCGGCTCTAAACCACCGGCTGTATCTCAGGCTCAAGCCACGCCCACTCAACTTCCAGCTGCCTCTAGCGCTTCCGTCGCATCTCAGTCTGCAGCTATCACTAAACCTCAAGCAGCCCTGAAACCTGCCTTTCCAGCATTGTCCACAACTCGGACGACTGCGAGCCCCTTTTCGCCGTCTCTGGCGTCTCCTACCTCCGTTGCGCCGCTTGTCAGCCCTCGCCAGTCCGCCATGTCGCAGCAGGCCTTTTCGCAGGCGTCGCTCAATGGTATTGGCCACCTAGGGAGCTCGACATCGGCCACGCAGCCCAAGTTTAACTTTGGCGCCACGTCCAACTCACAGTCGTACCAAGATACCACGTTTGCTGCCACTAGCGCCTCGAGCAGACCCGTTGGCACGCCTGCCAGTAATTCTGCGACGGGGACTCCGGTGGCCTGCGAGTTGCTGCTCCGAGGCCTTCCTATGGAGACCTCCGAGGAGGCGGTGTCACTGATGCTTCTCTTCGTCAAGAAGGAGATCCTTGGCGTTCAGGTAGTGGCGGGCCAGCCCAAGTCCGCCATCGTGAAATTCAGCACCCAGATCGCTGCACAGCAGGCCCAGGAAATGCTTAACGGCAAATCCATCGGCTCGAACGACGTTTCGCTAGTTGTTGAATATGTGTCAGGGAGTCCGTCGTCCGCGACCCGGTATCGAGACGAAGCCGTGGGATTGCCTCAGACCACCGGGCCGTCTCCCACCTCGTTGAACGCACGGTCACACATGTTCGCCAATGATGCGTTCCCGTCTGAAAACATGCGGGGCAAGCTTTCGTCTCTGGCGGACCTCAGTCTGTACAGCAGTTTTGCGTCAGATCTGGATGCCAACGCACAGTACGCGAGCATCTACTCGCCTCAGTCGCCCATCGGTAATCATCTGCCCCGCGGCGGGCGCGTTTCTGGCAAGGATTTAATTCACGACACAGCAAACGATGATGAGGACCAGGACCTACTCGAGAACCCCCTTGCCTTTGCCGAGGAGGAACCGAGCCATCAGCAGCGACGATCAACCCTCCCTCAATTGCCCACTCAACGCATGGCCAACCTGTCATTAAATACTAACACCGCGGGGCCTTCTTCACTGCCGCCATATGTAAACCAGAGCATGACTCCTGTATCTTATGCACATCAGGTGACGCCAATAATGCCGACGAATGGGCCCCCCGCAGTGAAACGTAGCATGCCCTACATGGACTATGGCCACAGCCCTTTCAGCTTCCGGCGTACGAGAATGCCAGCTTCGAATCCCGCAGATCAGCACCCGCCGTGCAATACTTTGTACGTTGGCAATCTACCGGTCAATACATCCGAGGAGGAGCTCAAGTGTATCTTCTCCCGACAACGAGGTTACAAGCGACTGTGTTTCCGGGCCAAATCGATGGGTCCTATGTGTTTTGTCGAGTTTGAGGATATATCAACGGCTTCCAAGGCCCTCCATGACCTCTACGGAGTTGAGCTTCACAATAGCGTCAAAGGAGGCATCCGTCTCAGCTACTCGAAAAACCCCTTAGGCGTTCGCAATCCGCCAGCTAACGGGTCCCCTACGAACGGACACATGCCCCATTTGAACGGCCACATGGCAGCATCTACTAATGGATTTACGAATGCTCACCGCCCGCCCCCAGGACTTGGGGCTCCGAGTGCGCCACCAGGGTTCGGCCCAAATGGCATGAACTCGCCCTACTCTGGGGGCTACGCGAACGGCAACAGCAATTTTGTCACTGGTTCCATCGGAAATGCTCTGTACCAAACGGGGCTTACATGATTTGCGCCACCACGAACGGCATTTCCATGAACGATACTTCGTTGAACCGTGCCTCCGTACCCTCTTTCGTCCACTAGAATGTTTAACAGATTCACACACCTCGGACGGGGCGTGAGATTCGCCAGTCGCGAAGACGGCAGTTATGTTATCAGTGTTTTTTATTCTTACTTTCAGAAGCTGGTGGAATACGGCAGGATCAGATGGCTCCTGTGCAGACCTTGATGGCGTTCGCAACCGTCCACGTGGGGGTCACTGAGCTTTGCGTGTAGGTTGCCTAGTTGGCTACAGCTTCCCATGCACACGTATTTTCGATCGGGCGTTATACCTTTGCATTGCCCTTGAGCGTCGGCGTCAAAACACGGGCGAGGAGTGCCCATGATCGGTTCTACGGTGTTGTGATTTTTCAAATTTGTTGGTGTCGAAACTGTTTAATCTCTTTATCCCCCCGCAAGATCTCTCAAGGGCATTATCTGGTGTTCATTGTCTTTCCGGTCCATTCCATGGAGGCATTAGCGACAGGACTTGTTTTTACCTTCGTTATGGCGGTTTTGTAGCAATCAATCGTCGATATTCACCATTCGGGTTATGATAAGGGCATAGGCGCTTCGAATGGGCGGGTGTCGGTTTTCGACCAAGATTAACAGCATGGGATTTCTCTTCCATATAAGGGACACAGATACAATGTTCTTACGGCGCAGAGGGTTCCGAAGGACGGGTCAACGAAAAGCCGGCATTGGAGCGAAGCCCCTACGCGCGAACAAATTCACTCGCATTCATGAAGATGTTTAGGCAATGGAGATCCATTAAATCTCCTCATCTTGTGCATTACCGTATGGGGCGGAAAGGGAAGGAAACAATGTTTAACAGCGGGCTCATGGCGCAGTATACAACTCTACAGACTTCAGTTGCTTTTGATCGGCCACTGGTGGGTGCTCTGACAACAATTTCCGATGGATTCCGCGATCTATCGATTTGCGCGTCTTGCATTGGAGTGGACATCAGGTTGCATGGAATACGGATACTCATCATTGCGCATCATGGCGTTCCGCATGATTTTCTCGGGGCTCGCCGAAACGCAGGGACATATGGTACATGGGACGGGAGTTGGACCATTCTCGATCTCGGCGCCCGCGCGCGGATCGGAAAACAGGAAAACATCAACACCGGCAGGGGGAGGATTTGTTCTTTTTCCCACAAGCTAGAGAACGAAGCGCTAGCTTTCCAGGGGAATCACTACAAATGGCAACGTTTCTCACTTGCGTTTCCCCACTCCAACTAGTTTCGTCAACACGGATCGGACGAGCTGGTATCGGTTATCATTCTACTTGTCCAGTCATATTATCAAAGATCCATTGGCCAACAGACACTCAAAACATAACTCGCCTTCTTCGCTAGCTTATTGCCTCGACAAGTCTATCCTCTTCAACCCAGATCCAGAGAGTACGGCAAACAATGGGACGGTTACGGGCCAACTCTATACACCACCATACCCATCCACTATTTCTGAGGTCATCTGCTCTGGCAGTATTGTCTAGTTATTACTCCTTTTTCCATTACTAGCAGGGATATTATGTCTCGTTTCACAAATTCACACAGCGTAAATGGATGGGTTTTAGACGGTTATTGTTGATTCGCATCTTGGGATGGAGCATATAGCAAGCAAGCAAGCCAGAAAGCAAAGCAACGCATGTGTCTTTTTTTTTGCTTTTTAAAAAAAAACTTCCCATTGGCGTCTTCGGTTGATGTGACTATGATGAGTGATATAATGTCGACTATTATGCGACCACATTGTATGACTGTAGTATTCCTATGCTCAGACTTATGTGTAAGATGTTATGTAGTGAGTTATACATTTGTTTCCACGACTAGATCAAATTACCTGTTAAAAGCATCCTACTAGGAGTGCTACAGCAAGCTCGCTAACTGCTCTGTTCCATATCCCGCTCACTTCAGATCTAGCATATCATATCTGTCTGACTTCCCAGTTTATGGCGGAGGTATATATCTGCCTCACTGTTGATTATCTGTCCTTTGCTGTCCCGAGGATAGAGATAGTTTCGATAATTGCGCCGGTTGTACTTGGGGCGCCTTGCGCCTATGTGATGTGTTCCGTTCGCATCTACCTTGTTCTGTTGCGTTAGTTAGTCTCTCTGTCTTGTCTGCAGTATAAGAAATGTTCGGCTTGGTGGTGTGTTGTGTTTATTGTTTACCGAGGGCATGTTGAGTTGGTTCCGCACTAAATCCTTTGTGCTTTGTTTTGATGATGACGATGATGGGTTTGAGCTTTTCCAACACTACTTCGGGCTGCTCATTATTCGTTGGGTGCCTCCCTGATCACTCGGAACTTGTGACACTATACGTTGTTGATGGCACGCCCCAATACCGGTCTGCGGCTTTTTTGTTTCGTGAGTACCTCCTCATCTTTCCCTTCTGTGCACGTGATGATGTATATTGTGAAAGTCTACGTGTTTTCTCATATGCATGTGCGATGTGCGATAACTGCCTGTTTGTTCTGTTCGGAGCGAAGGGAGCTATCTAGATTGGGGGGGGGAGGGGGGGTTGCATTCCTACCTAGTGTGAAAGGTGATGAATGTGAAAAATGAAGCTGGGAGGGAGGGAGATATATTAGTCTTCAAAAGGGACATCGCGAATTGGTGGCGTTGGTGAGGGTGTCGTGATGGCGTGAAGTTCCAGTATTTGGTCACAGAATGGGGCGGTACAAGTCAGTACCTTGGAGAGGAATATTGACATGGCTGTACAGCTACTACGATGACTTTGAGGCGAGTCTGTTGTTGCTACCTTCGTGGTGTCTCTTATTCGGGAGTTGGAGCTCACATGCAGCGAGGTGCTGGTTGCACCTTCACCAAATATTGAATACTAGCGGGGCAGTCATAGCAGCAGCTGCAGCTGCAGCCTTATAGGTTCAAATTACAGTCTGGCTGTTAACATCAATGGCCACTTGGCCTAGTGGTCTGAGTTGTTTGTGCAGCACAGACCCAACGGGTTCGAATCCCACTGATGTACCGTAGTCACGCCTTTGTACAACTGACCCGGTTAGTCCGCTTTCCTTACATATGTATCGTTGCGTTTACTTCCACACCAAAGGGGCTGTAAGGTGTGACTACCTTTTTAAAAATCTTTTTTCCCTTCAAGCGGAAGGACAAGTTGGAGAGCGTCGCCTCGCGTCTTGTGAACCGGGGGAAGAACAATACTCTGTCTATAACGCCACTCATAGATACACGGCGTGGTGAGCACTTATTTGACAGCTCGCTCATGGCTTACCAATGCTAAACTGTGGCCTGAAAGCGAAGGGACCATGTCGAGATCCTGCCCTTCCAACAGGGTTGTCTTGCCAAAGTATATGGAGTTGTTCAGACCATATCGGCCACCAGCGTGATACCACGGACTACTTTTATTCAACTGTCTTATCAAACAACGCACGAGTATAGCTCCCTTGATTCTTGTACCCGGCGAGTTGCAAATACGAACGTGATGCCAACCAAGCGGGATAAAGTCAGATAGAGGCCGACTTTGAGTTCGGATGGCTTGATGTTAAAGTAAGCTACTGGCGGATAATGTACTTTTTCGTTAATAATGTAGCTTAATTCCTTATCTGGGTATGATGGGCTGAGTGGTAATGCATACCTAGATATCCAGATGTTGGTCCATGCGGGATAGATTTATGCCTGTCAATACGTAGATTATAGTTTCGATGATGAAGCTAAGTCAATCGGGGCCGTATGCATTCCGCCTGTCCGCTCTTGTGAGGATACCGGTAGAATATCTCTCATTCTCCGGCGCTTTTCTAGCGATCAGCCGAGGTGAAAACCCGGCGAAAACGAATTAGTGTACTAATGGGATCGTCGCCGAGCACATGTTGTGGTTGGAGTATCTCAAAGGCCTAGAGCTACATTTGCTGACGTTGGATATATGACGCATGACGCGGCTCAAACACGGGTATGTGGTAGTGACGGAGAACTATTCATAGGTCGACTCCTTCATCACGGGCCCGGAACCTGTGATTTAGGGGCAGGCCAACGGAATCCGGCAACATCTAATTGTGGAAATCGAATTCTTGAGTGTCAAGGTGAGGAGCAAGATATACGATAGCGAGCTGCGAGTTGCCGCTTCCGGGAGTGCTCTCATGAGCTGAGGACTGGCGGATCCGAGGGTGAAGGAATGGGAACTTGCCGATCCTCGGTCTCGGATATGTACCGCGTCTTTCTCAAACCAACGAGCCATTATCAAACTTCGCCATCCGGCGAAGATGGTTTTACCATGGGACTTGTTAGGTATGGTACTTTTGTACGTCTTTGCTTTGGTATCTATGAGGCCCGTGTGGACTGTACCCCCTTCTAGAGTACAAACTTGGTGTGAGATATTTATAGGCGAGTAAAGATAAATATTCATCATGAGGCATAGACTTACTTATCTAGTAATCACGTCATCTCTATTCCGATCGTATTTGGGAAGTCAATGTTCGAATGGTCGATCGATGTTCCAGCACGGAACGTCTCGCACGGTCTTGAGATCGTGGCACTGCAGTTTGATTTGTTGATAAGCGCTTAGTTTCTTCGTAAGGTATGAATAGGATAAGTCTATGATATCGAGACTAGTTGTATGCAGCAATGGTCTTGCGATATCACTGCAGTCATTGAGCTACTAATCGTGACGATAAGTACTCCTTTCTGAAACGAGGTATGAAGAGATGAGTCTGGGGAAGTCCCCCACACATAGAAATTCGCCTATTGCTGAATCAAATCGTAGATATTCCGACCCTAGACATTCGGTCTAAAGTCGATCCTCTTTCGGCGTCTTGCTATTATGATCATTACGAATCTTGTCTGGTCCTTGCTCAGCATGACGGGTTTCTGAGAACCCCTACGCTCGTCGTCAATGCATATCTTACGTTCACCGTTCGTCGAGCTTTGTCGAGTATAGTTCATGGCTGGGCATAATATGATTCAGATCTCTCGGTGATCATTTCGGCCAGATTCTGAAGCTGAAAACGCTGACACTGTTATCATCATTACCTGTAGACATCCCCTCATTTTGTTCTGCCAATCGTCGTCATGACTGGCAAGTGCGCCAGAGTCGAATGCGATACAAGACGTGAGCGATAGGAGAATGGTGATGTTTGCTTCGATGAGTAATGCTATACCAATTCCCAGCTTTTAGGGGTACAACCAGTATCATCATATCATAAGCGAAATCTGTCGTCAACCCGACCCGTTGTCCTCTTGTCACATTGGCTCGTTTCTGGCGACACTTAAGGGCCTGTGATCATATTCAGTTTCAAGAAGTCCTTACCTCGGCGGCCAGGCCAGAAATCGTTTGCGCAATCATGTCGCCGACATTGGACACGCGTCTTCTCTTCCAACTGATGTTCCTTTAAGGCTTCGTAAGAGCGGTTGTTCCCGGTACCTATAAGGCATGATATCCGGTCGGTGGGCCCGACTATGCAGGTGCAAGCATGGTACCTGATGCTATCCAATGTAGAGTGGCGGCACAGCTGGTTGATTTTGGCTTAGCCTCTGCAGTTTTCGTCAACGTTCTTGTCCGAGCATCTATGGCTCGGGGAGGTAAGCAAGTATGTAGCTATGCGGCGATGCTTGCGTCTGATTAGACCCAGCTTCGATTGATCACATGCTGTGGATTTTCTGTAATTGACATATCAGTCGTCACCTCAGTTAGTAATGTTGAATGCGTACGTGCCTAGGCCTGATCTTTTCCCTGATATAATTAGTTTCGCCACGGTGACGTTACATTCCTCTTTTCGGGTTGGATGTCGATAGAAGCACCAAAATCAGAGTTTAGTCTGAGCATCAAGGTTACGATATCCTTTTTGAAATCTTCGATCGAAGAGGAAGCTGGAAATCGAAACCAACCGGCAACCCATAGGGTTGGGGTGGGTTGGCGTCGATAACGGATCGTGGCAAACCCCGTTTCCAATAAGTGTCCCGGATGAGGATCAGGATGATCCGGCATGGCCATAAGGCTCGCCAGCTTCCGCACATGGCGATGGCGCGAGATATTCTACGAAGCTTCCGAAGCTTCTTCGCTCGCTTCGTGGGTTCCTGGCAGGCCCTCATAAGCGTGGCTCGAAGCACGCTAGGTCAGAGAGAGCGTGCAGTAGCGAGCGTGCAGTAGCGGCTTGGCTATGCTCGCCTGCTCGATACAAATGGGAAGGTCGCAAGCGAGCAATCTCTTTGATGAGGCGGTCTGGCGAGCTGGCGCATCTGGAGACACGTGTGGAGTAGGGATTAGGTGGGCTTAGAGTGCCGACAACCTGGAACACGGGACGGACCCAATCTCGAGACTTGGACTGTTGCTCTGGTCATATATAATGATCATTGACTGACGAGTATGAAGAGATCAGTCTTCGTCCGTCCAACAAAACATGGTGTATCGATAAATCTTCGGGATCCGCAAGCTGCTAGCTACTCCGTACAGGGTGCAGAGTACATCATTGTCCAGGTTTTGACGTCATATTTTCCAACTTTCAACTCACTCCATATCCCTGGTAATCACGGCGAGGTTGAGAATACAGAGTCGTCAGCTCATGGCGGCTGACTCAATGGTCGGAGCATCTGAACAAGGCACTCAGCATCGACCACCAGCTTAACACAACGGCATACTGTAGGCCATGTGTCGTTCATGCAAGCCTCGTATCTTGGCGCACCCTACATAGCCCTTTATCTGTCTGGCGAGCCTGGTGAATATGCTCAAGTGGCTTTTGAGGGTGGGGCATCATAATGTCACTGACGGCGCCTGGAGGCCGGGACGACGAGCATTCAGGTTGACTTCATTTGGCAGCCACAATGCTCGGCCAATGTTGCCGGTCGGCGATATCAGGACTAGGTCTCTGGGCTCGCTGATCAAGGTTTAGATGAAGAGAAGATTTTTGGAGAGTCAAGCATTATGAGATGTTCTGGCATTGGAGCATCAGGGAAATCCACAGAGGCCGAAGACTTGAATGCCCGCTTGTCCACCTACTGTCCAATTTGTAAAATTGTCTCCGACCTGGGCCCAGTAGGTAGCATGCCGCTTATGCTACTAGGGAGCCCTGTGGTATGATCGTAACGATTGCGGGAGCTAAAACATGGGCCTAGACTAGACGAAAGACATCGTCTTATCTGATTGTTGAGAAACGGACGTTTCACGATTTCACGATTACCCATCTTGTGTGGGGATAAAGAGATATGATCTATCATGCGGGACGAGGATGATTTCTCGCGTGTGGCGGATCGGGCTGATCCTTGAGATGAAGCTAAGCTGTCTGGCAGCGGAATCAATACCGCCATAATCTATCACGACTTTAGTAGGTTCCTCTAGCTGTCGTAGGCTGCGAGATACTGGAAATGTTGGCGATATGTAGCCGACATCTAGACTGCCTCCTTTGATAACCCGAAGTGACAGATAGCAAGGCCTCCCGCATTGGGCTACTGGTTTCGACAGTATCAGACGTGAGGAGACTTTGGCCGGACAGTGAGGAAGATCAGGCGTCGATTTCATGGTCGTCCTTACAACAAAATGAGTTCCGTTTGAGTGAGAAAAAGAAAGTTCGATGGAATATGGCTTGGGGCTCGTAAATACGATCGTAGAATGCAGATGAGCAGTGTTACAGTTGACGGAGTTGCACATTTGGATGGGGCTTGTCTTTGGATATGTAGAAAAATATCCGCGCATGGACAAGAAACGGCCCCTCCGTCTGGGCTGATGGTGCCGTCGCTCACCCGTCTGGCTCACGGAGCGGGAACTGAACGATCTGCACACTTCCTCGACGTAACAGCACGCAAGACATGGCACACTTGGCGATCCATACCTACTGGACGCCAAGTACACATACTGACTGTACACGAAGGATGAGAATGGCGGAGGGGCGAGGGGTGTAATCGGGCACAGATGCTTTGCGATGGATTTTGCATTTTGCATTGCAGTCTCGACGAAACAAGCGGGGGAGTCCCAACAAGGAAAAGACTTCTCGGAGTATCCTGGGCATCCTCACGGCGGGTTCGCGGCGGGGAGCTGTGACATGGCGACGACGGGCGACGATTGGATGGAAGCACAGGCCTTTTTCAACCTTGGACGATTCCGGGCAGAGGCCGGGGTCCTGTTTCGAGCGGCATACAGCGGAGGTCCAGTTTACAGATTACGGATCAGCAGTGGTTTGCATCGCATCCATGGTGTTTGCTGGCGGCGTGGCGGCGTGGCTGCAAGGACCTTACGCCGCGCTCGTAACGGCTGGCTGTGACTGGCTGTGTCGTCGAGGTCCGAGGAGCGGCATGAGAGACGCGCATGTTCGACACCACAAGAACCACAAACCAATGCACGCTCAGTCGCTGCAGTCTGCAAGCAGTAAGTCTGCAAGCCTGCGAGCCTGCGAACCTGCAAAGCGGGCAGAACGAACTGTACAAAAAGAGGCAGGCGGCTCCATCGCAATTCGCGACGACGACGACGGCGACGACGACGACCATGATCGGTGAGACATAGAAGCAAGCAAGCCAGCAAACAGGCGACGCAGCAGAAGCAGGCTGTGTGTGTATCTGGTGCTCTGGTGATCTGGTTGCCCTGGTGTGTGCCGTCATGCTCATGTCATGTCGTTGCTCTCTACCTGTACGTCCATGACTGCGCATATACGCGATGTAGGATGTGTGACGGCGCGGGCCATTGGGCAGAGTAGACGCCGAAACCCCGTTGCCCGCATACACATACACACATCACGACACAGGCGAGACAGGCACATCTTTGTCCCATCATGTATTCTGTAGGCCTGCATCGCATCGCATCGCGTCGCATCGCTAGGTTCACCATCACATCAGTGTCTTTGCTCTCGCAAGGCCGTGTCCTGTGTTCTCATCAACTCGGCTGTACTGTCCTGTATCCCACGTCTCCATTACTAGGTAGTATCGACTCCACGCAACACAGCATGTCGTAGCATACGATAGTACACCTGGTCGTCGCATAGCATATCTAGTAGCTAGGAGCACAAATAGATTGCCATAGCAGCAGCGCCGGCGGCAGTAGCAGCAGCAGCAGCAGCATTGTACTCGCTGTACTCACTGTACTGAATACAGTACACCCGTCGGGATGGATCTGTGACCTGGTCGTTCAAACTTCACTCGTCGTCCGCTGGAGCTGGCCGCGGGACACTAGACCGTGATGATGTTAGCGAGAGGATACCCTAGGATACTCTATCCCCAGTCCGCCATGTGCATTCAGCTCCAGTTCTTCTTACTACCTAAACTACTAAACTGTACTGCAGAAGCTGCTGGCTGCGGCTCCTCTGTCCCATAATCCCAGCCCGCCAGTCGCTGCCCAGCCCAGTCGAGGCCAGTCTCCGTCCACTCGAACAGTCGGCCCTCTGGTGTTTTCTTTTCTTCTCTCCCTCGCCGCCGTTTTGGTCTGTGTTGATCCTATCAGCTATCAGCTATCAGCTTGTCCATCTACTTGCCCAATGTCCATCGACTTCATCTCCATCTTGCCCATGTATGTGACCATTCGGATCTGCCCATGACCAAGGGCGCGAGCGAGCGGGCGAGCACCAGGGACGGCTGAGACGCTGCTGCTACGATACACATACTTTTTCTTGTGCTCGGCCTCGTCCCTCTCCTCACTTGTTACCTGATCTACTTGCACAAAACCTTTAATACCCGAGTCGTCGTGCTCCTCGTGTCCGACGTGATCCTGTTCTTCTGGTTTCAACCCTTCTTCTTCTTCTCCCCTCGTCGCCCGGCCCCTTGAGGCTGCCCGAATTCTACTATTTCTCCGAAGCTCCCTAGTATCTCGAACCCTTGCTCGTCCGAGATACATGTGTACTCGTACCTCTCTGTTACTAGTCTATGACATACCTCGTACCTAATCGTGTCAAATACATACTAAGAGACCTCACCATCTTTTTCCGCGTGGCCCAACTGCGTCTTCCACGTCGCACTCACTCGCATTCGCAATTGACATCTCCTTCGCCTCGTCTTCGCCTCACTCGCTCTGTCCAGCGCTTTGTTCGTCTCGGTTCCGGTATCGTGGCTATACTACCGGATGCATCCCTGAGAACTGGCGATCATTGAGTGGTCGACAAGGATTGGCCTTCTCGAACTTCAAGGCACGGGGGTCAAGAGCTTCCATTGCTCTGGCAAATGCGCGCACAGCTGCAACGTCATATCGCGGGCCTGTGCATTCTTCTTTTCACTTCGCTCTCTGGCATCGTTTAAAGAGGAACCCGGTCGCAGCCTCATCGAGAATTCAGCCATTCGCTTTGGCTTGACGACATTTTTTCACGGTGTACTCTTCACGGTGTATTGCGTGCCTCGTCAAAAGTCGATTGGTTTGCCTCGTTCGAGACCCTAGCCGGCTACGCAGATCCTCCGCTTGGGCCTACGAGTCAGCCATAGAATAGACCACCATAAAAAAAACCCACGTCTGCGGCATTTCGGCACGTCGACGACATATTAATTTGATAGACAACAACGGCAACTAGCATTCGACCACTAAGTAGACTTTCGTGGCGACTGGCCCTCGGTTTGTTTGTCATTTGCGCCGACAGAGGCTGCTCGAAAAAGAGGCGTATGCGGGGACTGCTTTATCCGCCGGATGATCAGTACGGCTTTGGACTAATTGCTATTGCTGTCCATCACCTCAGGCGCTCCAGGAGGCTTGATAATCGCGGCTCCTCGACTTCGAGTATCGAGGGTAAATCTACAGGATGCCGCCGAGGCAGGCACGATATCACCAGGCGGCGTTCGTTTGCCCTTCTCTACCTCCACCTGACTCGCGACTGCACTGCGGGGGCTAGATTCGCAAACTAACTTCATATTTACTATAGCCGAGAATACCATGTCGTAGTATTGGGCGCCGGTAAGTCCTCTGTTTCGATCATATGCAGCTTACGTACAAGATTCATCCGCTGATGCGAATTCACAGGTGGCGTTGGGAAGAGTTGTCTCACAGGTACGATCTGGATTCATTCTGTGCTGGCCCAGATCAGGGCTCGGCATATGCCGTGCCTGGTCTGAAAAAGAACTTTCTCGGCTGATCTTGGCTTTTATGACAGCTCAATTCGTCCACAACGAATGGATAGAAAGCTACGACCCGACTATCGAAGATTCTTACCGGACTCAGATGTCGGTTGATGTAAGCGCAACTGTCCCGCTTGATGCGATTGGCTTTGACGTGGAGAAACTGATGCGTCCCAAACAGCAACGCCAGGTGGTCCTAGAGATGTAAGACATGCCGACTACCAAACGTCTCACATCCCCGCTATCTGCCATGCTGACCTGAGACAGTCTGGATACTGCCGGAACTGATCAATTCGGTTTGTTGCGCTACTCCATGTTTCAATCTTCCGCGTCCCCACTAACTCACTCGGCTTTAGTTGCTATGAGAGACCTGTACATGAAGACCGGTCAGGGATTCCTCCTTGTTTTTAGCATAACATCAAATTCTTCTTTGAACGAGATTGCCGGTCTGCGTGAAGAGATTCTTCGGATTAAAGACGACGCAAATATACCGATAGTGATCTGCGGCAACAAGGCGGACCTGGAAGACCAGAGGAGCGTACCCAAAGCACGAGGCTTCGCGGTTTCTCAACGATGGAGTGCGCCCTACTACGAAACGAGTGCGCGAACTAAGAGTAAGCGCACCGCGGTAGACCATTTCCAGTGATGTCATTTTGGACTAACGATACAGCAGCAAACGTCGACGAGGTCTTCATTGACTTGTGTCGTCAGATGCTCCGGAGGGATGATGCTAGCGATAGGAGGGAAGAGGATGAATATGATCCATACTCCTTGTCATCACACAGAAAGCGTAGACGGCGAAGGGAGAAGAAGAGCACGCATAAATGCGTCATACTTTGACCAGACTAATGAAGCTCCGAGTGAAACTCGAATTACGACTTTCCTTTAATTCTGCCATCAGAACGGGCAGCTCTCACCTGGATATTCTCACTAAACAAATATTACGACATTGGTCTCGTTGCGTTTGCATTGCATGGATAGGACGGAGTAGGACAGGTTTAGGAGCCAAACAAAAAGACAGGGAAAATTCAACAACAGCAACAGCATCTGCATCTCTCCATTCATGGGGGATCCAAGAATTGATAGATGCCAATAAGGGCAACGGCACGAAGCACCATTAGAACATGGATTTTACAGAAAAGCGGTGGATCTACACGACATTTCCCTAATTGGACGGGAACATACAAAAAAGGAGACAAAGGGAAGAAGATGATCAGGAATACAGCCATACCCGCTCATGGAGCCGCTTGTCGCGATTGGTAACTGGTATATACGTACATACCCTCCAACTACAGCGAATCAAGACTCGTGTTTTCTGCGCTGAGTTCTCGTGTGAACCCTCGCGCGCGCCTACTGCAGCGTGATAACCCATTTCACTGACCCTAGGCTACTACTTTAAACTCGCAGACTTGCATATTGTAGTGGCCAGCCAGGTATGGAACAGACAAAACGAAGATCATGAAGGAAAAGGCAGCATGAATACGCGAGTATGGATGATGTCATGTACGGTAACGTGGTAACCATTCCACACGCGTAAACTTGCCCTCTCGACGCGTCTCTTGGATATGCCTTGCCTTTCTATCACAGCAGACTTCATGATCCAAGCAGAGGCACAGCAAGTGCTCTCGACAAATCACACATAGTGAAATAAAACATAGTCGCAAGGCCCTTCTTGTAATCCAACCGCCTATTAGGTATCCATACTTCAAAGAGCAACCTTAGTAGAAGCGCACTCACGATCATGGATCATCCCACTTCCCATACACCAAAACCCACATCCGCAGCCGCATCGTAACGCTGTATCAGATCATGTGCCTCTAGCACATTAAAATATATCATGACAAGACTTATGCAGACCCATAAAACACCGTTGTTTTCCGTAGAACCTCTACCTGCTTCTGCGAACGCCACACCCAAAGTTGACATGCTTTCATTACCCATCCTCACACAAGTCCCAACATGCTAAACATCACCAGTCCAGTAAGACAGATACCAGTCGGTAAGTAAGGCGAACTAGCCATCGGGCGAACAGTGATCCGAGGGTAACGTTCCGTTCACGTCAATTCACGCGTAGCACGTACATACCTACCTTAGGTATGTCGAGCCTGTGGCCGCCTCGTCGCCTAACTCTTTGCGTTACACGCAGCCGAACGAGATGCAAGATTTCAACCGCATGTGATGATGATCTGAGCTGCGAACAAGAGGGTAGCTAGGTATGCGCGAGTCGTCTGCGAGCACGAGCGTGTGTGACTCCAATTTTTCTGGACCGGGCTTATGGATGGATGCACACTGGTCGGCGTCTATTGGTATGTATTCTGCTGGTTGGGTGGCAGCTCGGCAGCAGTAGGCATAGCTAGCCTAGCTATGTACTGGTTGTATGTACATCAAGAATGTACATCCGTACATGAAGAAGAAAAAGGCGACATCAGCCATCATCTCCCTCGGGTCTCGGCCCGTCCCACTCACCACCATGCGCAGCCCTAACGAGTCCTTACGTATCAATTGCGTCAGTGTCAGGCGATCAGTGGTTTATTTGAACTCCCTCCTAACGACGCTGCTGGCAACAAGAAGCAACGAAGAAGAAAAGAAGTGCAGTGCAGTGCGTGCGTGTGTGCGAATGAGGATAGCATATCGTGCGTGCATGGTGCAATGGAGGTGCGGGCCACCGGTTCCCGTGCAGCCGGTCGTACGCGATTGGCCGTGCCTCACCGTCTAACCGCCCTTACAAAACGCGCTCTTTCGGTGCGCTGCGCCGTCTGAAGAGGCGGGATGTTCGAACCTCTTGCTTTTCTGCCTTGTGTGGCACAGGCTTTTTGGCACCTTTTCTGGTTTGGCGAAGCGAACGCGGTGACCCGTTGCGTATGGCTGATTTTCCAATGAGATATCTGCCGATATTCTCGGTTGCTTTTCTCGGGCATTAGGCCCTTGAGTCGTCTTTGCTGCTGATGTAGAGATACCTGAGCAGGCTTGCGATCGATTGATGAGAGTCCGTTGGTAACGCTTCGGTTCTGCGTTGTTACTTGTCGTCGCGTTTCGCAGTATCCAGACAGGCGGGTGCCCGATGTGCCACGGATCGCCGCGACGTCAGCACGGCCGTCGGATAGTCCGATGTAGAATGCACCGTTGCAGAATGCAGGTTTCCCGTTCGAGTGCCCTCATCCGTATGGGCGGGATAGGCCGCTGCAGTTTCGCTGCAAGACGTACATACACGGAGAAGCGTGGGGGACCCGAGCAGTGAAGGATCACGCGATGCTACCTTGGTCCTTGGACAGTGGGTTGAGAGCATCACTCCACGCTGAATTGCTGAAGCTCTCATAAGCTCTCATTCTCATGGCCGGTGAATGATAAGAGCAATATCGAATAGCACTTACATATCGCGGTTGGGAGTTCTGGGATCTCTGTAGCGCGTCAAGTTATATATGATAAGATTTGTCGGGGTCCTCGATCTGCGGTGCGGCACAGCAACGCAAGTCATGTAGAATGGCCATGAAGCCGGCAAATTTCAGGCTTTCGACGACGTTGCCTCCACATACTTTTGAAGCATCTTCTTTTGCAGCGCGCGTTGCTCCTCGATGAGTTCTCGGAGCTCTTCGTTTTCTCTCTGGAGATCGGCATCGGCAGCGGATGACTTTTCGGCAGGTTCTTGAAACGCAAGAATTGCTTGCTCTAGGAACTCCTGTGGTAGACCATCCGAGTTGACCATTTTTGAGAATCTCGTCTCCTCCAACAGGTCTGATTCTAGTTGAGTGCTGAAATTGTAGGTTCGACTTCCAAGGAACGGCTTCACGATTGTGATGGGCCGAGTCATTTTCGAACTCGGTAGAGGAGAAACAAATGTGATGTTAGTGACAGCCGCGTTCAAATTAGCAAGCTCTATCGAGTCTTCTGGACTGCTTAGATCCCATCGTCGGACCTGGCCCTGAGGATGGCCGGACAGCAAGATAGTCCCGTCATAATTCAGTCCAAGACAAGTAGCAGCGCCAGCCTCTGGGGGCACAGCACCAAATGCTGATGATGCCTGCACGGCTGTAGACCCTTCTTCACTTTGAGGACCGACAAGTGCTTTCTCTCCGAATAGCTCGACAGCAAAGAGTGAGCCGTCCTCAGTAGAAGCATAGAAAGCACGGGCGCAGGGGTCAAGCGTAACCGTCAGAGGCGAACTCGGGAACAGGATCGTGCGCAGAGGAATGCCGAGCTGGTAGTTCCAGATGACACAGGACTTGTCTTTGCTCGCAGAGATGCAGATATTGGTGTCAGGATTCACACTCTGGGAGACAACTAGTGAGGTGATGGCGGCCCGGTGGTTGCTGAGAGTCTCGAGGGGCTCATGCTCAATGGTGGAATCAAGCTCCAGAAGACGAGGAATGGACCATATCTGGACATTGGAGTCGGCAGATCCTGTGAGGAGGTGAAAGGGAGTGGCAGCAATGCAGGTCACGGCTTGGACGTGACATGGCGGTGTAGTGACTTGCCGGCCAGTACAGATCTGCGATATTGGTTAGCGGCTGGTTATATGATTGGAATCAAGGACTGCAAGATGCGTGCGTACCTCCCAGACTATGATGCGTCCCTCTTGGGTTCCTATGAAGAGCACGTTGTCAAGTAGAAGGATGCTACTAATACGCTCAGAAAAAGTGACAACGGCCTCTTGATTGCCCTTGGGCTTGGCGTAGACGTGCACGGTGGACTTGTCTTGCTGAGCGGCAAAGACATGAGTGTCACCGACTGCCAGACCGCCAGTTGGTACCGAGCTCTTCTTCAGCACAGTAGATGTCGTATGGGTCGGGTGAAGGGTATGCTCATAGATGCCTGCATCCTTTGGAATAGCGGTGTTGTTGGTGAGCGGCGGTCCCGACACCGACACGAAGTAGCTCTCAGTCAACATCGTGATGGCGGTGAGACTCGGTGATTCTCATATCAGAATTGGTGAGGTGAACGATTTCTGGATGAACCTCATCGAGAGTTGTCGTGTAGGCAATGGTTGATGGGGTGGGCTGCTGTGGCGGAACCGACAATTTTTTTTTTTGGCTGCTTGTTTGGATGTATCGTGAATGTCCCACGTGAAAGAATTCGATGGTTCCCAATCAGGACTCGGCCGGGGTCCACTGACGTGAAATACCGTACAAATCACACTGTCCCATCCTTGTGATCCGAGTTTTATGGAGTCGCGGGCGCAATATCTTGTGACGATGAGCCCAACTAAGAATGAGAGTCAGTTCTAAGTCAGCTCTCTCAACTGCGATCTGCTCAGTCCGTTGCTGCTTTCTCGTCTCCGACGCCTGCTCAATTGTGTCCATGAGCTCCAAGGCTTAGATAAAGCTTATTAAGCGTTATCAAGAGCTACAGTGCGACGGACACTGTAAGCGCATATCTGACCCGTGCGTCAACCTGAAACCGCTAGAATTGTCCACTATTTCTAAGGCTTGTAGGGTCTGCCGTAGATCTGAGCATGCATCCCCCCTCCCCATCGAGCCCCCCACCGTACATGTACATGCCTGATGTTGACTATGACCTAGAAAGATTTTACTGAAAAGATTCATATCTTTTGTATCAAGTATTAAAAATCTTCAAGTATGTTGACTCCTCGTCACTGCTAAGGCGCACGAGTCTATTCAGGCAACGAGGAAATCGAATGACGGTACTGTTGCAAATCGTCAATAAGCTGTAAGTGAGTGACCTTAGAACCAGATTTGGAACAACTGTGCGTTTTGGAGGCGTAAGTGTGGATTTCCTGTCTCAACCTATGACTTTGTTTGAAAGGCATGCGATGAATGCTACTGAGAGGGCTATCAAATACACATCGATTAGGAACGAATCTCATGGGTTCAATAAACCCAATAAGATCCGCTCGCTCATGCAAAACTTGACTTAGGTACTGTGGCATGTATTAGTTCTCACTTGCCGTCTCTAATATACTCAACATGAAGCCATACACTTGGTTTGAGTGTAACTTGATCATTGTCTCATACCTAGGTGGTCATGTCCGGAGATAGGCAAGATTCTCAAGGGGACAGGCAACAAGCCGGAAGATACCGTGCAAAGTTTTTGTCTAAACGCTCGAATCTGTTTATCTTCACTGAGCATAGCAGGGTCGGCAGGCGTCATTTGTTCCTCGCCGTGCACGTGGCGATGTCCTGTCAAGATAGGCCAGTTCTATTGATAGATGAACGGAGAACCTGAAACAAGCTTGCCTACACCGACTTGCATACATCCATACATACATATTGGTTTTCACCATGCTTCCTCCTTTCTGCATTCCGATGGATCGGCCGAGTCAGCGAACGAAGATCGGCAGCCTCCAGGATCGACATGCATGGAAGCTTGCTGCATTGCCATCCGAGCTCCCAAGACGACCCTGCACGCGGCAAGTCTTACTCTGAGCCACCATTCGCAGTTGCAAGGTGTACCGAGCGTAAACTGTACCACAAACATTGTGTTGTCTTGCTTTGTCTTGGTGCCTTCTCCCCGGGTATCAGAGTTGCACAGATGCGGCCGTTGCGGGGCTAAGACATAGGTGGTGAGCAATCTTCCATCTCCCATCGTCAGATTACCTCGACCTGGTCCCGACCTGTCACTGTGGGACTTTACAGAGAGGCATTCGGCAATGGCGGGTTACTCGGTGCCTACCGAGGAAGTACCGGTCGGGATTTATGCTGCCACAATTGCCGACCTGTAATCCGTAGTGCCCATACCATCTGCATGGGATTTTGAGAGGATTCTCGAGCTTGCGAGGCGAAGGTTCTCCTCCATCATCCATGACGTCGGCTTTCAGTCACAATATGTTATACTCCAATGGATTACCACCACCGAGCACATTGAAACAGTGATCTTCTTTCGCATCATTGCATGGCGGCCTTACATAAGCTTCGTTTCAGACCTCCCATGCGCGAGCGGCTCCCTGCGCGAGCGGCTCCCTGCGCGACTACGACATGCGCTGTAACCTTGGCGAGCTTGATGCCTTGAGGTGGAATTACTTGTGAGCTGTCATTGCAGCTCGAGCAAGCGGCAAGCAGTGCGGAAGCATACTTTGACCAGTTCCCAGATGTCGATGACCGTATGATCGTTAATACACTCCGTCGATGAACCAAAAGGCTACATGCAGCTGAAACATTCCACCGTGCACTGGCCGAGTCTCGATCTCAGTGTTCGCTATATGCGATACACATGTGCAACATGGCCAATATCGTCCCTTCGAGCGACAGGTCAGAGCACGACGTAGCCGCCCGATATATCGTGTTTCCCGCGTAGTCTTCAATCCTTCGTGTCGGGTGCTGGTCCCTAGTGACGCTCCTAATGCCGGTCGGACTTGTCATCATTCGTTCTCTTGGTGCGCGGCCTGACACAGTCTCACGAGAAGCACAAAGAACGATCTGGACTCCAAGCCGTGAGTTTTCTTCTTAACAGCCATCAACTGCATAGCTTCTCCTAGCTGCAGGAATGTCTCTCCACAACTCCCCGCAATGGCCGATTTTGTCTTAGGCTGTGTTCGCTGGCCTCCAGTCATGACTGAAATGATCTACGCAATGTTACGGTACGTACTATTTGCTACTGTTTTTACCACGAACCTACCGCGAACCTACTAGCTATACCTTTTTGCGTAGCCGTACGTTACGAAATTTATTAAATGCTTACTGATCGACCGTTGTATAAATCGTACGTCGAGTAATAACGCGACATAAAAAAACCTTATATACCTTTTCGAAGTCTAGTCGCGACTGGCTTTAGCCCTGAAAATTATGCTTTAAAATAAAGTTTAACCCTTAAAAATTAAAAAGTCCGTGATTAGCGTTTTAAATACTAGTTACGGACTTTTTATATGGATTATTTATATAAAAACAAAAGGGCTACCCCAGATTTTCCCGATGTATTTTTTCCCATTTTCCCAGTCATGACTGGAGGCCAGCGAACACAGCCTTAGAGCTCCGAGTAATCAAGATCGAGCTGGAATAGGACGGTGCGGAAAGACCGATACTTCGGACCCAAGGGTGGCCTTTGTGATATGCTAAAAGCGGAAATGGGACAATTTCCAGAAGATCGCAGCGTTGCAGTCGAACGTTCGCTTGCATTGGGATTTGGAGACAATCAAACTGTCCCTGCAGCTTGTCGATCATGGAGCATGTGCCTGGCTTGGCCGCCGCCCGGGGCAAGCAGAAGACGGACTCGACTGGCACTGTCATTGGTGCACGGCTCGTCTGTTGATCACCACCACTCTGGGCCAATGCCTACACCGTAATCCGTGAACACCCATCAAATCCCTAGCGTGCCGAAGCTGAGTATCGAAAAAGATACACAGTCGACAGCTCAACAGGCGAGACAGGGCGAGACAGAATGGCAATGTACACTATTGACGACGCTGTCTCAGACAATGATGCTGTCTCACCCCTTAAGCAAATTATGAGAGAATTTTCAGAGAACTCTCTCAAGCCAACATGTAGATACACGTGTTGCTGATGGGCTTGTCCAATGTCCACCGACAGACATGGGATGGCCTGGATCGGTTCCACGTTCCACACATTGAAGCTCCCTTTGTCCTATCAAACCCCTGATCCCAGGACTTTATGTACCGTTGGCCGCCGAGGCCGTTGATTGAGGAATAGCCCACGTTCACCCCTGGTCAGCCGTTGTTGCCCATCATCCTTGCTTCGAGGGTCTTTTCGTGTTTTTGACATTTTCTGGTCGACCATCCTCGTCATTCATAACGAGCATCACAGTATCCTGCTCCCCTTTGGGAAAATAAGGCAGAGGATCAGGGTCTGTCAAGCTGTTCATCGCCGTGGGCAGAGGTGGGCGTCTAGTCGATAATTTGCCTCTTATTGTCGCCTCGCCCCGGTCTTTCAAGCTGTTGCTCAGCTCATCCAGCATTGCCAGATAACTCGCGAGTGCCGTGTTGCCCCTGGCCTTCGGCACTAGTTTCCGGAGTTTCCTCAAGACTTCACCTGCGGTGACACGAATTAAACGAAAACCCTCCGACACATAACCATCACACCGTCTAGGAACAATATTCTAGCTCAATTGACCATCCCTTACTTCACAAGAGAGCTGCACCTCGTCGAATCCTGCATTTCATCGTATACATACAAAAAGTCCGACTATAATAATCAACGCGAGACAGCGCGGCCAAGATGGACGAAGGCCACGAATTCTCCGAGCCACTGATGGAGTTTGATTTCAACGTGGCAGAAATTTTAGCCGTCGACCTGGAGACATCGAATGAAATTTTCGTGTCAAGGCAACTCACTGCTGGCGCCCCTGCCCCTGGGTTGGCGAGCGACGGAATGCAGAGACGCTACTCTCTCCAACACGATTGCCACCTCAAGCCCATCTTGTCATCCGAACTTGCAAATCCCGCACTGTCAAAATCAAAGTCACAGTCGGATCTGCCTTCGGATAACAGAGGAATGTTTGCTCCTCCTGGCCATGAGTTAGAGAGGAAGGCATCCTTGTCGAGCAGTGACTGTTCGGCTTATCTAGAGCCACCATCGCTGAGCACCCGCGCCGGTTCCCTGGTGACAATCGACACTTCGATTGAGTCCCCCACCTTCCTCAACACATTGTTGCAGCCGAATAAAGAGCCAACGCAAAGTTGGATGGATCTCAGCTTTGATGATATCTCCCCCACTGTGCTGCGACGAAGAAGCAGTTTGTCCGATATTCCGTTCGGATTCGAAGCTTCAATGATGGCAAGTCGAAATAATTCTGTTGAGCTTCACACGCCCGGAGATCAGGAAAGATCTGTTTTCAAATTCCCTCCAACCTTACCCCAAAGACGATCATCCCTCCAGCACCAGGAGGCATACGCAGTGTGGTCTGCTGCCCGCGATGCTGCTGAAGCTGAACAAAACCCCGGACCCTTATCGCCGCCCCGAGACAGAAAGAACCAGAAAGCCGACCCTCAAGATACACCCATTCAAGTTGACCCAAGTTCGTCGATGCCGAGCATCTTCGACGCGACGTATCAGGTGCGAGAGGGCGGAGACGATTACGCGCACTACGTAGCGTATCTGAAAGCTTCAGGTGAGGACACTACTGACAGACATCCCCTGGCTACCCAGGATATCGGGTGTCAAGACATGGATGGACAACGTGCAATGGCGGAAGATGTTGAACATAGGACAGCCGAACACAATCATATAAACCGCGGCATACTGGGAAGCGAACAAGAGAAGATGGAACTTGCAGGAATCTTCTCGGGAGACGTCGATATTCAAGCTTGGCTCCAATCAAGCGCACAGCACGAGTTCCTGCAACGCCGCAAGGGGCGAATTCAGCCAGCCATCTTGTCTCCATCGGCCATAGAAACGCTCCGAGTGACTGTTTCTTGTTTCCCCGACACCATGCTGGCTTGCGACAGCCTCACCGTCGATAACATTCGCAATGTTCTTCACGGCGTCCGACCTTTGGGTCAAGACGGTGTGCTCAGTGCAAGCGTTACCAAGCAGAAGACGTCCAAATGGAAGTTTCCGATGTCAATATTTTCGAAATCGCAGAGCCAGATTGGAGAAGAGCACGCAAAACATATGCAGGCAGAATTGGGTTACTATGCAACTGCTGTAGGCAATGAATGGGATGCTTTGAAGGGCATCTTCCCGCAGGGAACGGATCAGCTTTGCAGTTCCCTATACGCCCACCTCCTCGCGTTCAACTATATCACAGCCATCTGCCCGCGTGCCGCCCTTCAGAGTTCTCTGGCAGCCATACAGAAGGCTTCTGTTACTGGCCCTGCCCCGTCGTGGAAGAGACATCGTGTGGCTACCATCTCGATTATGGATGCTGAAGATATGCCGGGCCAACATCGCCGATCGGAAGATACTGTGGGTGCTCCGAAGAAAGCTGCCAGCATCCTAGGCATCGGCGAGCCATCCGATACTCGGCCGGGAACCGCTGCTCGTAGTCGACGTAATAGCATCACACGACCATCAACTGCTATCGATGCCAGGGGCTCGGACAGCGTCGATTCATTAAGAGACCTTCGGATCACTTTGGCCAAGTGTGTTGCACGGCTGGTTGCAACGCTAAGGACTTGCGCGGCCAACGACGATCGCGGTGGATATGCGGGCGAAGACGCCATGTTCATGCAGGCTTTGTGTGAAGTGGTGCGATGCGCCGAGATGAAAGCGTGAAACAAACATGAAATAATTAAGAGCTCTCCTTTGTGTACAGGTTGGGCCAGACCTACTTGCATGGATTGGCGTACGGAAAAGGATACCCTGTATGAGTAGAACGACTGTGCGAGCGGTTCGAGAAAGGGTTGTGCACTGGAATAAGCGTTGCCTTTAATGCTGGAATTGGGTTTGGGTTTACTGAGGGTTGGGCCGTGACTGGTACAGTCTTTTCTTGGGGGAGCTTATTGTCCTCTGAACTGACTAATTATACACTTGAATGGACATTTCTGCTATCTAGCTTCAGGTTGAAACGCAACATGGATCGAGTTGTGAGGGACCTACATGGTTTGTCGATACACAGAGTGAGCCGGATAACGCCTCGCACAAGCAAGTCTCTGTTTGAATCTCTGATCTCAAGGGTACACGTCAGAAACGACGTGTTCAGGCATGTCTTGGGCGTTTCCAATTACTGGCGTTGTATGCGAGATGGCTTCCGAAAGACGCCAAGGCCCCTACATACGTGTTGACAGTGTTGAATAGTAACGCGTGTAACAGAACGTGAGGCAAGAAAATGGATGCGTTTTGGTATGTGTAGTGAGTCTAGTGTCTAGTAGTCCTGTCTCCACGCGGCACTTGTCGCCGACCTTTCCACTGATATGACTTTTGCCTTCAGCTTCTTCCCCCTTTCTCACGAGGTGTTGCCCTGCGGCCCCTGCCTCTCACTCCTCAATGCAAATGCATGTGTTGCTGCTGCGATATGCTTCACAGTCTTATGATACAGCCTTTATTCCCATTGACTATTCGGAAGCATGGCCTTTGCGTATCCAAAAACCCTTTCCCGCCATGGTCCATGCTCTAATTAGTGATGCTTCTTACACGAGACGACAGCCATTAGTGTCACGCCTGCCTAAGCAACCACGTCAATCCCGTGTGGGTGAGGAGCAATTCGATAGGCTTGGGAATGGTTCCGTAGCCGTGTGTTGTGTCGCCATATATTCGTAGCGCTTCGTGTTGTTCCAAAGTGGGCAGAATCATTCGTTTGGTCGGTGCGTCGAATTGGTCCTCGGCTCTTTGTTTCGCAGTTGCGTCGAGGTAGTCTCGCACTTGATAAACAATGCCTGGTCAGTAGGTTGTTTATGTGGTGCGAATGTTACCAATGCCCTGACCACTTTGCGAGGCAGGTGTGACAATTAACGAATGCATCTATGCCTCTTTAGATGTCGGTTATGCTCATTCATTGCCGTGCATTAGCTTTACGCTCTGAGTTTTAGTAATGAATCTATATAAACTTGTAGAGGTCGCATTGAGTTCGCTCTGATACCTATTAGCAATGTCTTTTAGCACTTTATAAGGACTGATGCTGCTGGATGTCATGATCTCACGCTAACAAATACCTGAAGAAGTTAAGGAGAATAAGGAGAGCTCTAAAGCGCATTATGATAATAAGAGATTAGATATGAATGACTTACCGAGTGCAAGCAGTATCTAGACGTTTCAACGGTGACAGATCGCTGGGTGAGTAAGGTTCCGATCATCTAAAGCAATACCTGGGAATCAGCAACCTAGTCGCTGATTGAACTTACGTTTATTCCAAAGTCAATTCATATCAACACGATTGTGTATTCGCAAATAAACTCCAATGCTTATCCCGTTGATTTACTTACGCATCACAGTCCATTGTCTACCGCATCCCCGTCTCTTTTTCAAAGGTCCAACTCTCGGATCACCCCTATTGCATTCGACATACATTTTCGGATCGCCATTCGCTTCTTAGTGCCCCTCTTTTAAATTCCCGTTGCTTTACTGAGTACCTCATTCTAAGTTTCGCAATCTAAGAGGCTTGGTATCAAAACAGGGACAGTGGTAAGGAATTTGGGTGAGCAGAGCTTCTTTAGCTCTCTTACGACTGATTTGAGTGCCTGACAAAGCTTACCATCTAGTCGACATGCTCCATGCCACTACCCGACCTGACGTGCGTGAGAGTCACGTCCCGTATCGGAGCCAAACCGCCGATCATGAGGCTGGATCAGAACCATGGACGAGTTGGACGGGGGCATGATCTACGCCCTCTCCATACCAATCATTTCTGCTCGTTATTTCGGCCAAGCGAACATTGGGATGTCGAGGGCGACCTCATCACGAAACGAGACTTCATCACCGAATCCGAGATGAAACGGATTGGCAAACCTCAACCTCTTGATAGTCATTCTGCGGCTCGACAATGAAACAAATTCAAACAATTATACCGGCTGTGATCTTGCCGAAAAAGAGTTTTTACATGTTCCATAAGTAAATCAACTGAGCAGCGAGTCAGGTCAGAGTTTCGATGCCATTAGACGAAAATCCAGAGGGTTGGAGATGATGGTCAAGATCCGAAGAATCATTCAATAGTCAACGAAAGAGGTTGCGCAGCAATGAGCGAACGAGGAGTAGACGGCCGGTCTGAATCGCAAAGATGGATCGTGTGATACTATAATAACAACACTTCTCGGATCATACCTACCTGATTGTAGTGTCTTGATGATTCCTGCGTTTGAGGAACGATATAGCTTCGACCATGTGGAATTTGAATTTGGATGAAGGCAAGATGGACATACATGAGCCGTCATGCGCACCGCCTTGATGCGCATTCATCTCATCTCTAAGCATGATGGCTATTGAAGTGCCTTTATTAACATCTAATATCTCATAGAGCGCGTCATAAGTTGTTCTAGGCTTCCAGGAATAACTCTCAACACCAAGTAGAAGCGGGTTCAGGTGACTAAAAGAGAGCAGATGGGATCTCAGTCTAACTCCAGCAGGTGGCGGTATGGCATTCCTCGCCGGCATATCTGTGCTGTACCCTTCGAATCGTCAAAATGTGCTCTTCGAACACCGTTGCTATCTGATCGATTAACGTGATACGATGGCACGGTGGTTCGTAACATGCCAAAGTCCAACTCGTCCTCCACTATTTTGTGGATGCCACGAGGAATGCGGGAGCGCTCATCCTACCTGGGAGCTCAACATCCGTTAGGTACGCACGGACACTCCTGAGCAGGCCCACCATTCCACTACAAAACTTGACCGGACTGCGCCGTACCGTCAAATTGTTCTCTCCATCACACACATGTGTTTCCAGGTTGGAACACAAAAGACCTCCAAGAGAGGGCAACTGTCATGAGCAGCTTCAATCAATGCTCACCGGAGAAAGGCAGCCTTTTTGAGTGATACTTACGCCCACTACCAGTGCAGGATCGAGTGTTACCACAGTGTAACGCAAGCCGTGAGTGCAGCCTTTCTCTCATTCCCGTCTCCTGGAACTGTCCTGTGGGCCACATTCCACCGACATGTCACCTCATTGGTTGAAATGATGACAACACCGATTTTTGCCTGATTTCGTGGCTCTGCCATGCTGAGGTCGCAAATATGCTGATGTATCTGATTCAATCTGCAACATGATGTTCACTGAATGACCACGGTTCACGTTGTTTGGGAGGCGGAATTGCTAATAGTCCGTGTCGATAGGTACCAGCTAGACACCAACTGCCTCAAGATATATGCCACGGCCAACGTCGTCATAACACCACAATCGTGGTCTTGAGCTTGCGACCAACGTCTGCATTGAACCCCGTGGATGATCAGGTATATGATCTTTGAAGCGCTCTACAGTTCGAGGCAATCCGTTTGATTTAGACAAAGGCGTTGTGAACAAACGAACCAGCCATGCCACCTAACTTACATATCCCGTCGCCGAGCTCAATGCGCGTTTTGGGCACCCGGTGAAGCCATGGTGAGGCTATGCCTCTCCTCCCGCTTCCCTACTCTTGGTGACGGAGATGCAAAAGTCGTGTAAGTCTTTGACGGCCACAATGACTGCGACCGAGATTCGAATACAGTTTTCCGAAGGCGAACAAGACAAATAACAGCGTAAAGTTAATATACAACTATTATTGCCCCACCATACGAGTGCTGTGCAGGAGTCAGAAGATCGCAAGGCTCATGTAAGAGTCGACGTGAGCTGACGTGAGCGATATAAAACCACAGGGCATCATGAGAGGAATCAACGTCCTGTGCTGCTTCGCCGTAACATAGCCGGCAACGGGTGAGAAGCACTTGAATAGGACCTGACCAACGATAATGGTAGCTCAAGAAAATATGGAGAAAATCGCCTATATATACGACATATTCTCGAAATAGGTACGATGCGCCTGATGATTCTGGTATGAGTCCGGGGATTGATGACGCGCTCTCAATCCACGGTTGTCTAAAGAGTCTGTAGGCAACTAGTGTGGCTTATTACCGTTGCAAACGGCCCTTCTCACTACACATAATCACGTGAGTGGTTGCAATCGACGTCTGACTTGTTTGGATGTTAATTGCAGATTATGCATGGATTGCAAGACCTCATGGTAAGGTGTCGCCAGCTGAGACATTGTTGAGGCTGTCATCCGAACTTGATCAACTCAAACCTACCAGCGGTACCTTTGACGAATGAGCAATGATGAGTGAGCGTGAGACGGGAGAGTCGGTACATGTACAACTCTGTAGGACTACCAACACCAGCTGGTCCAATTTCGAAATATCCTGCCGACATCCTGTCGCGGTGGAATGCGGGTGACGTCAGGGGATGCCGCAGTGGGCGATCTCCCGACGCGCTAGCGCAGGTTGCATCACACTTACGGACTTAAGCAGTATCCATCCGAGATGCGAGCACGCGACAACGAAGTGATGGTCATACCAGTCGTCAGGTAACTGCAAGGTGGCAGCGCAAGGTGGACGACCATAGACCAGATGTCCACGGTATCACCTGGATGAAGTGAGGGTGAGGCTGGTTCAAGTCATGTAAGCATTTGAGCCTCACTGTTGACGAATGCAGGTCCTGCTGCGGGTGTGGCTTTGTCGCATCGACACCGAAGAGTCAAGACGCGGCAGGTGGGCTGCAGGGGCAGAGCAGGGGTTGACGGCAAGGGTTGGCGGCAGCTGTGAAGTCATAATCCGCGCTCGCCATCATCGAGTCGGGTTGGTCGAGCCGCCCGCTTTTCCGAACAAAAACACCATCAGAAGTGTCACGACCAATCCTTTTTTGTTCCTCGTAGTCCTCTCTTCCCATTTCGCGTCGGCATCATTCTTAGCTATCTCCCCCCCGGCGTCCCGCCTTGTCTCAGTGTCATATCCTCTCAATTGATACTCGCTCGCTTTTGTTTACCCTGCGGTGAGCCATTGGAAGGAGAGGAAATACCGCAGTCGCACAAAACACAGTCGCCATGAAGGTGTTTTCATATTGGGTCTTCCCAATAATATCGGGTGTCGCATGGCTCGCCACCCTGCTGACCATGTTCATATACTGGAAAGCCACCAACGACCACTTCCCTAGTCAGGCCGGCGACATCCCCTACATTTCCGACATTGGCGCCTCGAGGCTCAAGCCGCTGTTCATCGTCGGCTCCGTCCTGACCACCGTCTTCCTCGATGCCGCCTTTATAGCCGACCGTCTACTGAGACACAAGGGGCGCCTCGTGCCCAACGCTTCGCTCGGCGAGAAGATCCTGAGCGGCCTGTCTATGTTCTTCGCAGCCGTTGGCACCGTCGGCTTGACCTTTTTGTCGGGCTTTGACGTCTACCATTACCACACATTGCACGATACTTTCCTTGTACTGTTCATAGGAGGTTACCTTCTGTCTGCCGTTTTCCTCTGCTCGGAGTTCCAGAGACTGGGCAAGAGTGAGTATAGGGTTCCATATCAATTATTCAAGAGTGAATAAATAATCGGCTAATATCGCAACCTGGCAGAGTACCGGCAACACCGTATCCTTCGGGCCTCCTTCTGGGTCAAGCTCGCATTTATCCTCGTCGAAGTCGCCCTCGTCATTGTATTCGTTGTTTTCAGCTTCAGAAAGGACTACACCCACGCTGCCATCTTCGAGTGGATCATCTCACTTGTTTTCACCTTCTACGTCATGTCCTTCATCATCGACCTGTGGCCCGCCGTCGCGACGAAGCAAGGAGGCCGCTACGATCTGCGACCCATGAACACACAAGACATCGAGACGGCTGTGCGCGAGGGCCACTTCGCTACCGCTGCCGAGCTCGCCTTGCCCCGCCACACCGCCGACAGTGAGCGAACCCTCAACGATGGGACGAACCCGCGGGTTGTAGCTGCTGCTGCCGGCGCTGCCCCCCTAGGCGAAAAGTCTCACGGGAAATCTAAGAAAGGCCGTAAGACGCATGTAGATTTCTAGAGGAATTCGCTGCCTGGGAGCTGGTCCCATGATTCACTGACGCCAACGAGCGGGACAACAAAGCCTCATGACTCATTGACGACCCTCGCCGAAACATAGGAGTCTTGGGGCTCTGTCACGACGGTCGCTGAAGTACCTGAGCCTCACAAGCTCAGTGGTAATCAAACCCCATCTGCACGAGCCTACGATCCGGGGAAATGGATACCACCTGTCTACATACCCGCGAAAGGGGTCGCGATGAACATCACTAGTCAAGCAGGACTAAAGATTGTGATGGTAGTGACATTAAGGAGACGGGAATGACACTTGAATGACGACGAAGCATTACATGGATGGCGTTTGGGCGTGTTCTTGTTTGTATACCTTTTGATTTTTGTTGCATCGAGAGGCGGTTGGGGTAGAGATCATCATGATAGAAGTATTCTCTGCATAGCATAATCCATAATTGCATGATTATCTTATCAATCAGCAATGATACATCGCACTCGGTTCATGTGTGCTTAATATGACTGTATGATGTGCTACGATCGAGGTAGAGAGAGAGAGAGAGAGTCTTATTTGTACCCGAGAAAAGTCAGCGCTGTGGGCGTTGCAATTTCATACGATGCAGGTCAACTGAGGGTACGATGGGTGTGATGTGTAACTATCGCTATTGCCAATGAAGACAGCCTATTGAATACATGTATGAGATGGTTGAGATGTGTGTTCAGGGTTGAAGATTGGTTACGCTGTGTGAGACGGACGCCCGTCGCGGGTAGGTCATGCTGGTGGGTGTGGCCGGTCCGTAATGTCGGAGCAAGTCGAGTTGTGTTATTGTTGAGGCGCCGGGTGTTGAGTGGGATTTACACGCACACCGTTTGAACGAACGCCCCCGGGCATCCGACATGGGGCGTGTCTGGAACGAGAGAAATCAGGCGTGAGGGTATCACAGTCAGAAGTGAGAACCTTAATCGCACATCGTGACTGCGGTTCTGGTTTGTTAGGAGTGCCCGTTCCAGCCTTCGCGGGAACACAAGTACGAATGGGTGGGAATAAGTGTCTCGAATCCTAAGTCCGCTTGGATCACTTCCTTATTAGAGGTCCTAGTACAGAGCGCCGCTTCTTTCCCTTCTCGACGACAATCTTCTTCATCATATCTTCCACTTCAGCAAGTCTCGCTCTCGCATCTGCTACACTTTGTTCCAGTGCAATTCTCGCCGTCTCTACTTCCGCAATCGTATTGGATACTCGATTCATATCCTCTCCTACTGCCTTTGTCTCGCTGCTGATGGTCCTAAATGCTTTATGTTAGATATCATATAGCTCAGTCGAGTATATGTCAAGTTTGACATCCTCAAACTCGTCTACCTCGCATCCTTCCCCTCTACAGCGGAAGTTAGACAGAGACGAAGATAATATACATTCATCCAGTATGCGATCGGCAGGTTCATCAAGGCATTTCTAGCCTATGTCAGAGCTTATGCGGAAACTACCTCTAGGAGGGCAAGTGATATTTCTCATACCTTGTCAGTGATTGACGTTATACATTGCTATTTCTTGCCATCTAGCTGAGACTTTCAGATAGCAAGCTTGACGCTGCGCCCCTTCGGTAGATATCATTTATGTCTAACCCGATCACTGTTCGAATCGCACCCTCGGTACCTTCAGTAAATCTTGTAGCCCGACCTACTAACTTTAATCTGCTTTGAGACTATGCTACCTCGACTGATAGATCGGCCACGGTATAATCCTCATAAGTAAAAGAGAGATTTAGTTCCGTATAGTCGTCGCGAAGCTCGTCCAGGCGTACTCGAGTTGCTAGAGTAGAGTCGATTGACTGTGCAATCCGCATGGTCTCACCTTTGGTACGAGCGACTGTGCATAATCCCCCTTTCTTGATTTCGCCCAACCCACTATCTTATAACACCACTGAACATCCCTGAAACAGTTTCGTGAGACGTAAATGACATGCGGATGACGAATTGTCTGCATCCTTTGTAGGGCCGACTGGTGTATTCGAAACTGGACCACGATGAACAGACGAAAAACGAAAGACCCAATGAGCTTGAGAAGCTTGCCAAAACTCATCAGACTTGAAGTACTCCAAGATTTGGCTATTCTCAGGTCTCTTCAACTCTACGTCTCGTAGCAGCTTATGGCTTGAAGGGTTGAGTGTTCTTTGAACCAGGTATCTCCCACCAAGCGCGCCTTTCCTAGGCATATACGTGCTTTCCTAAGACTCTCTAACTGTGGCCAATACCCGTGTCGCATCCGCAGAGTGTCTCCTCGCTCGGGCGCTAGGAGCCTGAGCTATCTGACTTCGAGCTGCTAGACTGTCGGTGCTTCGTGACGACACCGACACACTTCGGTCAGAGGCACTGCCAAGACTCACGCTGTCGTCTTCTTGGGGAAGCTCTGCGAAGCGATGAGAAAAGGGTCCTCGGAGTGTAGGAGACTGATCAGATGGACTCAAGGGCGACAATCGCGTAAGAACATTAGCTGCTTTGCACACTACCCTATTAAGGCTGGACGCTTTCACTCGGGACGAGCAAAACTGGAGAAGAAGGAGCAAAAGTCGAGGCCTTTCGATTTCTCGAGATAGTTGTTTGCTCGATAATACCAATGTCAAAAGGAGGCTTTTCAACTGTACCGGGAAGACTTCGCTGCTCGGCAACTGCCTTCTGCGACCCTGCAGGTTGCGGTTTCGTCGGCCTACAATGATTGTTGATCGTTAGGCCCTTGCGACTCCTGTGATTGCTCTTCGTGCTTGGAAAACTTTTCAAAAGAGCGAGCTATTAGACGAAAATCAAAATTTGGCCTCGGCCGGCCTTGGTAAGACTTCGGCGAGAGGCGGAGTCGTGGAGAGACTGCAACCCATTATGGGTCGATTGAATCGTAGAGGCGTGTTGTAGGCATGTCGGCAAGGCCATCATAAAAGTAGTGGCTCGCTGAATGACATCTCCAACATTATTGCAGGTGGGTGTGTTGGACTAGCACGCCTTACTAAGTCTTGGGTGTTGGAATGATTCAGATGGTCGCTTTCTTAACACATCCCAGACATCCGCAAGGTGGTAGCATAAAACCGCCGACGACGAAAATCAAATGCGAAAGATGCTGCGCTATACAATAGGAAAGATCAATTAGGCATAGGAATGAATAAAAACGCATTGCGGAAAAAAAAGGTTGCAAAAGGATAATGCCTCGGTTCGAACCGGTGCTCTCTGCACTCAGACGCTATCTGAAACGTAGTCTGACCCCGTTTCAACTCGACTAAATTGACCAACCTTTGTGACCACCTCGCTGGCAGCCGGCCCGGTTGGGAACGTCGAAGGGTTGACCATTAAGGACCCTTATATACAGTAGTCGAGTGCCTTCCTAAAGTCCATACTTGCAGCCGCATTCAACATCGCTGCCAGGCAGCAAACAACTGTACCCCCCAGTCGCGACGCGTCGCTTACCACTTTAAGCCTCTACCGTGAAGCTATCTCTATCTCGTTTCGTGCCTCCCTCTTCATGCTCGTCTTGCACAGCTTCCACGTTACCAAAGCAGTTACGGCAAGCAGAGCAGGCACGCCCAGACCTATTCCCAAACCCGACACCCTTCTTCCACTCTTTGTACTCGACCTCCCTCTGCGTATGTAAATAGTCACCGAGATTGTTGACATCACTAACTCTAGATGTGTATGAAGAGTCTTCCGTTTACCCAATTCCGGGTAAAACTTCTGCAATCTGGAAGACGTTGGTCCCCATGCGGCAGCCTACGCCTTACATATCTATCTGGGGCGTTAAGGAATCGAATTCATGATTTCACTCGGACTGAAATTAGACCCATTCCCTGTAGAGTCTGTGATCGTCAGGCTCGCGTCAGTACAGCAACCATGTCGTCACAACTGGATATGGATCTGGCTCGTCGGCTTACTTCTCACCCAACCAACTCCGTTCCACTCAAATTGGCTCGAACATCAGGGTCACGCTTCTTCCATATTATCGTGTACTTCTTATAAGCGTCTAGAAGGGGTATTCGGCCGGCATTGTCACGAATTTCGTCTGGACAAAGCTTCAGGTGGGAGTAAACATCTGTTGTTATCCGCTCACCATTCTTATCTAAGTCAGTTGATGCGGTAGTACTCAGGCGGTACCGTGTTGGGGAATACTCACTGAATGATAGTAGGCGTGGATCAATGAAGTCTCTGGCAGTATCGTACCGCTTCTCGGTGCTCTCTGGCGAGCCTAAGGATGTACAGGTTACTGCGATTGAGAAGATTTGACGCCGGTATTTGGAAGAGGTTGAACGGAAAACTTCTTCGATAGACATCAATGTGCAGTACTAGATTGTAAGGATACATAGAGAACCATCCCCGCGAAACACAAGTACGTATGCTAAGACAAATGTCTCCTTTCCCTGTGTTATTCTACTCAATTGTACGTTACTCCTGCCTGTCGGTCCGTGACATGATCTATGTCCCCAAAGTCGTCACTTTTTCTGACTCCTTTTGCCATAGTGAGACTTGTTTCCAAGCGGAACGTTTAGGGGTTCGCTACATGAGAGTGCGTCTGAGCAAAGAGGGTATGATATTGAGAATGTTGTTATGATATGACTCGACTTTGTGCAATCTGCAGAAGCAATGCATAAGTGTGATAATTGGGGGGTTTGAATTTCGCTGTCGAGGATACGCTAAAAGTCATAATTCAGTCATATATCATATCCCATGATTCATCTCATTCCGTAAACCATTCCCTCCGTTCTCACAAGCACCCATGGCACCAGAGTCCTTCGGCCTACATCTACTTACTCCCTTTCAACCCCACAACAACACCGACGATCACTCCAACGATAACAAGCAGGAATATTACGACGGCCAGTAGGATGATCCACCTTAGTCGCTTCCTCCCACCGCCCGTAACCGGACGTTTCAATTCCACATTGCCATAGTCTCCTCCTGCGCTCCCATACCGTCCTTCTTCTACAGTGAGCTCACGTGCAAAATCCTCGCCAAACCTCGACCGCTCCCCATGACCGTATATCGGCGTCCGTGAGTCAGCCAGGCTTGTTCTCGGGGACGTCGGAGACGAAGGCTCCTCTGTCCTTTCCGTGGCTAATGAGCTCTTATGTGCGTTCATGTTTGTGACGAAACCCGCCTTCGTAGGAGTAGGTGTGTTTGGATTGCTCTTATTGCTGTGATATGGTCTCTCGAGAATCCTGGGGACTATCGTTGATGATGATGTGTTTGAACCCCGCGATGCGGGACCTGAGATGGCGGTATTGAATGGCTGACTTGGTAGCGGCCAGTCTCCCCCTTCGTAGCTGATTCGTGCAAAGACGGGCTTGGGGGGTTGATGCATTAAGGGTGGACTGGGCTGTGAGGGAGGTAGGGTGTTTAACGGTATAGGGTTATACTCTCGTGGCGATGGGAAAAGACTCAAATCGCCGTTTGGGGCGTTTGATAGTGCCCTCTTCCTGCCCGGGATACTTGGACTCCGCAAGCGAGGGACCTGGATCCGGACCTCAATATTCTGGTTACTGTCTCGCGGTTGCGGCGGCTGTTGCTGTGAAGCCTGCGGGTTAATGCGAAGGGGCTCGATGGAGAACTCCTGACTTGGTTGTTGTTGCTGCAGTGGGATGCCTATGGTTGTCGATGTTCTCGCGTGATTAGTATACGACGAAGAAGGCGCTGTCAATCCCGGCAAAGTTGCATCCCAGCTCGGTAAAGTTGGTGTGCGCGGCGAGTTGGTTGATCCGGCAAAGGTGCTTTGCGAATATATCGAGCTCACTGGCCGTGGGGCCGGCGTCGTCGTTCGTATTGTTTGCTCGCTGTCGCGACGGTGGTGTGAAAAGGGTGAGACGGGTGATACGGTGGCAGGGCTTGTGACAATTCCCGGAGGCGCCGGCGGTAGCGGGAACAACGAAGGAGATGGCGATACAGGTGTTGTCGTAGCCATCGACGTCGCTATGGTCGTTGCAGGCGAATATGTCATCGGCACAATAGGTGGCTCTGGAATCTTATTTCTCAACCCCTTTGGAACTCCCGCCTGTGTGATATTGCCCATTACGCACGCCGGGAAGAAGGCAGTTGACTCCTGCGAAGGTTTGGCAGGCGATGGCGGCACTGGAAAAGCATATGTCGGTATTGACCCTGCACCCATGACTCCAGCGCTTCCGTCAATCTGCTGCCTTGTCATCACGGTATACAATTCCCCTAGCTGCTCAGGTTGAAGGTATTGCTGCGACATTGACCTTGGTATGATCGGCGACTCTGTCATCTCGCTTTCCTCCTTCATGTGCTGTTAGCGAAGACCGACTTACACGGTTCAAACGATAGGCATACCCGGCTGAGATTATAATGACTGCTCTTCATGGTGGTATTTGGCCTCATCGTGGCAATGCGACCCCAACACAGTTGGTGGGGAATGGTGATTGTAGTCCCTACTTGAGCTGACTGTGAACAGCCCGTCGATGGAATATCGTCGGCTACCAGAACAGAACAGCAACGATGAAATGCTCTGCTCACTTATCGTACATCACACGTCTGGAGCTGCCTCACCATTCTCGCATATTATTCCCGGTCCTGGTAATTCGGCGCGATTCGACGTGAATACGTTGAGTAAGAGGAAGGAGGGTGAAGGCAGCCTTGGCCGCAGGACACATACGGTTTGACTACCTATGTAATGACCAACGTGTAAACCCCCCAACAGCCCACCATCGATCATCATCATCAACCCCATCGCAGACAAGGCCAACAGGGGTCGAGACATTCCTCTGTCCTAAAAGATGACAGGCGACATCGTGAAGTGGGCGCTCTTTGAAAGAACAGCGAAAGCGAACCCCTGCAAACCGTTACCCATGTCCCAAATTTAGCATTAGGTGCGTAATGGCGCCCGGCATTCTAAGGCTGTGTTCGCTGGCCTCCAGTCATGACTGAAATGATCTACGCAATGTTACGGTACGTACTATTTGCCACTGTTTCCACTACGAACCTACCGCGAACCTACTGGCTATACCCCTTTGCGTAGCCGTACGTTACGAAATCCCACTGATCGACCGTTGTATAAATCGTACGTCGAGTGATAACACGACATAAAAAAGACCTATGTACCCCTTCGAACTCTAGTTGCGACTAGCTTTAGCCCTAAAAATTATGCCTTAAAATAGAGTTTAACCCCTGAAAATTAAAAAGTCCGTGACTGGCGTTTTAAACACTAGTTACGGACTTTTTATGTAGATACTTATGCAAAAACAAAAGGGCTACCCCGGATCTTTATAAAGTATCTTTTCCTACTTTCCCAGTCATGACTGGAGGCCAGCGAACACAGCCTAAGCCCGACTAGGCTTCACTCGGCCCCGACTATGTAAGGGGGTGGGGGGGTATTCATTCTATATGCGGCGTAGGTACTTTATCAAAACCCCATGCTAGACGACGGCGCAGCATAAGAAGAGGCAGTGGGTGAGGGGCTTAGATAAGGGAAATCATTGCTCATTTTCGACTGCCGACGTGAGCAGCTATGCCAATATTGCAGATACGACAGAAACTGCGTACGTTTGTATATGATAGACACCGTGAGAATATACGACGACTGTATTGATGACACACACATTTGACTGCGTCGTTGAAGCCAACGTCGGGCGCGCTTTAGGCGCGGGCCATACATTACCGATCGATGGGAGCTTGTACTACCTATTCAGGCACTCGGGTGTCATTCGACAAGACGATGTGGAAAATGTATGCAATTCAGCAGCAGATCCGCAAAGTACGAACCTCGTGACAACCTGCGCATCAACACCGCAATGCATGAAACCATAAAATCTATAATGTCCCGTCCTAACCTCTACTTATTCGATAGGTATATGCCTTCTTGGGATGCAACTCGCTAATCGAACCAATCTGGGCTTCGGCTCAATTTCGTCAATTCTTTAGAAGTAGACAGGTGCCTTGTTGCCTGGGCCGCAAAACCAGGTTCCTCATCCCATTACTCAAAAACAGCAACTCCATGAGACTACGGTGGTCAGGGGAAGCACGTGTGTGTCACGAGAGGGCCCCGTTCTGGGAGAACTCGCAAAGTCTAATGCAACCGCGTGGGACGCATTGGACGAGGAACAGTCTGCACCAAACATTGACTCCAGATGCATGTAGATATAGCATGTCATTCTAAACGCGGTGCCGAGATGGCCGATTCATCGACAGACACTTCAGTCCCACCGCGTCCAAACAGCTCAGGATTACTAAAATGTGCTGCGCACGGCTTACCACGCCTCGTCGCCTCAAGATCTCTCCGAGCGACGAACTTTGGCCGATGGCGTGGTTCGGTATCTGGAGGGGTGAGTGTCGCAAATTCCATCCAATCTCGGCGACGCAGGGGGCAGTGCCATGCCCCAGCTCCTACGACTCAAGACCCCCATTTCCGATACCACTCCAGTCACCCACCTACCCAAGTGGTTCTCTTTCAACCTCAATTAGGACCACTGCGAGTGGCTGCTTGTCCCACCAAAGAGCCTCATCCTTGTCTGCCGAGCGACGTGTTTGGAATCCTCCAACTTGGCCGCCTTGATCCCCGTTACAGAATATCCGTTTCCAGCTGCTCATACACTACTACGATCCTTCTCACCCACGTTTGACCGCGCCCACACGCTGACGCTGTTTGGTACTTTCGCACATGCGATTTCATGGGACGAACTAGCCGACAGACCGCGCTTCCCATGGGTACCGCACCGATTGTGCCGCCCGTCTGTAAAATCTTACCTATCGGTCCCGTCAGCTTCTCGCCTCAATCATACAGTATACCTTTCAGCTAAGCGCGGTTAGCAAGTATAAATAGTCATTAAAGACACATTTCTACGCCTCCATCTTGAAGAATCGTCTGATATTTACCCAGGGCTCATCTTCAACAGCCAGACCGCTAGGCCGTCTGTGCTTCGTCTTGCCTGTCGAGCATCTGGCGATCACTCCCTTTTCCTAGGCACTAAAGCTGCGAGTGTAGAAAAGGCACAGGGTGCTTGAGGTGCTTCTCTGTCAGGTCTGTCATGTGCCGCAAGTCGGTCTACTTGCTATCTAATACATAGACCCATAACTCCTCAGGATCCTCGGCTAAGGTTCTGGACTTCATGTCCACACGACGCGAGGTCGCCGACCTGCACACATTCTCACGCATGTCTATCAGGACAATCCCAATTGTCGGGTAGGAATTAGTATATGCGTGAAGTGCCGGCCGCTTCAAGTAGCGGGAGTGTAGATCTTTCAGTAGCCTCGCATTTTCTGCAAGGTCTCCTGGCTAGGCACTCCACCTTGCATTCCGAATTTGAACAACGGCATGTCAAATGCATTAGCAGAACTTACTGCAGGCTAATACTACAGTCTTGAATACTGATTTTCTCAATCATCTTCTCATCTATCAACCCAGGAGTATACATATTGCGTCTAGGGGTGGTGGCCCTGTTCTATCTTCTCTGTGGAGTCATGTGGCACTCTTGTGTCCCCTCCAGCCTTTTCTTGAATGCGTGATGATCGTATGCTATACCACATACACTTTCCAAGATTGAAGACTCCCTACAGACGCTATCATACTCGTGACCGCGCATCTAGCGCCATTCTATGTCTGCAAAGCAAGTTCGCGACCATTTCTCCATCATCACCATTGTTGGCGACAATCGACTGTATCGTTGCAACCTTACAGTAGCAAACTATGGGATCTTCAACATCAGAGGTGGAACAAGATCTGTTCCCGCAGCTTCAAAGGCTGAAAAGACGTAGGGCAGCTCTGGAGTGTTGAGTGCGCGCTCATAGCTGGATCTACTTAGACTCAAAGGCTCGTCGGAATACGTTTTTCGTTGCGCCAATGTCTCAGTTCTACATTCGAACACCGGGCTAGAAGTTTGTCACCTTCATGGAATCGGCGAGGGCTTGAGGCCCACTGAAATGGATAGCAGAATCCTTCACAAGTACGCTCTGCTGCGCTATTACCTTTTACGATTCGATTCGGAGAGTTGACCTTGAAGTAAGGAAGAATGAGTAGAATAAGACTCAGGGAAAATCTGATCGTTAACATTTCATATGTGCGCAGGTGACTGAAACTCGGCCCCCTTAGAATCTGCGCGATGATCGTCGGCTTTGTTCATCGGCTTCGTTCGCCTTTCTTCGCACATTAGAAAGGGAGGTCTCCGGAAGAGCTATGTTGGAAGAAAGCGAAAAGGGGATGATTCGATGAGATCGCGTGCTTGTCATCTCATGAGCAGCGTCAAGTCCAAGGAGCTTGCTAGGACTCGTTAACAATCCTGTCCTTCCAGTGCTGAACATGTTGAGGGACCGATGGAATGAAGAAGGAACAGCTATCTACAACTGAGCCTTTTGGGTCATGAGCGTGTTGTGGTGGAGGCTTGTCTATGAGTCAGATGATGGCTGTTCTCTGCGCATGGCCGGTGAAGAGAGGAAAGGGAGGTAAACCGAAGATACAGCTAAGGGTTGGGCAGCTCCGACTTCGATACTTGTCACGAGTCAAAAATGCCAAGGCAGAGCAATGAAGAACAGAGAGAGGAGGAAACTTCCACACAGAGTCTTTCAAAGGGGTCACGTCCCTCGCCTGTACACAGATCCGGGCAATTGACAAAGAGAATATCAAGCTTGGTTCCGGTGATAAACATGTCGCTTCGTGTCTCGCTCCGTCCGCCACCCAGGATTTCGCAACCCACTTGAATAGGCATGTTGCGGCAGAGTTTCTGTTGGCATGGCGCTGTGCTACATTTGGAAGATGTTGGTACTATAGCTTGACGTGACATGTGATGACCTGTCTAGGAGATCCGGACCTGTGTGCTGAGAAAACACCCCGTGTCCTTTTACATGTACCTACTGCGGATACGCGTACACCTCATTGGAACTCGCGGGTGTCGTCGGTGGCATGTTACTGTGAGATGCTCTATACTCTCGGAATGCCAAGTATAAAATGCCAAGTAGGAAGATATACCGAATGAGGCCCCGTGGGGATCTGAACGGAGAGGTGCCTAATATCGTTTGGTGTCAGCTCTTTGCTGCCTGTGATACATATGTGGGCTCATCATGCTCAGTAACGGCGAGGCTGGTATGTGCAGATGGATCCCCTGATTCCGATGCCGATCCCAGTTCTGGCATCCAGCCAACTGGAGATGTATCGCCTCGTAGTGCACACAGCCTTTCTCTTTCATACACTAGTATGCAGTGGGGACTCACTGCTCAGGATTGACACGGTGATGGATAAACGGCGCCTCTGGTTGGCGTTTGGCCGCATGAGGCTAGATTTACTAGCGGGCCTGGTTGCTTGTTGGTGCATTGGCCTGACCAAATGACCAACACTGACGAGGTCACGTATGGAACGCGAAGCCCCCAATCTACCTCATGTAGCGTTGGTGTTGCGGGAAGCATACAGGAGTAGAGATAAACAGAGTGAAAAAAGAAACCGGAAAGAATGGGAGAAATCACGATCAAGAGCGTACAAGATGTTTTCCAATCTGTTAAGTCGCATGTCCGCATCCAGATTTCATTGCGTCGGGCGCGTGCTGTGATCTGGAGGCCCAGAATATCACGGAACGCAGTTGACGACGTATGGACCAAGTACCGCACATGCCAGTTGCGGTGATGAAATCTCACTCCCAAGACCCTATCTAGGTACTCGATCTCCCACCTCTTCGTACGAGTACAGTGGGCATTGCTGGGCATTACCGTGAGTTAGAATGTGACAGCATTCCACGCGTGGCAAGTAATCCACATCACCATGTATCTGCTTTGTGTTCCAAGTGTCATAGCCGTTTCCAGGTTTCCATGTTGGACGCTTCTTACGCGACTACCACGAACTGGGATTCCTACTGATCATGTCTTTGTGCCCGAAACCAAAACCTGAGGATATCTACTTTATTCCCTGTGCCTCGGCATATGGGACTCTAGCCACGATGTTGCGATGTTCCAACTCGTAGCATGGTCTTCCCACCTGGCCGGAAACGGCCTTCATTCTTCGGCATGTCAGCTTCACGCAATCTTCGGCTTGGCTCGGATCTTGCTCTTTGCACTGTAATCTCGCTGGCAACTTCAATACTCTAGGGCGTGCATATTCTCAACCTGCTATTGATACACTCAGCGTATGAAGTCATGTCAGGAAATCTACTGAGGTGTCTACCACCTTTCAGTCGGCAATATCTGCTTCTGTTATGTCCAGGTACGTTCTTGTTCGCTATGCTGGAATTTGTATCGACTGGTACAGTCTCTGCTGAAGTACATTTGATATCCCGACTCCATTAGATCAAGTATTCGCTCACATTAGCTTGCTCGTCTCTTTGTCCAAACCGCTTCCAACATACCTCACGGCCCATATCGGCATTCTCATCACTGGACTACCAACTCGACGATGTTAGTTCAGAGGCCTTTCGAGCCTAACGTAGCATCTTGCGCGATGTCTTTGTTCGTCAAGAAGGTTATAATGAGCGGCAGAATCAGGCGAGATGATGAGATCCCTCTAAGCAGCACGCAGTATCCATACACCACACTGTCGTTTGAGTCGTTCTTCATCCGAGTCGGTCTTCATCTGAGTCGTTCTTCATCCGAGTCGTTCTCCATCCGAGTCGTTCTCCATCCGAGTCGTTCTCCATTCGAGTCGGTCTTCATCCGAGTCGTCTTCACAGTCGACATCGTTGAGTGACAGCCATAGTCTGGAAGCGAATTTGCCAGACACCTCAAGGGAACTCCTTCAATCACGCTTAGCAAGAACTCTCGCCATGTCGTCTAGCAAGCAACCCAAGGGGAAAGAGCTCTCCACCGCTGAAGAGAGCAACGCCCAAAAAATCGGTGACCTGAAGAAGCAGCTAGCCGAAGCGGAGAAAGCCAACGGTATCCTAGAAGGCCTCAAGGCTTTCTCATTGCCGGAGATCAAAGACTACGATGAGGCATTAAGCCAATTGAGAGCCGAGAAAGAATTCCATGACGACTGGGTGGAGAAAGCAGGCAAGAGACGATCGGAGCGCATAGCTGCCTACGACAAATTCAAGGCCATTACCGACCCCGACGAGTTCGAGGCCCACCGGGATGCGGTTTCGCAAAAACTGAGGGCTGAAAAAGCTCTAAAGGAGGACGAAAGAGCCAAAGAGAAGAAGGAAAGGGCTCAAGAGAAGGAAGAAAAGGCTGGGCGCGAGGAGAAGGAAAGAAAGGAAAAGGCCAAGGCCAAGGCCAAGCGCGAGGCAGAAATCGCACGGGAGGTAATGAAGCGGGGACCATTTTTCCCGAGTGGACGCAAGTAGCGTCCTTGCTCAATCAGTCTCATGATGGGAGGTTTTGTCTGGGTGTTGGTTTCTTTGGTCATTTCAAACTAAAGTCGCTCTTTTGTCCCTTGTTGTTACGGGTCCGCATATCACACTTACACACTCGCTTCGTTTTGGGATCAAGGCGCAATTTTGATTTTTAGGAACGGGGTCTGCTTCTGTCTTTATACAATGCTTTACAGGCCTACTATCGTGGCAACGAGAAGGGAGATCGGCAGGATTTGTTACACACTCATTACATGTAATAGATGATTACACCGTTCGCTTGGCGCCAAATCTGTTCACTTGAATCGGTCACCGAGATGCAGGTGATGATGAAGTGACGTGATACTTCTCAACGGTACCCTTTCAATATGAAGACACTGATTCGATGAGAATGTCAGACACATCGAGCGAAGCAGTGATGTTGCGTAGTTGATGGGCTTGACGTACTTTCCCATCAGGTGACACTATCGTGTACCTGGCCCAATGTTGTAGGTTGAACGTGACCCTTATTCCCAATGATCAACCTACAGTGATTCAACAGTCGGTTCAGATATACAGCCCATTGTTTAATCCTTGATATACGTTGATGTGTTGATTATGCAAAACTCCATCAAGTGTGGCTGAGACTCGGCGTCTGTTCCCTTTACGTCTCGCGAGAACGCGTTGAGCATGGGATGGTGGGCTCATGCTAGTGATCGAGCGGATCTGGTATCGACGTTGTTGCGTGCACAAGCGAGCCCGAGAAGTATTGAACAATAGCTGTGAATTAAACAGTCGCGGCGTCGTACGTATGTACACGGCCCGGACTAGATTCATCGTGAATGAGTATGAGTCTATACCAATTGCTTGTCTAGGTGGCGTAGATCGTGGCGATGTTCCTAGGGTTGTAGACACTGGGATACAATGCATTGTGTTATTGCGTTGGTTGCACAAATTATCCCGCCACATTCCTTGATATCGATGGGCCTCGTGGCCGCCGATATATGCCACTCGTGTTACCAGCAGAGCTGCTTGGGATGCAGAACCTGCTGACGGGTTATGTCATCCTCCCTGATGAGCATATAGTCGCTCCTTTTCTACTGCCCCTCTGTGCTCTTTCGATATCTCCGCAGCCCCCATTTTCTTCTGGTTGGTGCCTGGCTTCGATTCAAGATCCCCATTCGTTTCGCTTGTCTCACATGAAGCAAGTATTCTTCGCTCTGGCGGGAAGAACAGTGCACGGATAATTCAAGAAGCTTCTCGAGCTACTTAGGTCTCTCACATTGCAGTTCATCCTCTGTATTCGTACACACAGACAAGATATCAATGGAAATGACGAAAAGACGAAGGATCTTCAAAATATCACGACAGAGCGATGTCACTGTCCCTGACCACTTCTGATCTTATGCACTCGTCCCACTGGCGTCCAGCGTCAAGATCAAGTGATAGCAATTAATCATCTCTTCGAAGCTTAGATACCTAACAAACTAAGCAATGTAATATCTCTTGCTGTCCCAAAACTGGACAACGTCTCTCTATTCACACATCTCTCAGCCCGTCTCAAGCACTCGGCTCGGGTCATGCAGCTCATATTTTGTACAGCGATTACCACCTCCTCAACCCCTTCCCCTCATGGGTGTTGTGTGATATGATATGGTGGTATAGTAAGCAGTAACATGCTTCGACGTTTTGCTCGTCTCAGATGCCCAAAAAATTAAGCAAAGCTCATTCATGAACTGTTCATATGAAAAAAAGAGACAAACACTGTCTCGAAACTCCTCGTACGCCGTTTTGAATATGCCAGATGCACATGAAAATGCAATGCAATGCCCGGCGTCGCTTTTCCCTGCCGAGGCTCATGCTTCGTCATGCATAGATATTTGCCAGTGAATAGCTTAAAGATATGCGTGCGTATAGTCGGGGGTGATATCAGTCCATACCTTAGTGTACGGTTTCCGTAGATGTACTTTAGTCTTAATTATTTCTGCCTACTTTGCCAGCTCCGACGTCAACAATATAGTTCACTAGATCGATTGAGGTGGTGTCGCTGAGGGTCACGTTCTGCGCATTGGCTGTCGTCGGATTGCTGCTGAAGAAGGTCTGGAGTTCGTTTTGTGCCGCCGAAGCCTCATCCACCGACTTCTCCTGCAATACGTAAAGGACTGCGACTCGCGCGAAGTCGAGAGTCTGATCTGAAGCAGTAAAGGTGGCAGTTGGCGAGCTCGTTGACGATGTTGTCTTGCTCGGGGTCGTAGTCGTGCTGGTGGGGTTTGACGTCGTTGAAGTCGAGATTGTGATAGGAGTTCCTGTGGGGTAGCCAGTTTCGGTAGGTTCAGTTGATGGCGTGGCTGTGTAAGATTTGACGAGAATGGTCGTGACTTGACCCGTAAATGTGGTGGGAGCTGTCAGCGTCGTGACGAAGACACTACCTGACCCAGTCGGCTCACTGAGAATGATGGTGGCATCGCTATCGGGTTGAACAGTCAGAGTGATGCGCTCGTTCGCCCGTAGACCTGTGACCACAGCTTGTGTGAGGGATGAGTCATCGTCGCCAATGTCGATACTATCGGTCAGCTGGTTCTCAGTAGCAGCTGACACGCCATTAAATGTGACTAGAGCATTCTCAGTATTACAAGAGAGATTAGATGAGCTGAATTTGGAGATGATTTCGGTTGCTTCCAGCGGGATTGAAAAGTTTGCGTTTGCGTTCAAAACGAGCCGGGGAATTGCTTGTCCGATTGTGACATTCTGAATGCTAGTATCACCGGCTTCCAATGTCGTAGTAGAGCATCCCTGCGTCGTAGAAATAGTGCAGTTTGTGCCCGTGAAGCCGTTAGCACAGATACAGGAGCATACCCCCTGGCTCACAACGTTAGTGCCACCGTTAGCGCATGTGAGCTGATCCGTGCAACTCTGTGCTGATGTCGATTTGCCGTCGTTGTGGTGAAGTACGAGTAGCTCGAGTGGGATTACAACGGCAGCAGCAACAACAATTAGAATGATGAGGACGACAAGCCAGAAGCCCCATAGCGGCAGACCGCAGCATTTTCGTCTTTTCCCAGCAGGCGGTTCCGAGTGTTCCGAATCGAGAGTTCTTTCCGTTATTCGTGTCGGTCCACGCGACGCCCGTCGAGGCAATGGCCAGGAAGTAACACTCTGTCGCATGCTGCGACGACTGGCTGGGGGAGGGAAAGCCGCCAACATATCCGACAGCCCTGACTGATGTTTATCTAGCTCATCTGTAGCAATGGTCAGCAGTGTCAAGTAGCTATCCTTAAGGTTATATTCACATGAGCCATTTTTCTCAGGGTCGCCGCCATATATCTCATCCGGGAAGTCCAGGTCATCGAATCGGCTACCAGGCCGTTTTCCGCGGTCCATCATAGAGGCAAGCCTAGTCGCTCGTCGGATCAAATCAGGTAGACTCGTCAGACTTCCTCGCGCTTCAGCAGCCCTGACCGCATCAATATCGAGACGAGGCGGTCGACGTAGCCCAGACAGTCTAAAGGGCCTGGGTGAGGGATCTGGCCTCGGTACACTTGAGGGGTCCATCGCACTCGCAGCCTCCATCGCACTTAACATGGTGTCAGCAGTCAGACCGGGCGCTGCGACATTCCTGATGGTCGTTGGTGCCGAAGAGCTGGAAGAACCATCTAGATATCCAGTTCCATCGGCGAAAGGACCGCTCTGGACGGGTTTCGGGGTGGGTCGGTGAGGCATCGCGTCCGATTTATCGACACTCTTCGTAGTAATCAGCGAAGGTTTTCCTCTTTTCCCAATACTGGCACTTCTGACTAAACCCCTGTCATCCGCATCGTCACTGATGATGGATTCTTCGGCGATCGTTTCGTCGAAGTAGTAACTGTCCGGACTGTAGTGATTGGGCGAAAGGGTTCCAAAGCTCTCCGGAATAGCTGCGCTTGAAGCATACGAGGTGTGTGATCTTACTCGAGGGCTCTCCTCGGGGATTGGCGAGACGAATGAAGCGGTAGAATAGAACGACGAAGCTCCTCGCCTCGAAGACGGCGGGGGTCCGAGATTGACACTTCGTCGCGGCAGCCCACTTGGCGCTGCTACTGGCAAGGGAAAATCAGGAATTGACCCTACTGATGAGGTAGTCAATGGTCTGGACGACTCTGGACCCGAGAGATCAGCGCTTCTCAAGTTCTGCGGTGCGTATTGAAACACTGGCGTGTGATCCTGCACGCGAGATGCATCTAAGATTGAGGGCACTCGACTAGGCCTTGGAGGGCGTTGCGGTGGCTGTTGAGATCGTCCAGGAGGAGGTCGGTAGGGTTCAGAGTCTATAGAAGCAGGCGATGCAATAGGACCGGCGAGTGGCCATTGCGGTACTGGAGTCGGTCGTGAAATAGCCATCCCTACAGACCCATCTTTCGATTGCAGCCCAGTAGGCGCTTGCTGACGCCTTGCTCCCTGCGGGATACCTGGTATCGACGGAGGTGGACCTCTTGGACCTCCAGCTTGAGCTTGTTCCCTAGCTCTCTTGACTGATCCCATCCCGGATGCGTCGTCCATGTTTCTCGCATTTTTAAACTGACTCATTGAAACCTTGACTCTGTCGTGTAGGTCGGACCCGTATCGTGCCCCGTATCACAATTCGTATCCGAGTGTACTCAAAAGTCCCACGGTGCTATTATCAACGGCATAAGTAAACCCTAGGAGTCACCAAAAAACAGGTTCTTGAGATGTCAATAGCCGAATTTCTGCAGACGCGAGGGCCCTGCGAGTTGCACAAAAACCCAATGTCCGGCGGCGTTCGTCCGACAGAACCGACGCCCCGATGCGTAGACAAATGAGAGACACGGATCGGAAATGACGACCTTGCGATTCGGGTCTTGTTCGTGACACAGTTTGTCTTGGGTTTCAAACCTCGAAGGCAAACGCTTCAATCTTGGCGCCGCAATTGTTACTGAAGAAATGAAGAAATGTCTATAACGAGTTTGGTCAACGATCGTGCGCAATCGAAACACAATACCAAAAGTAACAGTGCATGCAATGTGCTGCGAAGGAAGGAATCGGAAATCACTACAGTACGACGACGAGACTAGTGTGATAGCTGCATGCACATGCACGCATGCGGGTGACGAATAATGGTATCGGAGGAGTGCAGGCAGAAGCAGACCACGAATGGACAATGCAGTACAGAATGCACCTCCAACTGCGACGTGCAGAATCAGATGCAGATACGGCTCCGTCACACCAACTACAAAGAGAAGGACCCGCGGCGCGGACGAAGATAAACCCCTACCCTCGCGGGTGTCTTGGCTTGGCTTCGATGCTACCTCACAATGGCTGGAGAAGGGGAACCGAAACAGATTGGTTTCGACAACAGACCGACGGGGGTGTTGCCAGGAAATTTTTACTTACAGTACTCCAACGTTTCGAATGGTCCCGAGCCCTTGATCCACCGCTTCTTCTCTGGCAATGGCGCGTCGACACGTTGGATTGCGGTGAGTGAAGGAAGATGAAGATGAGTAAGTTGATGCGTTGTCTGAAGTCAGTCGCCGCAACGGTTGGTATCCAGAATCCACTGGCTATCGAATTTGGTCGGGCTTCGGTGATGCTCACGGCAGCAATGTGTAGCTGGTAAACAAGATACCTGTAGCCAGCAGGCGATGACGAATGCTGGTGGTCGCACAGCGCTCTACTATCCAGTGGTCGTGAAGAAGCAGATGGCAGGTGATACGTGTTTCAGGATTGCGGATGGCACACGTCAGGGCCAGGGACGGTGAATAGGCCGGCAGAGGCACACACAGGCAGAATAGTGAACTGTCTTAAGATGGGCGATCAGGAAGACATCAGGCGAGGAGAAAAGTCGCGGAGGATGTTAATCTACAGTGGCAAGTGTCGGCCTCGTCGTCGCCGCTCCAGCGTCGACTTGTTTGAAGGCTGAGATGCGAGAAAGCGAATGAGCGAGTGAGTCTTTCTTGTCTGCCCGTGGAAACGAAAGACAGGGTCGGAGTTGGGCTTGGCCAGAAGTAGGCAATTGGAACAAATGTCGTCAAGACAGACTCGGATCAGCCGAGACGCAGGAAAGAACGAATGTGATTCTGAAGAAAGGACCAACGAAGGATGGAGCGGGAGTGCGTTTGTTCGCAAACAGCCAGTCAGCTAGGACACAGCTCGTGGCCAAGTTTGGTTGAAAATGAGAAGTGCCACAGCATAAACCGGGAGGAGGGTGAAGGGAGGGAGTGAGTGCGTGCGTGCGTGCGGGAGGGAAAAATACGGTTGCGGACGGGTCGAGAGAAGGAGAGAGGCACGGGCGGGATAGGATGGGATGGGATAGGATGGATCGTGCGAGTGTGTAAGAGAGTGTGTGTGGAAGTCTGGACCTTCCTTCTCGAAGCCCACGGTTGCAGTCAGCGGCGGGATACTAAAAGGTGAGGAATGTGAGGCGGATCCCGCAGCAGCAGCAGCAGCCACCGACACTACGGGCCACGCGGTCCGTAGCGCATTTGGATACGAATATAGGAAGATAGCCCGAGATCAGGGTACATGGTACGGACTACGGAGTATACAGGTACAAATTGCAATATGTATGTGAACGCTCTGGCCCGCAGCAAATAACGATCAGTCAGTCCGCCACGAGAGTGGTGTTCCTTCGCAATGTGCAGGATCATGGCCTGCTCACGATCAGGAAGGGCATCACATCAGCTGTTTGGCGCCCCAAAGACACACGAGGACTCGTAACCCCCGCACACCAGGAGATTTGCAAAAGCAAGGACCGGCTGGTACGACCCAAGCAATTGGCCATAATTACATTACTCGCTCTGTCTTTCCAATTTACTCGAGTGATGCTTAACCGGGGATGTTGAGAGGCGCGCATGGATGCAATGGAGGCATTCCCACCAGAAGATTTGAGAACGGCCGAAGTGACGAAGGCCATCCCGGCCACTTCCATGCCAGAGACCTATGTTTATCAGTCTCCTCTGCCCAGTATGTTTTCTTGTCCGCCTCCAGACGTTATACCGCTCCACGCTCGCTTCAGACGGGAGTGTTCTCATCTGTTCATGACGAGCACAGTTGAGGAGAATCTACTATCGCACCGCTCGCCGGCCTCTACATAAGTCGTGGTCAACTTGAAAGTCGAAGAAATACCTAGTGGCATCCGAAAGAATAGGCGAGGCGCAAGTGCTAAAACGCCCCGTGGCGCCAGAGCCCATAACTTGCGGCCTTTAGGGGCGCCAAGCGACCGGGATGATGGGGGCAGGGGACCAAAACCCCTGCGCAAGATCTGATCTTCAGCGAATCAGCACGCTGTGCCTTTTCAATCAGAAACACTAGCGTCATCGCTTGCTAGCACGCTAGACCCCTTGACCTTTTCTCTCGAGTTCCAGGTTGTCTTGTCCAGACAACCGAGTCGACTTTTTGTCACCATAAGTACGGAGGACACTCAGCAACTTAGCATACTCCGTACGTAGAATTACATCACCAACATTCTTGTCTGTGTGAGATCTGTCATCGTTAAAACTTAAGTCATCGTAACACCCTCAAAGGGCAGTTGAATCTCCGGTTGTGTTCAATCAGGGTGCTAAGGTACCCAAAGACCTTCATTTGCGGAGCAGTCATGGCTCTCAAGGGGAAAAGCTGGGCTAGTGCGAGTACCAAGGAATACCAAGGTAGGGAATAGCAGTCGACGTTTTGCGACAGCGTTTGCGGGGCTACCGTGCACTTTATTACATAGACTGTTGGTACGTGCTATAGCACACCAAATACGCTGGCTAGTTGGCACATGAGACCGCTGCCCACGGTGGTGGGACCATCAGCTACGAAGCAGCTGTTGGTCATATAATGTACCGCCCCACCAGTCTAGAGTAGATAGCTACCTGCAGAAACCGCTTCTGCGCTCTCCCATCAATCAACAATCATCAACCAAAATCTGTATCTACGTAGCAAAACAACGTACCGTACGGTAATAAGTTAACCCAACACTAATCAGTGCTTATCATCTTACTCGCAAGCACAGATTAGCAAGGAAAAGAGTTTGTCTCGAGTCACTTCGCGCGCCCGGTGCAGCGAACTCTCTCGAACAAATTGCTACACGTGGGACCTGCCCGCACGCTCCGCGTCCTTCGCCTCGTCGGACGACTCAAATAACGTGCGACGCCAGCCATCCCACCGCGAACTGATTACGGCTTACTACTGCAATTGCAGTACTTCGTCGGCGTCAGATTCGAGCGTCCCATCACGCAACCCAACAGCGCCCTTCGCCTGTCACCGCGGACTGCCTGTCGCCAATAAGATATCAAGGGTGCCAAAAACAGAAAAGCTGCCAGTGTTGGTACGTGCTATAGCACACCAAATACGCTGGCTAGTTGGCACATGAGACCGCTGCCCACGGTGGTGGGACCATCAGCTGCGAAGCAGCTGTTGGTCATGTGATGTACCGCCCCACCAGTCTAGAGTAGATAGCTACCTGCGGAGACCGCTTCTGCGCTCTCCCATCAATCAACAATCATCAACCAGAATCTGTATCTACGTAGCAAAGCAACGTACCGTACGGTAATAAGTTGACCCAACATAGACGATAGATTGCCACTATCCTCATGAACAGCAATCATCTTTTGCGCCAATATCGCAACGGGAACATATCAGTTGAGGCGTCGACAGGCACGACACACTTCCAACCATTCGGCAGCCAGCCCTTCAGGGCAGTGGTGTTGAGCATCGAGCGAATAGAAGGGGTGAGACAGCATCTCCCACCACGTGAGCGAGGGGACCAACGACCAGCCGCTCGGACCGGTCGTCTTTTAATCTCCGACCCCGTCTCAATCTGACACAGACCGTTTGGTTCGGGTGGTGGTAGCGGCCTTTTCTCTGTGAGACCAGCATCCATAGCGCGCTGCGTCGGCTCCAACTACCACAACGGCTGAATCCGTCTCCAGCGCCGAGATTGTGATAAAAACGCTCGCCATCCTCGATCCTAGCTGACTCGGCTTCGCGCTGTGAGATGAATCATCATATATTCCCGACTCCCCCCGCAATCCTTACATACACCTACCAGTGCGGCAGGAGCCCGGGTACGTGTACTATCGCACCGTGTCGTGACACGCGTGCGTAACAAATTACCAACTTGCACTGATGGGATAGGCGAACCATCGCTCAATATCCTATCCGTTTGGGGTGGGGAGAGTGCTAAGCTCCGATGATGAGCAGACGCAGGGTAAAAATTAAACCACACACTAGTCATGCCTCACCAGTTCCTCACCAAAAGTCACACGTTTTAACAACTCACGGATTACTGGATAAAATAGCTAAAACTCTGAAATTAACTCTAAATAATATGGCTTTGCTTCATTAATGTTCTGCGCGTTGTCAGATAATTTTAACGAATTTATTCAGCAATACTCACATAGGTTCAATTGCAGCCGCTCTCAAATTAGTTAGCGTCCCACGTAAATTCAATGCGACCTGTGTGTGGTTTATTTTTTACCCTGCGTCTGGATGAGTTTGTATAATACCTCGTATAATCTTAAGTGTTTGCTTGAGAATAGTATCCTGGAAATTTACCCAAGACCGCAAATTGATAGATCGTGGTAAATGAATAGGTACAAAGCAACAATGGGGCTTGAATGAGGAAGCCGAAGAGGCAAGGCACCGGATTTGAAACCCCACGATATACGCAGTCTGCAGAATAGAACAAGAGGATGCCCTGCATGACGATCACTCTCAATAACGTAACATCTGCATACTGATCGCGGCAATCTAGTCGACGTAACTCGGGTGACCAAAATGCAAGTATTCTGCACGACATGATTGAACAAGCAGCCCTAATTGCGCGACGATCACAGTGGCGCTCACCGCCAGACTTGCCAGCGATTGGCCGGCACCGCTCAGCTTCCACTTTGCGCTGAAGATGCCCACCTATCACGATGAGGGACCCAACGCGCTGGGACTCGACTCGTTTCAGCGCGTCCGTCTTCCGTCTTCCGTCTTTCGACTCCCGCGTTGGACGACACACTTCACTTCTTGCTCGCACGGCTCATAGATTTCGTGATGTTGGCCATGGTATCAAGGGCTGCTAAACTGTACCAGGCGATAGGCGACCACCTGCTGGCGCTTCCCGTCGGGAACAGAGGGAGAGACTGTGTTCGGGGAACCTACCAGGTACTCAAGGGCAATGACTCAGAGATTAGGGGCTCATCATTAGTACGTTCGATCATGTAAGCTTGTAGCAGCTTGACCTGCGGCGATTCTCTTCGTCGCTAACACAAGTGGCTCAATGATCGAGCCGAGGGTGGGGTCGAAGGCGGCACGTAAGATGTCAGTATGCGCATGAGCTCGGTTGGTCGTCTCCCAGGACGACAAAGAGCGCTCAAAGACACATTCTTGCCGGGATATGAACGGCGAGTCAAAACTGACTGCATTCCGAAGCAAGATCTAGACTGACCAAGTACGGAATACATAGGCACCCGCGTGTCAAGAACTTATTGAGTTTCTGCAATCTCGTCACACGTCATGTGTTCATGGTAATGGGGACATGGCAAGCAGGAGGCGGCGACTCGGAGCAAATCATCCTTGGCGGATCGCTCGAGAATGCATGGCTGTCACATGGACAAGACCGACACGCCGGTAGATGATGTACTTAGCATGGGAGATGCGGGTAGTAGGCTGAAAGCGGCGATAGCCCTGGCGACACATGCCATGGCTGGCATGTATGCGTACACCAAATACGGCTCCAGAATGTACAGTATTTGGGGGCCAGATTGGTGTACAAAGAGAAGCTGTGATTCCAGCTACAGCGAGAGGAATCATGGGCGTTTGGATCTATCGGGAATCAGCATTCTAATCGAATCATTCCCAAGCCCTTTACCACAAGCCCTTGTCGCATGCTAGACTGGCAAGCAGACGATCAAGGTCATCTACGTGCTGGCACATAGGGATGCGAGCTGATATGTGTTTTTGATGCTGATATTATTGGGATGTCACTATGACCTTTGAATCCCGATGGCGCCTGCTCAGGCGAGGTAAGCTGCTGACCAACATGTTGGACAAAGGACTGGAAAAAGTCGAGCAAGCCATTGCTCAAGGAGTCAAGCGACACGGTTCCATCGCCACGGGAACCTCCCAAACTGACTACATTTCAATGAAAAGCTGACATCGACATCACATCTACACCTGTGCTGAATTAGACGAAGATCCATACGAAGTCATGCCCATTTGCACATTCTGGCGCGGCACAGACTTGACTCCAGCGTCGAGGTCAGGTATTAATTTGAGTATGACTACGAATATGGTGCTAATGCTGCATTAGCCCAAAGGGTAAAATGAATCTATGAAATAATTCTCACTGTCCGCGTGTCGCGATTGTCCACTATGCCGTACCCGCAGCATATGCTTGCCTGTCGCATCGTTGATCTCATCTCCAACGCCCCTTCTTAACTCCTACTCCCTTCAGCCGAATTTGCACAGTTGCTTTCGGCTCTTGACGCTGTCTGCAAGGACTCGCAAGCAGACTCATAATATTCGAGAAGCTTCTCCGCCAATGTGTCGCCATCCTTTGTTTTCAGACAGCACTCCAGAGTCTTAAGCAAGTTCATTCGTGTAATATCCACAGATTTGAGTGTAGTGCGGACTTGTTGCTTCGTATCCGTCAACGTACCAACTCCCGTCGATGACACAATGATTGTTGCGATGATCTCAATGGTACATTCCAAATACTCGTGACTTGAAGAGGGCGCCTCGGCTGCTTCCAGCAAATTGAGGTGCAATGCAACACGATTTGAAGATAAGCCCGCAAGCTGTCTTTTGATGTCCTCGCGGCCCATAAGCACAGTCTTACTTCTGTACCGGATTGATTATGTATCTTGGTTGAGTTGAAGATGCGCCGTCCCCAAGGTCCTAGAGGGTCATCGTGATATCAAGCAAGTAAATTGACAGCGTGCCAATCTGTGTCAAAAGACATCGTTGATATTTATAGAGCAATTGTACTCAAAATGGGTGAGGTTGAGTGCTGAACAGGCGATGATTATATGTGAACCGATTGTATTATATGTGAATGTGTGATTCAAAGGGAGGCAGTCTGAATAGCGTTGATTGTGAAAGGATTGAGTGAGCTCATTGATCATAGAGCATTCAAGAGGACAACCATCAGACGAGTACAGCATGCACTGATACATTTTTTATTCACGATCACGAACAAAGACTCGACTTGTTAGGAGATGGTCAGTATGGAACGTTGGAATGAACGATTCATGTTGGTAGTCATGAGCTTTCACGAACAAAGAAAACCCCAGATCGGTGAATCGGCAGTACCGCACTTCTTAGAGACCGATGAATGTTGGTACGAGTCCTTTCGCGAACAAAGACAAGAGGTGAGGGGGACGGGTACAACAATGCATTGTTGAAATTTGTGGATATGACTGCACCCAAATGGATAACACACATGAAAAGTCGTGTTCATCTGTGCACGACGAGAATGAGGCGTAAAGAATCATAGCATTCAAATTTCACCATTTGGGTATCATCATTTCAATTGTCGCTGTTTATTGTTATTTCAGTCATTGCTGACGGAAGCGCACGCTCAGTTGCACAGATTAAGGCCACAGGTGAAGTGAAAATCAGAGTCTCCATCTTGTCTAATGATGATAAAGTTTTTACCCTGTGTTCAACTAGCCGAGTTCACTGTCGAAAATACAGAGAAGAATGGTCGTTCCCGCCCTGTCTGACAACATGCTCATATGCTCCTCCCGTCAAATTGTCGTCCACCAACGAACTGTAGCCTTCCCCGTTTGCAAAGGCCACCCGGACGACGCCTTTTCTTCCCTCCTCGTCCCGGAATAGTATATATAGGATCAGAGAACTTGACTGGATATTGGACTAGGGAGTACAAATTGATGCGACGTGACCATTCACTAAGCAAATCGCGAATGCCTTTTGCATTTGCGAAAGCGTCGTTGCCAAGGTAGTGACTTGATATTATGTCTCTAAGCAAGTTCAATCCACTTCCTCTCCTTATTGGGTATTCCATCCCAGACTTTAGTTCGTATAAAGCCTATCGCCTCTCGGAAGGCGGTGCCATCCTCGCCTCGACTGATTTCCATGACTACAATAGCATTGGCATGACAGTAACGCTCCGCAATCGCGATGAACTCATGCAATCCTCCATACTCCCAGAAAGTGCATGTCGATACATTGACCTTAATTCCGTCTTTGCTTTCGAAGGGGTGATGAGGCCAGAAGAACTTGGAAGTATTATCAAAATCGAGAGTGACTGACTCCGCCCAGAAGAATAGTCTACGATCTCGCAAGATATCAGAACGACCATTGTAGTCTTCAAATGAGTATTTTGAGTCACTCGCGCTTTTCCAAGCTAATGGTGGCTCACGTCCAGCTTTCGGTGTGCTACGGGTATTCATAGTCGATGGCAGGGTTCCCGAGCTCGCCAATCTTACATCTGTCAAAGGGGTAAGCATCCCTTGATCATTAATAAATATATCAACGATACTACAGATGGAATCAGGCACTCCTGAGGGGGTATTCATGGCTGGCAGTGACAGCTCGTCAAAACTGACTTGACCTTTCCATGCTAGCCATGACCAGCTAGGGAAGGGAAACTGGCGCCCCTGGTCGACTTGGAACTGTTCGAGTTTATCATAAAAAACTTGTTCCGTTCCGATGTCCGGTATCAAACACCAGAAAAGTGCTCGTATGAAGCGACTAATCGGGAGCGCAGCGAAGAAAGTCTCCTTATGGATGCTCCCAATGGAAGATAACACACCCTTAAAGGCATTGAGTCGATCAGGCGGATATCGCACAGTAGTGTTTGAATATCTGCAGATGTACGGTAGGACTTCCTCAACGCCAGCTGTCAGCCCGTATTCGTCATTTGCCATATGTTGTTCCAAAGATACTTCGTGATTGAAATCTTTGAAAAACCACGTGCCTTCGAAATGTATCTGCTCACAACGGGTATGCTTGGAACAGCTCCAGTAGATCTGATCATTGGTGAATATCAGCCGCCGCTTAGATAATACACCTTCTTGGTAGGTCCAACTCCGTGAGGACCACTGAGTCCCCTCGAGGTAATCCTTGTCTTTGGGGTCGTTGAAGTCGAAAATGGGGAAGTAGAATTGGAGTGGACCAAGTGACATAAGCCTCGGTGCAGGACATCTGGTGTGTGGCCTCAAGCCTGCGAGGCCAGCATCAGCGTCCTTGCCCCCTGCGGCAACAATAGTGAAGACAGCCCCTTGGTATATCAGATTCATTCGAGATACCATGCCCTGCAGCTCCTTGGGGTCGTCCTGCACAATACAAAGCGCATCTATCCATATATATTTCTCCCCTAGTAGTGAAACAAGACTGATTGCGTCGATGAGGGTCTGTGGCGACGAGAGTTGACGGAGAGACCCTTTCTTCTGTAAGTTGGTTATATTTGATCGAAGAAGATGTACCATCTTTGAGGCACCCCAGACGTAACTCAAGCAGACGTATCGGGGAACGGGATAGCTCGTTGGTACTTGAACGATACTGTATGAGGTGACATCAATGAGCTTCAGAACAAGACCATGGTCTAGCTGAAGCGGAACATGCGCGCATGCACGTGCGTGTTCCTGATCCTGTATGCAATCATAGTCGCACTCTTTCATCCAAGATGCAAGCAAGCTGATTTTAGCTACTTGAGGTCGATACCGTGCAGTGAACGATGCATCATTTGGCTGGAACATGTTTTGTTGGGGCTTCAGCTGCTTCGCAATCAAAAAACACTCGCCCCGAAATGGAAAAACAATTGCCGGATCAACAACCTTGATACGTAGTTGGCGCACATATTCCCGATTGTGATGGCCGGGGTGCGGTTTACCGCGTAGTGTCATTTTACGAACCGAGAACTCAGGCGTGAAGCGAGGTATCACATAGCTGACAGTACTCAACAGAGGGAAAGATGTGAGCTCGCTTTCTAACGTCTCGCCAGCGAGTTCGATGGCGAATTGACAGGATATACAATAGCGAGACTTTCGGAGGACAGAACGTATGGAGCCCAATAGATAGACATCGCCCATGATAGTGTTAGACTCGGGCCTCGGAAAGGCCACAGGGTCGTCGAATTGTTCCCAGGGTACCTTGGAGCATTGCGGGCAAAGCTTTGAGCCAGAGAATAATTGACGGCGAGCCAAGATGCGCTGTATCTCGGAGGTCTTGGACGATTTTCTGGGGGCCATCGCACACGACTGGTTGCGTCGTCAGCGCCTCAGCCGTTTTGCAGAGTGGTAAAGCCAATAGTTCTGTTTAGCACAATGTATGTACTATGACCGCGCGAGGCCAGATCTTGGGTGTGTTCCGCTGTTCGGCTTCCTGAAGGACTATCCAACCAGGTATTATTTGCATTCGACCGTCTACGAAAGACGTATGAATCAATGGCCGCAATGGCAGTTTTGACTATGGGCAGCATCGCCAGAAACCCCTCTCTTGACAAGTTGACTGAATGGCGGGCAACTCAACTCAGCCCCACCTCGTGCGCCCTCATCTGAACACCTGAGGCTGCAGGTGCACGCAACAACCAACAGACCAACCAGCTCGACGTGTGTGCTCTTGTCGTCTCGGCAGAGGTACGCTGGCAGTTGACGATAGGCCAAGGCCAAAAGCTTGCCGCGTCTGACGATGCGAGCGGCCTAAGACGTGGCATACCGTAGCACCATAAGTCCCAATTGATCAATGACAAACGAGACTGGTCTACGAGTAATCTGTGAATTCCAAGGTAAAATTCAACAGTCACGAAGGGTAGAAAAAGCCCAGCCCTGCCACCCGCTGCCCCAATGCAGGTGCCTGCTGCTTGCCTAAAATAGGGCTGGTAAGATGCCGGCACCATTCGTATAATGCCGGTAGTAGGCCACCTCATATAAATTTTGGCATCAAACGGCAGCATACCTGACTACCACGGCATAACCACTTCATACAACAAACAAATGTAATAATCATGCATTGAAATCAATTCCTCATCTTGTGATTCATTCGAGTAAAGCTCAGGCGGTTTTGTTGTCTCTCGGGTCAGTGCCATTAGCACCATTTCTCCACATGTATCGTCCTTTGCATCCTAGTCATCATCACCACCTTTGCCATACACTCTCACCTCCAAGGCTCCCGTCACCTCCCGGACCTCCCGTCACCTTCAGGGCTACGAAGGGCTCCGGAGGCTTCGAAAATCACGTGATTATGTGATATAGGAGCCGTAATAATCACTTGTTGGATTAAGAAGGTGTCGTATCATACTGGTACTAATCATTACATTCAATGCTGACTGGTATGATACCTTTACCAGCCCTACCTAGACCTACCTAAGTGTATGTAAGCCCCAACTCCCTGTCAATCCGGGGTCATTCGCTGACGTCACGCAATCTCGCACCTAACGGGCCAGGCCAGTACAGGGAGCAAATCAGTAATCGAGAAAGTTCCCAGCCCCGGGACTCTGATCTGCTCTCATTGTCCCCGCAGGAAGACCTCGGATCATACACACTATCTTATTGAAGTGCTGTAGCGAGAACTCATACTCGAACTGTATGATTGATTGCTTGACTTACTAGCTGCAATTGGTCGGGCAGCAAAGATGGTCTTCACCCCGCCATCATGGGTGCCCCAATTGCCATTCGGTGAGATATTCACCCTCGCCGACAACGGGTCAATCTCACAGGAGCCCGGTTAACACACATTCATCAGACCCGCCGGACTCGGTCCCCCTAGGGCAATTTGTTTGCACCGAGAGATATGGCCGGCAGCCAATTGACCGGTCTCAGAATCCGTTCACATGCGGACTGACCGGGAAGACATACACGACCGCCGAAGTAAGCGAACGGGTAGAGTGGCTTGCGAGAGCTCTGGCAAGAAGGCTAGGATGGAGACCGAATGAAGAAATGCACTGGGATAAGGTTGTGGGACTATACTCATTCAACACAGTGAGTTCCACCATTTCAACAACACTGATGTGAGTTGCGGATCATGAGCTGACTGGGCAAGATTGACTACCTGATGGCCTCATTTGCAGTACATCGGCTGTCCGGTATTGTGACGCCTGCGAACGCTATGTATACGGCTGCCGAGCTTGAGCATCAGCTTAAGTCATCCGGTGCAAAGGCCCTGATTACATGCACCCCGCTGCTTGAGAACGCGCTCAAAGCAGCACGAGCAAGTGGCATACCTGACGATAGGGTCTTCATTCTCGAGTTTCACGGAGCCCCTCGAGACAAACGATTCAGGACTGTCGAAGAGTTGATCACGGAGGGCAAACAATTACCCGAACTTGAATCCTTGAGATGGACGAAGGGTCAAGGCGCCAGACAGCCGGCTTATCTGTGCTACTCCAGCGGGACGTCAGGACTACCGGTGAGTTCTGATTACTCAATGACTCCAGGGAGGAAGGCTCTAATTATATGAATTGTATAGAAAGCAGTCATGATCTCACACCGCAACGTCATTGCGAACGTGATGCAGATCAGATGGCACGAAGACACAGGTCGACGACAAAGGAATGTCGAAACACAGACCTCAATCGGACTCCTTCCTCTGTCACACATCTACGGACTGGTAGTTGTAGCTAATGCAGGCATGTACCGAGGAGACGGCACAATCATACTACCGCGCTTCGAGCTCAAGACATTAGTCGAGAGTATCGAGAAGTTCAAGATCAACTTCATGTGTCTCGTACCTCCAATCATCATCCAAATGCTACGTAACCAAGCCTTGTGCGCTAAGTACGATCTCAGCAGTGTGCGCTTTGTGTACGTGGGCGCCGCGCCGCTCGGCGAGGAGACGACGGCGGATTTCCGGAAAGCGTTTCCTCATATCACGCTTGGCCAGGGCTATGGCATGACGGAAACTTCTACAGTGGTAATCAGCACAGGCGAGAATGACGTCTTTCCCGGCATGGCAGGATCGCTAGTCCCTGGCGTGCGGGCCAAGATCCTCGACGATGAAGGCCGGGAGATCTCAGACTACGAGAGGCGCGGAGAATTGCTCATACAATCACCGTCCGTGACGCTGGGATATCTACACAACGAGCCGGCGACTTCAGCAGCATATGTGTGGGATGATGATGGGCGGTGGATGCGCACAGGCGATATCGCGCTAGTAAGAGTATCGCCGAATGGGCATGAGCACTTGGCTATAGTTGATCGTTTGAAGGAGTTGATCAAAGTCAAGGTGATTCCACTTACTTGGAGCCTATACCGTCACGCAGGAGCTGACACATACCCAGGGTCATCAAGTAGCGCCGGCAGAGCTCGAAGCACACCTTCTAACGCACCCCGCTGTCAACGACTGCACCGTGATTCCCGTACCCGACGAGAGGAGTGGGGAAGTTCCAAAGGCGTTCGTAGTCAAATCCTCATCTGTAGCCGGTAAGCCTGACGAAGAGGTTATTCGGGAGATTTGCAGACACGTTGAAGAGCACAAGGCCAGGTATAAGTGGCTCAAGGGAGGGGTTGAGTTCATTGATGCGGTCCCGAAGAGTCCCAGTGGAAAGATATTGAGACGAATATTGAAGGATAAAGACAAAGAGGCAAGAAGAGCTGAGGGCGCGAAGTTGTGATGCGGATTGTAAGCGAGGGAATTACATCAGTCCTTGACATGAGAGCGGCGAGGTCAATATGTGGTACATGTAACACTCGGACATGACCCTTCGCACTTGACAAGCATATCGCAACCCGTAAGTTTGGTTCGCGCGACCAGACGACTCCAAAGCTACAGCAAACAACATGAAGTCATCAGACCGCCAGTGAGCGTACCACGGAGAGAGGAACTGAGCAAGGAACAGCTCGCACAACCCAGAGCCGTCACACTCATAACATTGCCACCCAACACAGAGTGACGGACAACTTACAGCTGATATAGAGTGACATTAGGCTGCAGTTTCACGACCTTGGATGCTGGTACCTGGCACTCGCGACACAAGTGTCCAGTTATCAGATCAAGGAAACGATTCCAGTGTGGAACTGGAAGGGGACATGTACCAAACCGCGTACCATGAGTCTGTCGCGTATTACAGCTGATGAAAGCTGGATTGGCCATCCCGAGCTCTGCCGAGGCGGCCTCTCACCATGCAGGCCACCATGCGACGCGCACCCCAAGCCCCAAACACCTGCATACAACATTGTGATTTCGATGTCTTTCATTGGCCAGAGGTCCTTCGGTGCTACAGAACGCCCAGAACGCGGCTCTATAGCAGGACGATGGCATCATGCCTCTCGTACTAGGTTACTCCATGCTGCAAGAGAGAGGATCCGGCGTTGGAGTCGTTCTATTGAACTTACAGCCGTGACTGGCGAGGCAGTGAGCGAAAAAGAAGACACCGCAGAACAGTATATCCACCAGAACTCAGCAGATTCATCTACCTCATTTATTGTTTCTCTTCCGTATATTAGTCTCAATCTATTGAATACGCTGTCGTGATTGCTTCCATGTTTTCCTGTACTCCTTTGCGATTATCTTACGTGGAGAAAAGGTGGTTGTAGTATGTCACAGATGGTGTACATAGTGTATATACTGTTTTGCGGTGCCTTCTCTCGCTCATGGCCGCGACTGGCGTATCTGCTCGCGATGCGGGCTGGGCAGTGTCAAAAGTCCAGGGGTTCTGTTTCAGAATGCAGGTCCTGATCTTTCCGGCCAATCGAGGCCGGACAGCATACGTTAGATGACAGTGCTGCAATGTCGGTGCACCCAGCCGAAGTGCTAACTCGCACTCCCCCGTCTGTATCGTAATTGTCTGTCTGTCTGTACCACCACACATTGCGATATCGTCTTCAACACCATTTGTTCTCATAACGAAAGCGGGGGCGGGGCATAGAGGGTGGTGGGCGGCGCAGCCAAGATATTCCAACACATAACGTGTCCCCCCAAGATATTCCAACACATAACGTGTCCCCCCACACTCTGCCCCCAGTCAATGCTACTACTAGTATCGATCGGATCCCGGTTCGAGTACCGGTAGCTCGTATGTAGTCGTCCACTGTCGCGTGTACGTCGTTTCAGCCATATCGATAGACAAACCTTGGACCTTGGACCTCGGCGCGAAGGTATCGATTTGCGAATCAGCAAAGAGGAACCATTTTACCAAGTTTAGCTTTCAGAGAACTCTTAACAGTTGACTACTCTACTCACCTCTCCACATACCTATGGCCTATCTGTGAATGCATTAGGAGATTTCTCTGCTCTGGGTAGTGAAGATGATTTGGACGCACCTACTGTCGAATGTAGTAGGCAGCTACCTGAGCTACCCACGCAACATTCCAGTCGGACAGGCTATGCTAATTACCTCTTGCAGTGCCAGACACAAAATGGGTGTGAATGCATTAGGAGATTTCCCTGCTCTGGGTAGTTAAGAATATCTGGACGCACCTACTGTCGATCTAGTAGGCAGTTATCTGAGCTACCCACGCAACATTCCAGTCGGGCAGGCTATGCTAACTACTTCTTGCAGTCCCAGACACAATATGGTCCGAGCTACTGACGAATTTGCCTCTCTGTACTGGTTGACTTCTCGCCACCAAGGCGGTCGTACAGGCTCGCGAATCAGTACAAAAACTCAGCTTCTCTTACGGCCAAGCTATGGAATTCGTCTGGTCTCGCCAGCACCACCAACTTGAGGCTTTACTCTCATTCAACATACCTTAGCCTCTACTCACTCATTCTTTGACGTTCCTCTGGTGTTCAGGAACCAAGTCTATCCCGTAACCTATTATTTTCTCTTTCCCTCCACTATTAATTACGTCGAAACCGTGTTGCTGTATTCGCGTGTTCTCTTCACCAATCACTTACGATGGAACCCATTTCCATCACAAGCGCTGCCATAGCCATTGGCGGGTTGGCTTTCAAGCTTCTCACTGTACTAGTGTCTTGGCGCGATGCTCCTGAAGATGTGCGAAGATTGCTACAGGAAGTGAGAACACTCATAACATCAACTAAGTTTGTTGAGACGGCACTGAACCGTGTCCAAGGCGATCCGCATGTTCGTAAGCATATAGACAGTGCCTTGTGGGCACACATCAATGCCATCATGTTGGACTTGCAACACACTTTGGAGGAGTATCTTTCACTACTTGGTGGAGCGGACCAGACAATCTCTTCCTTAAAAGCAGGGTGGTACATGCTGTTCCGAAAGAAGAAAGTTGTTGCTTTTCAAGCGAGAATCGTCAATTTCAATGCTGCGTTGCAGATGATTCTGCTCATTGTCAACATGTGAGTTCATTCAACCCCACACCAACTCACTCTCAAGCTGGAAACTACAACTGACTCATTTGTAAGAGCATCTCAAACTGCATCTGTCCAGGCCATCGAGACGAACAATCGAGAAATGCGGACATTAAAGGAGATGGGCGCGACCAACAATCGAGAAATGCGGGCATTAAAGGAGATGGTCGCAGCCTTCTCGACACGTGTTTCCTCGCCAAATGTTTCCGCGCTTCCAGCGACCGAAGAGGACAAGCGTGTGAACAATAATCTAGAAGTCTTCGTCAAGGCTGCCGCCGACTTCCAGGCTTCTCACAGCGCTCCCGGTCTTGCGGAGTATTGTAGTTGGTCAGCAGCTGCATCCCCAATGCCTGCAGCACACGAGAGGTGCACCGAGCACATGTGTCGAGACATCGGATCTCAATATGAGAGCATCGAACCCGAGGCCCCCCCTGCGGCAGTGGCTTCAACAGCCGCAGTTGGAATACGCGGAATAGAGGCAACAGTCAACAACCCCCCTTACACCACAATTAACGATGCAGTTCACCATGGACACACCAAGCGGGGCAACGAAGCCCTACAGGAATGCAACTTTGTGGAAGCGGAAATTCGCTTCCAGAAAGCTCTTTCTTCATGCACGGCGTCGTCCCTGCATGGATGGCCTCATCTTTTACTTCAGATGAAACTTGCATTCTGCGAACTCTTCCAGGGAAAACTCCAAATGGCACAGAATCGAATTGTCAGTCTAATCGAATCCGTTCCCACGGACCATCTGATTGGAAATCAGCTTTGCTATCTTCTCGCTTTGTCACAAGCGCATGCTTTGGACTTTGCAGATGCAGAGCAGACTTGCGGAACCCTCTTCGAGAGACTGTCAGATGAACCACCAGAAGGGGCTATCACCAAGGAGGATGTGGTACTCGTCTACTGCACTTCCTTACGAGGAAGTGGTAAGGACGAGGACCGTCGCGCAATGACAGCGTCGTATCCTGACGTTGATGAGGGGAAACCTGTACCGAGGCCTTTTGACGCCCTGGCCAGATGCCGTGAGCTTCTGAGCTATGTTCTCGGGCTTGATGTCAATTCCGATCAAGTGGCGCTCCGCGAATACATCGACAACATGCACTGCCTGCCCATGGCTACGAAACCTACTGCCCTGCAGGAGTGTCCCCCAGAACTACGTCGATCTCAGCAACTGGCACGAGTTCGTGAGCATCCTGCGTCCCAAAGCTGTTCCACTCTGCCTTCCCACCATAGATCAAACAGCCTGGGGCGTATAGTCGTGACGCTAAAAGAACTCGTGAGACCCATGAGCGCGCATCGCGACGGCGAGCATCGCGGGCCACAGTTTCGTGACTGGTTCCGGAAAGCTCACGGGCACCGTACGGGGTTGGGCGAGGTACAACAGTATCCCAGCCCTGTCTCGATCTCATCGCCCGTGCCCCATCACGAGTCCGATAGTATCCCAGCATTCGAGCTTGACGACACTCCGGGGCCGCCTGGAATGTGCGCAATGGAGGCCCCACTTTCGCCTTCGCCCTCGCCCTCGCCTTCAGCGTCTGCGACTACTTTCGGGTGCCCTGCGGCAGAATACAATGAGTCGAGCCTTCAGTCGTACGTTCAATCCGACACTGCCCATCGTATCACAACTCGGATGGACGACGATGCGATATCGCGACCAAATTCGAAATGCAAGTTCCCGCTCGGCCACAGCGCATCGCGAGACGCGGAAGCGGGCCCCTCTGAGATGAGCGAGTCGCCAAGGGCCAGATCCAGAAGAAGCTCACTCAACATAAGCCAGCCAGAGCATGGGGTCGGGCGCTATCGCCATCAGAACTCACCATCGGCTCGCTTGCGAAAGCGCAGAGGGAAGTCCTCGAAGCCAGAACCCGCAGGACAATCAATCATAGATAACGACTTGACTTCCGAGCAAGCACTTCGTGATCGTTATAACCATGATGCCCTCCCGCTGCGTCCCGGGTCATCAAGTGCTGCAAGCGGGCACCGGTGTGCGACACCATATTAGTTGTTGCCGATAAGCCGACTATACGCCGTGCACAGATATCTACCTTTCAGTAGTTTACCACATCCTCGTCTTGCACACCAGAACAACGAGCCTGAACCGCGCGTATAGTCCCCCTTGTCATATGCTAGCAAGCGAATCGTGGCTCGCCCTTCGCGAGCACAACTCCTAGCATTCGCTCTCTCAGCACAACTCTTGAAACTCAACTATTTCCATTTTTTTCTTATGTACTCAGGCACTTAAGTTGGACAAAACACCGGTCATTTTCTCATCTTGCGTCGTGTAACCTTTCGTTGTAGATCCAAGCAATTGGATCAGGTCAATCGTTAATGTCTTGTGTTCTTGGGATGTCACACTCATTTCACCTTGCGTCGCTCGCATGCTACCTTTCATCATCCCTAATGCTTTTCCTTCGCCACCCAGCTCCCCCACTTGTCGGCTACTGGTATCAGGTTGCTATGAAATTGTGCTTCACGGCTTTTTCTGTGGGATTTTGGAGAGATTGTCACTTCACTGGGCGTAAGGGCAATGGGATCAGCGAAAATGGCGCAATAGCAGACAGACACCGCCGCTTTGGCGCACGGGCACTCTGCATCACACTCTTTAGTTTATAGGCGTCAAGCCTCTTGATCGATGTTAATCAAACGATCAGCCTTATTTGGGCTATCAGCCTATAAGCTTGACAACCCCAACTTTCCCGTCTTTCAAACATGATATTTGAATGTGAAGTTGTGCGAAGTATCCCATTTCATTCTACCTGGCTCTCCTAGCATACCTTTCATATGGACATGAGCTACATGTACGTTAAAGGGTACAACAACTGTCACCAACATAGAGAGCCATTATCTATAAACATTGTAACCAGGCCTGACAGCAGAGGCAACGCCACTGAGGTCAAAATCTGCCCCCACATCACATGTATTCTCATGTGTTCTCTCACGAGTGGTTCATCAGATGTTGGCATGCGCGTGTCTTCCGATCCGTCAGGCTGCGGCCACCACTCAGCATTCGTCGTGAGAATCGTGGTTATGATTATACCTAACCTTGACTTGGTGAGTTGAATATACTGTAGCCTAACGAAAAGGTCAAGCGCGCTCATTCTTCAACTGGGAGTCGCTTAGTCCCAAATTGCACAGAATAGGAAAAAAAATGCAACATTACTCAGCTCTAAAGAACTTGATCGGAAATGGAATGCGACTGTTGCGTCTTCCAGAGTGGGCATCAGTCTATGATATGGTGATAGAAGACGAATTGGGGGAGTTGAGCCCGGGAGACCAGTGCACACAGGTTCGTACGGCGCTCTAATGTATGCCGGGTAACAGACAGTACATGTCAAGTTGTGGTCAATCTTTGAAGCAAAAACGGTGACGCTAATATCTGTATTCAACGAGGATTTTATATGATACAAATACTGCCTATGCTCATTACCCTCTCGACCGAGACGAACGTGATGGCAGCAGATCTGCATCTTCGAGCATTTCCTCGAACATGGCGACGTCGGCTACTAATATCCCCTTCATTCTCTGTGTCGAGAAATTCTGCCACAGGCAGTGCGGTTTCGTCCACGACAACCCGAAATCCAGTAGATAACTACTCTTGTAGTTGCGAACATGAATATCGTTCACCAGAATATTGTTCCTATTCATCCACTTTATACCAGCGATCATACGACGGCGACTCCTAACGCTGAGATCTACATCCTCCTCAATATACTCCTTCACTAGCGACCGAACAGGGCTTCCCTCGGCCCGCTGACGATATTCATCGTCACTGGAGACGTTCTGCCATAAATCAATACCGTATCCGTTCAAGACATGCTCGTCAGTTTTTTTCAACGCTAGAAAGCCATAACAATCGGCAATATCCTTCCTTTTAAGCCCCTGGCGCTTTCTCCGGGCCTCGATCTGACCATACGCACGACATTCAGCGTAGAATGGGTCGGTATGAAACCCCAATTCTAAGTCTGACACGTTATTCTCGTCGATGGGACCAAGGTCGCGCCTGTATGTCGCCGGTTTGAAGAATTTGAACTATAGAGTAAGTACTAGGAACTTTGACGACATTTGAAATCTTACCACTTTCAAAGCATAAATTCTCGACCGAATTTTGACTTTGAACACATATCCCTGTCCTCCAGACTGAGACGTGGGACTTTTCTGGTTGATCCAGTCAAGCCAAGTGATAGGTGAGTACCGATATGGAAACGCCTTTAACTTGGGACCCTCGCACTCTGGGAGCTCTGCGGCTGATAACAAACGCCAGTTCTCTTCGACAACGGACATGTTGATTTTTACATTGATTTCTGATACAAAACTTTTGCAAACTTGGCAACAAGCGTTGAAGAAGCCATCACAAATAGCTCGGAACATGGCGATAATGGAGCGGGGTCGAGATGGCACTGCACTTGGAGTCTCCACGAATACGAGCCCGCACACTTGCAACCATCACGAGCCGGTCAAGACCCACCGTCCGAATGATTCGGATCATCGATGAAGTCGGGCTGAAGGGCCGAGGATACTACCCCTCGGACCAATCTGTGTTCTGTTTTCAATATCAGTTATGTGCTCGTGCATTATGCATCGTCGCCCACTCCCGGTGCTTATCTCAATAATGCAACTCTCAGCAGCCTGCCAGATATGAGTCAGAAATACAAAGTGCAATTATTCCATGCTCGTTCATGAGACACTCGTGGTCACAGCGTGTTCCCAAGCCCTCTCTTGCAGTTTTCGATAGTCCTTGTACCATAGCCCAGCCAGCATGTGAACGACGATGAATGAGACAAGCCGCACTGCCGAGAGTATCCTCGACTATTTGACAGTTAAGAACCCAAAAGTAAAGGGCTCTTACAAATTGGGAAGACAAACTGACAATCCAGGATGGAGAGGGCCAACCACGATGAGGCCATGGAAAGAGTTCAACTTCGAGACAATGGGCAATATTTTCCACGGGGAATTGATGCGAGAATGTCGAAAACTTCGAAGAATTCCCTGGGTTGAGCCACGACTCCTTCCTGATAAGAGCGATAAAGACTTTAATGAAGATTCAGCAAGAGCCATCCTCTACCTATGCACGCAGGACCCCGTCAACAGGGCGCTTGCTCGAGTCGAGACTGCCCTGCATCCCGTATTTTGGACTTCGGCGATAATCTCCATGGGCGGCCAGTCAGACAAGAGCGGCGAAGCAGCATCGTCCTCTAAAGACGGGTTTGTCATTCCCGACGGATCAGGACTTGATACCCAGCCGAGTCGAAGATCAGTGAGACAGAAGGCAAATACGATCAAACCTATAGAGAAACTTCCGAAAGAGATCAAACCAGGCAGCGGATGGTTTAGTCTGAAAGAGATCAAGAGACCCGATGGAGATGTTTCAAGATGGATACGGACCAACAAATGGGCACCTATCCGACAAATTTACCAACAGTGTCTGAATGCGGGCTGCAGATATGGCTGTCTTCTCACCACCAAGGAGGCCTTTCTCATCCGAATCCAGCCTAACCCTGAAAGGACAATGACTTCACACGTTAAGTCAGCTGGTAAATCCAGGACTCCTACAAACAGAAACACAATGGTCCAAGCCGCAACCAATGACGGTCTGCTGGAGTATGTGTCTATTCCATGGGAAGCTCATCGGAGAGAAGGGGAGGATCTCGAAGATCTCAACACTATGACTATGAACCTGGCCATTTGGTTTCAACACATACTCGCTGGTAATAGCCACGAGATCGATTGGAAGTATCGCCCACTTTCAGAGGAGACGCTGAGAAACAAGGAGCCAAACACCAATTCCTTGAACAATGGCTCGAACACAGAGCCGCACCACTTGCGACGCCAGCTCGTTGTCGAGATACCCACGCTAGCCAGCTCATTCGCGAGCGTGGCTCGGTCAGAAACTGATTCTCAATTACTACCTGTATGTCAGAACAAGACCTCGTAACTCCGTAGTCCAACGCTGACTCTGTCATGAAGCCACCGGGTGGGCAGGAAGCGCTGGACTACCTCCAGCAGACCTTTGCCAGTGGGAGTGACATTCCTGAGGTACAGTCGGAGGGGAGATCTCAGAAGAGAAAATACGGGGTTGCGAAGTCTGAAGCACTTGCACTGGTTTCAAAGAAGGCCAGAAGAGGAAGACCACCGAAGCAAAGCCCAAATAGATCTATAGTCCAACAATAGCCGAGGATTATGTCGTGTCGTATATGAGGTTCAGACTGTCAAGCACCGACAGGAGACTTTCGCACCCTGAAGCCGTATGATGAGTTCCGCATTTGTTTACAATTTGTTCCGATTTTTGACAAAATTGTACTACATACCACGATTGACGTAATGAAAGACACTGGATCTCGAAAGCCTGCGGAGATCACTCATCATCCCAGAGTCTGGTCGAAGTGAGCGAGCCCGGCAGTTGCATTGAGGGTCCGTTTCACTAGCCTTCTTGACTGCCCCGAGATTGATTACATGGGTTTCGAATAGAGAAGAAAGTGCACGACGGTTGCGATGGCCCCCAAGGTTCTTCTAAATGTTTTGCTTACACCCTGCTGCCTATAGCTTTCAACAAGGTTACTTTCGTTCTGTCATCATGCGGCACCTGAATACCAGCTTTCATCTGCGCCGTATTAGGGGGTCTAGCATGCTTGGTCGCGTGCAAACGCTCCAACGAAGCAGCGTTGATGACTCATTCCGAAACCACCAGGTCGCGTGTAGGGAATGATTTGTCGTCGTCATGGCATATATCACTAACCAAAACAGTGTCCACGGATCTCGCGAGGTAGCTTACTGACTGTGGTTGTGATGATATAAGAATGATATTGTCTTTGAAACCCTAAGTTAATGCAATTGAAATGAGCAGTAATAGAAGCCTTGGGAGACGAGCCGTGGCTGTGCGGCATATCGGACTGAGCATGGGAGGTCGGAGAAATATCCAGTTCGGATGGCGGTAGCATGCCGTGGGGCATATACTTATTACCACCAAGAAACAAAGAAGAAGTGTGGTTGGCAGCATGCGTGGCGTATTGTTACACGGGCATCGAGGGAGAAACAGTGGTACGTGATTTTTGCGCCACCTCGAGGACCAAGAAATCGCCGTTGGTGCCGCTCGGGGTATTGTGCTACCCGTATAGTCACACAATGTATGATATGATGATTCGAGTACCAACAATGTTATTTATATCTTTGCCTCATATGTTCAACTTTTTTTTCTCATACCATTTACATTTCCACACCAACCATCACAGGAAGTACCATATTTTCAAGGGAGTCCTGATCGCAGACCTACCAGCAGCCTAACACAGTGAGCTTATCATTATCGCTCCAGTCTTCCTATATTCATTCGAAGTTATAGATCGCCATGGTCGTCGAACGTCCTGAATACCAACCTACCGCAGAGAGCTACGTCGCAGCGTTTAGCCATGAGGGATCAAGAATGCTTAACAAGGAGCTCGAAGTCTTCACGCACGTCAGAAGCGAGCTAGCTTTTCGTCAAGGGTTCATCTTATCACTGCCTCCTGAAAAGCAAGAGAAAGCCAAAGACTTGATCAAGGAAACCGAAGACGACATAGAAGCCGGGGAAGATGTACTGCACGTGATCAACAACGCAACAGCCACAGGACTGCGGCGCCAAGTCATGGATCATCTTGCAGCGGAACACCAAAATGCAAAAGACTTCTGCCAGACCATCGTTGCTAGGGCCCCCAACCAAGCTCAACGAACGGTCGGGGTTTATTGTCGGAAGGCTCTACAGCAGCTCAGGTGGTTCCGAGAGGATGGTGACCAGGATGAGTTTGACCGGGCGTACAGCGGACTGCAGACACTCGTCGAGAAGAAAAGAGAGAGCAAAAAACAGCCGCCAGGACTATGAGGGAGTGTCATTAGGCCTTGAACAGGAGCAAGCGAAAGCAAGTCTTACAAAGACGGTCGAGAGACGTGTCGGCGTCTGAGGATGAGCGTGGATCTTCGGGTTTCGTTTCGACTGAGGGGTTCTTTTCTCAGTTTTTCTATCTTGCTTTTTCTGGGTCCAACTGCTGTTAGTCATTATTTATACTCTATAAACACCGCAAGGCACAATTGGTTAAGTAATAGTATTTGTATTAAGGGAGCGTAAGTTTAGTTAGGCGGGCTAGAAATATAAAGGCGGGTCGGTTACGGGTTTAGCGCGATACGTAACCGATTTAATAATTCTTTATTAGCCGGCTTATTATTGTTTTAAAAGTAAAATAAAAAACTAAAAAACAAAAAACAAATATTTTAATTAATTAGTAAATAATTAACTCGTAATTTTTAATCTTTTTTTTTTTTATATATTAAAAGGCGGTAAGCAGGTTCGAAAATACGTTTATTATAATGTAATTATGCTATAAAAAAGTAATATAAAAAAAAAGTTTATATAATAAACTTTAAAAGCTTATAGATTTTATTTATTTATAAATATTATAAAGTATAATTAATTAAATAATAATATTTATATTAAAAAAGCGTAAGTTTAATTAAACGAGTTAAAAATATAAAAGCGGGTCGGTTATAGGCTTAACGTAATACGTAACCGATTTAATAATTTTTTATTAATTAGTTTATTATTGTTTAATTTACGTTTATAGTTGTTTTTTTTTTTTTTTTAAAATTTTAGTAATATAAAAAAAAAGGGTTTTTATAAAGATTTATTATAATTATTATCGAAACAAATATATAACGTTATTTGTTTATATTTACGGGCGGTATATAAACAGTATAAATCGGTAAAATTTTTAATTAATAAAGCGGTGTAAAGCGGTAAAATTATTGCTTATTAAGCTAATTACGTATATAAATATAGCCGCTTTTTTTTTTTTTTTTTTTTTTTTTTTTAATAATATTAAGTTATTCGGTAAACCGTTTTAAGTTATTTACGATATTTAAACGAATTACTAACGTATATAAAATATACGATATACTCTTTATTTATACCAAAATCGAACGCGGTTTTAAGCCGTTTTATAAAACAATTAAGCCGGTTTTGCCTTTTACGAAAAAATATAATCCCGGTTTTGCATTTTTTTCGGGTTATAAACAAGCCGATTTTAGCCCGTTTTACGTAAATAACTAAAAGTTTAAAAAACTTTATTCGGTTAATAAATTTTCGCTTTCGGCTCGTTTTAGTTTTATTTTTAAGTCGTAAACTTATTATATTTATAAAATAGGATTTTTTTAAGCTTTTTAAAAATAATATCGTTTACGTTAAATATTTTACGCATATTCGCCGTATAAATTCCTTTTTTTTAATTTATTACTATTTTGCTAATAAATCGTAAAATGTAGATTATTTTTATACGTACGATATTGCGTCGGTTTTTATTAAATGCATTTAATGCGTAAAAAGTAAAAAAAACGATATTAAATAAGCTTACGCGTTTATAAGTTTTTTTTTATATAAGTTATATTTAGTTTATTAATAGTTTATAGCTAAATTTAAAAAGATTTAAATATATTTTTATTTAAAAGGATTTTATATTTACGTATAAAACCGCCCGCCTAAATCGAACTTTTAAAAATTTATTAGCTTTTAATAAAGTTAAAAATATATATACCTTTTTTTTAATTTACGTACTATTTATTAACGATTTATAAACAGGTTTTTTTATTTTTATTATTAAACGTGGCCGTAAATATTTTAAAAACGCTAAAAAAACCGAATTTTTAAATACGGCTATCGAAAAAAACAAATAAACGATATAGTTTTAAACCGGAGCCGGGTCGTTTTTACGTTTTTAAAAGGCTATTATTTGTTTTTTTTAAAGTAGTAAAAAAGTTTAGCCTTTTTTTATTATAATAAAAAACTCTTTTTTATTATTTTAACTATTTACGTAGTTTTTTAACGTAAATATTATAATTATACGTAATTTTTAAACGTATATAGTTTATAAGCGTTATTTAATACGATAAATTATATATTATAATACTTTTATATTATAAATTATTTAAAGTTATTTTTCGACCGTTAAAACGTAGTTTTATTTTTAAAACGTTTATATATTTATATTAAGTTCTTTTTTAATATTTTATAATACCGCTTTATTATAATAAATGTTTATTTACCGAATAGTTAAATATTACCTTTTAGTATTTTAATATTATATACGTAATTGGCGGTTTTTCGCTAAAAACTATAGCCCGTATACGTTTTATATAAGACTTTTAGTAAATTAAAGCGGCGTTATAAAATATATAATGCTTTTATTTTCGAAAAAAACCTGCTCGAAAGCTATAAAAAAGGCTTAAAAAACGGCATATATATTAGTTTTACGCCTTAACTGAATAATATAGCTATTTGGCGTATAAAGTAAAAAAGCTATAACGTTGCTATATATACGATAAAAACTTTAGCCCGGTTTTTATTCGTTTTATTTATACGAAATATTAAATAAAAATAATTTTCGCTTAGTTAAATATACGCTTTTATAAAGCTTATAGTTTAAAAACGGTTTATATTTGTAACTTTAGTATTTATATAAATAATTTCTTTAAAGCAAAAAAAGCTATACTACGTTAATATAAACGTTACGTTCGCTACGAGCTTATTTTATTAATCTTCGTTAATTATTATTTTATTAAATATTAATTAGTTTAATAATTCCTATAAAATAAATGCTTTCTAAAGCTTTTATAAAAAATAAAGAAATAAATATAACGCGCTTTAAATTAAACAACATATATAAAAGCTTTCGAATACGTTTACGTTAAAAAAATATATTTATATAAACCGAACGTAAAGCCGATACGTACGTTAATAATATACTGCTAACGATTTTTCTTTAGTTTTTACTTATAGTACGTTCGAAAATATAACGTATTAAAACCGGTTTTATAACGGGCTACGGTTATAGGGCACGTAGGCTATACTATTTAATATATTTAAATACGGCGGATTTATATCCTTTTCGGGTCGATTTAGCTACGCCGGCTTAAAATAAATAAAAATATTTATTATTTTATAAAATATGTTTTATTTATTATTACTAATAAGCCGTAGGATACCCGGTAATAGGCCTTATTAAAATAAATAAAAGTTAATTAATCCGTTAATATTAAACTAAAAAAATACATTAGTTAATCTATTTTTTAATAATATAACTTTTATTACATGAAAAGTAATATTTTTATTTACTACGACTATAAGGATATTTTTTAAAAAATATAATAAAAGTAAATTACAAATTAATAACGCCCGTATTTTTAGTTTTGCTATTATATTATTTATATATATTACTAACGTATTAAACTATTATTAGTTAGTTTACGTACGTATTGCGGCCTAAATAGCTACAATTTTATATATATTAATATGCAATTTTTCGTAGTACGGCTGCCTTCGTTTATAAAAGGCCATTAATAAAGGTATTAATAATATAAGCTTTTAATCATTTTAGAACGGGTTATTTTAATATTAAAAGCTTTCGATTTCGGCTTTTAATACGTTTATAAATAAATAAAAATACAGTTATAAAATTATTAATAAAAAGTATATTCCGTTAAACTTATTAAATAAAAGTTTTTACTATTTAATATTATTTTATATATTTTTTAATAAAAAGCAATACGTTTTTAAACCGAATACGGCTATTAATAACTATATATTAACTAAAAAGGCCTGCCTTATTAGAATTATCGAAAAGCAAAAGCCGAAAAAGCCGGCTGTTTTTTTAATATTTTTCCGAAAAACTACTTTTTTGCTTTAAAACTCGACTAAAATATTTTTTATTTTTTAAAGCTTTTTCGGCGCAAATTAAGCGATTATTTAGATCGTATTAATTTCGATTTTAAATATTTTTAAATATATCTTTTCGCCGTTTTTTTACGGTTTTAAATAAATTTTAAAGCCTTTAATAACTAGTTATATATTTAGTATATTATGCTCGTTTTTACCGCGTATTTTAAAAGTAATATAAAAATAAAATCGTTTAAATAATAAATAATATACGCAAATATTAGCAAAATAGTTAATATTTAATAAAAGCTTTTAATAAAAAGGTTAAATAAAAAAAAAGCCGTATAAAAGCCGAAAAGTAAGCAGTTTTTATAAAAAACGCGACTTTTTTATAAAAACCTAAGCAGTTATTGTTATAAATGCGTTATAAAAACAAATTAGAAAGTATTTTTTAAATCCTTTTTTATAAAATAGGCCTTTAGGCTTGTTTTTTAAATTATATTAAATATTTCGATAATTAATGCGTATTTAGTGACGTACTGGCTGGCTGATTTACTCGGTACCGACTTATTTAGTACTGCCGTTATTTTTTATTTATTCTGCCACCCTTTACCGCCTTAGGACCTTTTTATATAAACCTACGGCCTATTTATATATAGTTTCTTTTTTCTTTTTTTACTTTATTATTAATATATATTTAGTACTTATATTAAAGCCCTGCTTTTAATTATAACCTAACTATAATAATAATAAAGTTAATTTAAACCCGAACTAAATTAGAATATTCAAACTTAATAATATAAAATAAACCGTTAAAATGGCTTGCGACGTTGCCGAAAAGGTTGCCCGAATTAAAGCTATTAAATAAATTCGCTTTTATATTAAAAATTTTTTTAAGTTATTTTTCCGATTTAATAAATTTAATAATTTAAACTTTTGCCGTTTGTTTTATATTATTAATACCGCGTTAATTTATATTTTTATTTATACCGAGATTTTAAATTAAAAAAACGACGATAAAAACGATTAACGATTTTATAAAACTTTCGATAGCTTTAAAGCAGTTTTTTTATTTAAAAACTATAAAAATTGCTATTATAACGTTATTATTAAAACGTTTATAGCGGATTTAGAAAAAAAGTTCGATATTATAGCTAAATTATTTAATATTAAAAATAAAAATAAGTTTTTTTTTGCCCCGTTTTTCGCCGTAATTAAAGCCGGTTAAAAAGCATTTCTTAAATATAACGGTTTTATAAATTTCGATAATTTTAAAAAAACTTATTAAATAAACGCTTTAGTTTTATAATAAAAAATTAAATATCGACTTTTTTTTTTATTATTTATAAAAAATAAATTAACGATTTTTATTATTAAGCTAGTATTTTAAACTTTTATTTAAATATTTTAAAAAGATAAATTTATATAATTATTAAAGTTTTTATAAATGTTATTAATTTTAATAAAAAAGCTTTTATTAATTTAACTTTAAAATATATTACGTTTTAAAATCGCTTTAAAAAAATCGAAAATAAACTCGCTAACGTTAATTAATTAGTAATTAATTTTACGATTTAAAACCGTAAAGCTTTAGTTTATTTACGATTTATTATTAACGGCGTTATTTTTCGTTATATATTTAAAATTAAAGTTTTTAAGTTTTAAAGCCTTAATTATAATAAAAACGAAATAGATTTTAATATTTAGTTTTATATATAATTAAACCGATTAAAAATTAACGAAAACTAGTTTTTTAATAAACGAATAAAAATAATCGACGTTTAATTATATTTTATAAATAACGCTATACGTAATTTTACGCTATATTTCGACGAAAAAAATAACTTTAATAAAATTAAAACCTTTAAGGCCTTAATTAGTTATTTCGAAATAAAGTATAAAAACCCGAACCGGGTTTAAAAAGCCCGTTAAAAACTAAAAAAACTTTTTCTAAAAAGGTTTAGCTTATTTAAATATTAAATTTTTTACAATAATTTCGTACGTTACGTTAAAAAGCGCCGATTTTTCCGTACTAATTAAAAAAAAAAGTTTTATAAAAAGTTATTAAACTATATTAAAAACTTCGTTATTATTTAACGCTTTAATAATAATATTAATTTCGATATTTTCGTTAAATATTACGAAACGTTATGCTATAATTTTAGCCGTAACGATAAAGATTTTCGTAAACGATACGTAGTTAATAATAAAAGTAATAAAAAAGGCCGTAATAATATTAATAATATAAGCCGCGGTCGAAACGTTACGACTATTATTTCTTACCCGGTTTAATAAAACTGCCTTTATTTAATTACTAATATTCCGATTTTAAAACGATTTTAATTAATTTTAAAGCAAGTCGTATAGTTTATATAAAAAAGTAAATGCTTTAATTATAAAAAAACCGGCTATGTTTTTTATAATTGCTTTAATAAAGCCGTTATTTATATTAGCGCTATCGATATTTATATACGCTATATTACCGTTAAAAACGTAAACGACGACTTTTTCGACTTTAACGATTTAAAAAAAGACTAGCTTTAAAAAATTTAAACTTTTTCTTAAAAAAAGTATTAATAAAATAACGTAAGCAAAATAAAATATTTAAAAATAACGTTATATTAGCTTATATTAATTCCCGCCTTTTAAAAAAAGATTAGTTTATTATTCGTAATATTATAGTAATAAATAATTCGTCTTTTTTTATAAAATAAACTTTTATTAATATAAAAACTATAGGCTATTTGTTTATAAACAAACTGTTCGCTAAACGATTAAAAAAACAACTATATATCGATTATAATCGAGACTTTTTTCCCTAAAGCATTTTTAGCTATAATAATTAAGGCGAATAAATAATAAAAAATGCGCTATATATAAACTTTATAATATAAAAACGTAAATTTTTCGATTAACCTTTTTTTATTGTTAATATAGCTTTAAATATTATTATCGGGAAAACTTTTTTAATTAATTACGATATATTACTAAACCTAAAACGTTATTAACTTTTTTTTTAAAAACTTTATTACTTTTTATAGCAAAATACGTTATATTTAAGGATAAAGCTTTTAATTTAATACGATACCCTATATATTACGACGAGGCGGCGATTTTACGTAAAAAGCTTTTAAAAACCGCGTATAAATTACTTTTATACGTTAAAATACCTAACGACTTTATTTAGTGTGTTATTTAAAAAATAAAGGCCTAATTTATCGAACTTAAAAACGATAACGTATTAAATAAACCTTTATTACCGCGCCCGACGTCGTTATACGATATTAATTAATACGGCTTTTACGTTTTTTAAAAAAACGTTATTAAATAGTATAAATATAAACTTTTAAGCGATTGCGTTATTATTAACGCTTTAGTATTTAAAACATTTCGAAAACGTAATATAAAAAACTATAAAACCTATTTTATAAACAAAGTTTTTATATTTTCTTTAAACGAAGTTAAACGTTTTATTTAAAATAAAAAAGATTTATTTAAAAAAAAAGCTAATTCTTTATTTTTCGACAAAAAATTATAAAAACTATAAAATAAGGCCTAAAATATAGTTCCCGAAGTTTATAAGCTATATTTAAAAATTTTTAATAAAGTGGATTTAAATTATTTATCCGATAAAAGGCTTTACGATTATAAAATCGAATTATTAAAAAATAAAAACGGTAATAATATTAGTTATAACTTTATATATAAAATATTGCTAAAAAAACTTAAAACTATACGAAATTATATTACGAATAATATTTATAAAAGCTTTATTATTTTTAGTAAAACCTTATAAGCTTTTTTAATACTTATAGCCTTTAAACTAAAAAGTAAATTACGCTTTTACGTCGATTACCGAAAACTTAACGCTATAATTAAAAAAGACTTATATTTTTTGCTTTATATTAATAAAACGTTTTTAAAAATCTTAAAAGCCAAAATCTTTATAAAACTCGATATACGATAGGCCTTTTATCGTATACGCATCGCCGACGGATCAGAAAACTTTATTATATTTAAAACAAAATTTAAACAATTTAAATATTATATAATACTATTTAAATTAACAAATAATTTTGCAATATTCTAACGATATATTAATAAAACCTTTTTTAATTATTTAAACGACTTTTATAGTATTTATATCGACGATATTTTTATTTTTTAAATAGCGTTAAAAAATACTAAAAACACGTTTAAAAAGTTTTTAAACGCTTTATTAAAACTAGACTTTAGGCTAACTTAAAGAAATATAAGTTTTACGTTATTAAAACCAAATATTTAGAATTTATTATCGGTTACGACGGAATTAAAATTAATTTTAACAAAATTACCGTTATTAAAGACTAAAAGACTTTTATAAACGTTAAAAAAATTCGCTCTTTTTTAAGTTTTTAAAATTTTTATAAATAATTTATTTTCGGCTTTAGCTAAAAAGCTAAACTATTAAATAACTTAATTTAAAAAAACGTACCGTTTATTTTTAATAAAAAGTATAACGCCGTTTTTTAAAACTTTAAAAACTGCTTAATAATTATTTCGGTGCTACGTTATTACGATTATTTATAACAAATTAAAGTCGAAACTAATTTTTTTAATAAAGTCTGCTTTAAAGCCTTTTTATAATTAAAAAATAATAAACTATAACATTTCGTAGCGTTTTTTTCGAAAATAATAACCAACGTAAAACTAAACTATAATATATATAATAAAAAAATACTTACGGTAATAAAATCGTTTTTTATTTAAAAACTTAAATTAATCGGTTAATAAAAAAGATTACCTTTTTTAATTATTACCGATTATAACGCTTTAAAATATTTTATTATAACTAAAAAATTAAATTTTCGGCAAATTAAATAAGTAAAAACGCTACCGTAATATAACTTTATTATTACTTATAAGCCCGGGTTTAAAAACTTTATTACCGATATTTTATTATAACTTAAAAAAAAAATAAAAACTTTAAAACAACGAAAAAACGCTATTTATATTATATAGTTTTTTAAATCCGTTAATAAATCTAAATTGCTTAACGATTTCGTTTTTAAAAATATATAAATTTCCTTAATAACAATTTATACTTTTTCGATAAACATACCCCTAATACTGCCGGGCTTTAACGCTTAATTAATTAATAAAATATTAGTATAAAATCGTATATATAACGATTTGTTAATTTATTACAAAAAAGCTAAAGCAAGGGTTTATAATAATTAAAAATATTTATCCGGCTTTATTATATATAAAAACCGATTAGCGGTATTAAACGTCGATAATTTATAAATACGGCTTATTTATAAAATATACGGAACTATTATAACGTTTTATTTCGGCTTTAATAAAACCCGAAAACTAATTATAAAACAATATTAATAGCTCGAAATAACTAAAAATATTATTATTTTCGTAGCAAACTACGTTTATAAATCCGTTAAAATATTACGTAATAAAATTCTAGGTCTTTTTTAACCATTTTCCGTACCCGAAAAACCGTTTTAATATCTTATTATCGATTTTAAAGCTAGGCTTATAACTAAAAACGGATACGATAATATTTTCGTTATAATCGACCGATTATTAAAATAATTATAAAGCATTTTATATAAACAAAACGCTACGGCTAAAAACGCCGCTTAAATATATTATAAAAGTCTTTACCGAGTTTTCGGCTTGCTTTTTTTAGTAATTTTTAATTAAAAACCGTAGTTTATTTTTAGTTTTCGATAAAAACTGTTTACTATTTTAAATATCGATTAGCAATTAATATTGTTAAAATATTACGAAATAGTTAATAGCGTAAAGATTTTTAACAAATATAAGGATTAACGTTTTTAACTATTTTGTTTTTATTATTAAAATAATTAAAACCGTTTAATATTAATTATAAACTACGTTACGGCTAGCGTATTTTATAATTTAATTAATATATAATTATATAAGGTTTTTTTTAAATGCTTTATATTTAATTATTTCGATTAAAAAAAACGGACTATTAATTAAATAAATATAATACCTTATAATAAATTAAACTAATAAAATATTTAGAAATTAACGAAAATTATCGCCGACGTTGTTATAATAGCCCGTAAAATTATAAAGCATTTTTAAAAAATAATAACATAAAAAGAGAATAAATACTAACGCAAACCGGATTTTAATATCGGCGACCAAATATTTATTATTAAAAAGCGGCAGTTTTAAAAAATAAACAAGCCGATTAATAAACTAGACTTTTTATTAACGTAATAATATTTTAAAATATTAAAAAAAACGGGCCTTTATATTTATTGTTTCGAAGTTTTAAATTATTAAATGCAAAACGATTAATATTATGCTAACAGTTTTTATTTTTATTTAAATAACTTATTATTAGGCTAAAAATTATTTAAATTTAAAAACAATAAAATCGATTTTAACGGATTATTTAAATAAAAAATTAAAAAGATTTATACGTTACGGCTATATTATTGCAAGCTTTAATATTAAATTAACTAAATAAAATAAAACTTTAATAACGTATAGATATACGTTAAAAATTTAAAGAATTTAATACGATTAGTTAAAGATTTTTACGATAAATATTTAAACGCCGTAAAACCTTTTAAAAAACTAAATAAGTAGTTAAAGGCCGTTACGGAAAACTACTTCGACTTTTTTTATTTTAACGATAATAAAACGGCGACTATTCGTTAAACCCGTTTAAAACGAACGTAGCGTAATTAAAAAGTAAAGTCGGATAATTATAACCAAAATCGAATATACGAACGTAAGTATTAACCTAATATTAAAGGAATACGACGGAATTAAAGGAATTAAGAAAATTAGGAAAAATTAGGAAATTAACGAATAAAGGACGTTAATAGGTAAAAATTTACGTATATAAGTATTTTTATAAGTATATTAATAAACGGCGTAAAATAACATACAAGCCGTGCTAAAATTTAAGGGCCTTTGGCGTAGCGGTAAACTATACGATTTCCCGAAGGCATTTTTTTTTTGTTTAAAAAACGTTATTCGATTTCGATTCCGGTCGGGATAATTAAAGTATTTTTTAATACTTATCGATCGCTATAACGGTAAGTATATTATTTTTTTGCCTTTCGTAAGATTTTATAAAGAAGTAATAACGTATTGGCTAGCTAATTTACCCGGTACCGACCTATTTAGTACTGCCGTTATTTTTTATTTATTTTGCCACTTTTTACCGCTTTAGGACCTTTTTATATAAACCTATAGCCTATTTGTATATAGTTTCCTTTTTTCTTTCTTACTTTACTATTAATATACACTTAGTACCTATATTAAAGCCTTGCTTTTAATTGCAACCTAACCGTGATATATTTTAATATATTTAATTCGATATAAATACGATTATTAACCGATTTGCTATTAAAGAATAAAAAGTAGTAAATCTTTCGCTAATTGCCGTTTAATTTTAATATTAAGCCTAATAACGATTTTAATATAAATATAAAACGATCGGCTTTCGATATTTGTTTAAGCTATAAATTATTTTTAATTTATAAACTAATAACCGAAATATTTTCTTCCGAAAACTTTAAATTATTATATAAAATTAAAAACGGGTAAAAATCGTAACTAATACGTGCTTTAAAAGTAAAAATACCGTATAACGTATTAATAAAATTAAAAAAATATAATTAAAATATAAGCTTTTAATTAGCTGCTATTAATAAAAAAAAAGTTTTATAATTTAGCTTTAATAAGGTCGAAAGTAAAAAATAACGGAACTATATTATATTAAAGTCGTAAAATAACGCTCGATCGAGCGGTTATTATTAAAATTATTTTTAAAATAAGTTTTTAAATCAAAAATATATTAAATATAAGTAATATTTATATTTTTTCGTATTGCTTTATATTTAGTTTTTAATTTTTATAAACGTTTATTTTATATTTATTCGAGCTATATTTTAAACAAATATAAATTCGCTTATATTTATTAAGCCTTAAGCTTTTTTTATATAAACCGTTATTTTATCGTAAATAGTATTTTTTTTTAACGGCTGTTTTATTATTTAAACCCGGTATATTACCGGAAGTCGGTTAATTTGTTTTAAAAAATATAATCGTTAAAAAATAACCGTTTTTAAATTTAAAATTACGTTTTAACTATAAATAAACCGTATATAATATAATATTATAAAATTTTATTTTTACTATCGCGTATATAATAACCGTTTATAAATTATAAATTATAAACAATTCGAATATTTTATAAGCGAAATCGATTATAATTAAAACTATATAAATATATTTATCGAATAATTAATAGTAAATAGCTACGTATATTATAAAGTAATAGTTTTAAAAACTAATATTTTTATTATAGGCGTTAATTTTTATAACCGACGCGATTATTAAAATTTAGCCGGTTAAGCTTACGTAAAGCTAAAAAAATATAGTCAAAATATATCCGATAGTACGTAATTTAATTAAATTTATCGGATCGAATTTATATTTAAAAATCGTAAATATATATTTTAAATCGATATTAAAGAATTTTATAGCCGTTTTTATAATAATAAAAAAGTATTTATAAACTTTAAAATAGTTTTTTAATATGTTTTAACTATTTATTTGCTTTAATTACGGCTTTTAAATACGGATTTCGAGGCTTTATTTTAAATTAAAAAGTATTTAATAGTAAACGCGAAATTTTTATTATTATATTTTTTTAATAAACAAAATTAAGTCGTTTTTAGTATTTTTACGGGCTTTTTTTTCGGGGAAAGCTCGGGCTAATTCGCTTAAGTTTTTCGAAATAAATTTAACGGGCTTTAAAATAAAGCTTAAAATAGTATTATTATTTTCGTTAACGTTAATATAGCCGTAGTTTAGGATTTAAGCTAATAAGTTAGTAAATTTAAGGTTTTTATTTTTATTCGCCTTTATTTCAAAAAGGAATTTTAGTATTAGCGGTATAAGTTATTTACGAAAAGCTATCGTAATTAAAAGATATAAAACTGTTAATAAAATTTTTAAAAATATTACTCGAAAATAAATCGAAAACGCGTTTATTACAATGTAATTATGCTATAAAAAAGTAATATAAAAGAAAAGTTTATATGGTAGGCCTTAAGGGCTTATAGACTCCACTTATTAACTTTAGTTTTCATTCTTGGTATATCCGAGGAGGATGTTCGATGGGCCTCGAAGACTTTGATGCAAGATAGCCTCGTATGACTATCGCTCCCTCACATATACGCCGGCATCCTCATCGTACTGTTAGGGAAACATCTAGCGTGTTGTCACTCATAAGCATAAATCTTTGTTCTCAAAGTGTCATCAATTCATTGAAGCTACCGAGAAGGAACGCCGAGTTCCTCAATGCTCATATCCCATGACGCCGTACTGAAATGATACATGTTGACGATAGACCATTTAGGCCTTGCCCTTGCGCTTGAGGTACTCTTCCTCCTCTGCCTGGATATCGGCATCGACCTTGGCACCCTTGGATGGCTCGTTGCCGTGCAGCTTGGCCTGGAATCGTGTTCATTAGTATGGACTTGGGTGCGCCCTGACTTTTGATTCAACTGGGAGGGCTGATAGCTTACGGGAAGAGTGGGGTCCTGCTTGGCGGCAGCGACCTCTGGAGAGTCCTCGTCACCCTCCTTCTGCTTGCGCTCCTCGTTGGCGAGACGGTTGGCGATGGATCGCTCGTCCTCTGCGTTTGCATGTCAGTACTTGCACGGGTAGGTGGGCAGCATTGATGAATCAAGGCGCTAGAGGTGTAGACATACTGGAGTCGTTGGGCTTGTGGGAGTGCTCCTTGCCCTCCTCGAACTTGGTGGGCTGGTTGGGCTCCTCGCCCGCCTTGTAGTTGCGCTGGTCGCCTGCCTCGTAGACGCCGCGGTTGCCGACACTGGAGTTTCCGGACATTTTGAGTTGGTGTGTGGTAGTTGAAGGTGTTGATCGAGTAAGGTGGTGTGTGAGAAGGTGGTGTTGTAGGGAGGGTTGGAGGGGTATCAAGTATGAATTGTGAGATGGATTAATGGAGGGGGAAATATTCATAAGCGAGTCAACAGCAGCTAATCAATGTTTATACTGTGAGCTGAGCTTTACATCATGGTGCCCCTCCAAAGCCCCTCTATCAGGGGAATGCGGTCCTACGTCATCACCAACATTGTGTGCGACCCGTACCCACCATAGCTCGGGGGATTTCAGTGAGCTCTTCTGGAGCTTTCCAGCGAAGCAGCGACACTGGGGCCACCTTGATTGTGGCACGCTCTGAGCAAGTAGCGAGAGTCGCATAAAAATGTGTCCATGTCACCTTGAAAAATTGAGCGCAGATGTGCATCTTTGACAGTGGTACCTTAATCCGGGGTCGACGTCATTGACTCCACGAGCCGCATTTGTGCCTGGCCAGAGCGGGTCTCCGGACCTTTTAGCACGACATTGCCAAGCCGCAAAGCCCCAGAATCACCGCCAGCTGCCCTGAACCTGATCCAAGGCAGACAGCTGGCAGCTCCGATTTGGGGGTTGAACGACTCCGAGAATTTTGGACCCCTTCAGCATCGTATCAAACGCGACGACGACACACCATCAATCGACGACAACCGACATAACGCCGCCAGTATGTCGATGTTCAGGGCCAAGAAGTTAGATCTCGGGTGCAATATCATCAACACCCGTATCGTCCGCGACCATACCAAGCGGAAGACCTTTGCCGCATTCGAGCCCGAGAGGTGCGCATCCTCCATCCGTCCCGATGCTTCATTCCATCGAGTCAACAGCGAACAGTCGGGCTAATACTCTCTCAACTTGCTAGACAAGCTCTCCGATACATCATCCGCAACACTACCCTCCCTGCCCGCACGCGTGCCGAAGCCCAGCTGCAGCTGACGCAGATGCACTGCTACACGCGCCCGACGCAGATCCGCGGACGCTGTATTCTGGGCGGCAAGACAAGGGGTATACTGCGGGACTTTAAGTTATCAAGAGTAAGACTCTGCCCGGTACACAGGAATCGACACGAAAGACTGACGAATTGGACAGTACAACTTCAGAATGCAGGCATTGTCAGGCAACATTCCGGGTGTGCGGAAGGCCAGTTGGTAGAGGCAACGGGCAATGGGCGACTGGATGTAAGATAGGTACGAGACATTCGCTGCTTTGCTTCAGGGCTGGCAATTGTACCATACACCGATACGAATACAGATGTACAGCTACATATCATTGCGCAGACATAGCCTCTAATACAGATTGCTTCTTGCATGCGACGGGCAATTGAGCAAAAGCTGTACTGATTTGTAGGGTCGCTCCCGCGTTCATTGTCAATGGCAAGACCCAAGGAGACAAGTCCTTGGTGATAGCACAAGTAGTGCCCCAGAGATTGATAGACCAAAGCTAACCGGCTGTCACTTTGCCGCATGTTGCAAACACATTGAGACCAAGTAGCAAACATCTTACTTTGCTGGAGGATCCAACCGCTTGTGAACTACACCATAACCACAACTGATCATCGCTCTTTCCTTCGTACAACCATTGAGGTTCACGAAGCGCCTCAACTCCGACGTCGTAACTACCCGATTTGAGGATTCGTCTCATCTTTGTGTGTACGTTCAATAAATACGACACCAGCTTGTGGACGCTATTAGCATCGAAGCGCAATAAGACAACGCCAGAACTCTCATTGAATTCACCCTCTGGTGAACTTACTCGTCCGCTCTTTCGTCTGGAAGCCCCTGCCTTTCTCTATTTAAACCCCAAAACTCGGCGTCAGCAGAATATCTTACGCTTCCACTTTTCTTTCTCTACAACACCCCCCTCGCCATCAACGTTTTGATTGAGAATCCGCCAGGACTCTCAACCATTCCCCCTTTATCACTCGCTACCGCCGCTGAGGCACCACCGCTGAGAAGGCACCACCCCTCATTGATCAAGATGTTCGTGCGCAAGTGGTCTGGTCTGCCCGCAGACCCTCAGTTCCCTTCCAATATCAAAGATCTCGGGTTCGTAACTCCCTGCTGCCTCTTGAATCCCTTTGGGCATGTACTCGCCACCAGAGCTTGACACACTGACATCAGTATGATAGATACTTCGTCAATGAAGATGACGAGGTCCGTTCGATCGAGGACCCTGACTACTACTTCAAGTTCTTCATCAATCGCAATGAGCGATGGAACGAGCGCCAGCGCTTCGCCATGCATCGTAAGTCACACTTCACGTTTGTGCCTCGAGCATTATGCTTGCCTCTTCAACCAGAAGACCTCATCAACAGATAAGCACTCATTATATGGAGACTACGGTCGGCACTGACTACCCTCTAGAAGCTGTGCAGGCAATCATCTTCGAGCGTCTTGAGGCCCTCGGCATGCAGAAGACCATCCTGCCCCTTGGCCACACTGACCTCACCACCCCCCATGTCCCCATCTTCATGAGCAAAGACATTGACAAAGCCTCCCGCGTCGTCGTCGTCATTGGCGAAACTCACCAAGACCTTGGGGTTCTCGCTTGGCGCGTTGCAACCGGACCAGGTGGAATCTTCAAAGGCAGCATGGCCTTTGTCGTCAAGGAACTGCAGAAACAGCAGTCCTCACCTACCGACGCCAATCCGCCCGGTATCATCCTGGCCAACACGGGTGAGCTCACCTGGTGGGACGGTGGTAAACGCACTGTCAACCGCATCGCATTCGAGGGACAGCCCATGGCATCGGCCTGTCGCCACAACGCCTACATCAATTTTTCTGGAGAATTCCACGTGCCCGGTAACAAAACCGCTAAGGCCCACATCGAGTATATCTTCGAGAAGATCATCTCCGATACTAAGCTGATCCGAGCCGATGCCAAGATCGATTTCCTGGCCATTGGAGATGGAGCAGATGTCATGACCACCGTCCTGGACAGTATGTGGCCTGGTCCTGAAAGACTCTGGGACAAACGAATCAACTGCTTCGCCAATGTTGGCGGCATGCTGCCAGACTGGTTTGTTGACAACAAGGACTTCTTGGAGGGTTTTATGAGGGAGGTACGTATTGCTTTGTCTCTTAATTCGGAGTTTCAAGTTCCCTCCTACCCGACAATTCTCTGCCCTTAGGAAGTCACATCGACTAATCAATCTGGCTTACCACTGACGAATCGCAGCGAACACGCGTCTGGACCCTCTCCACCGAGCCCACCGACACCGTCCTCTCAACATACGCAGGAAATGAGGACACAAATGCATTCACACAGTTCGGATCCTACGTCTTCAGCGCCGGCGCCGACGCGCTCTACACCGAGACTATGATCATCCACTGTCATCGCTCCGTCCTATCCTTCATGCAAGATGTCGCGCTCTTCGTCCCCTTCACTATTACGACCATGGGCACGGGCGAGGACGGCAAGACGGAGAGTAAGGAGGTAGAGGCGGTCAGATACAAGAATCCGGAGTTCTTCACTGCTTTTCGTGATGCCGCTCAGGAGCCTGACACATGGACGGGCTGGGTTGAGGACCAGGAATCGAACGTACCTGACTCTACGGACACTGCTGCTGATGCTCAGGAGATTCCGGCTGATCGCAAGCACACTGCCACCAATGCTTTTACTTCTGGCGAGGTTGCTGTTGAGCCTGATGCTGAGGCCGAACTGGCCACTGAGATGGAGAAATGCTCAGTAGAGGAGATGGCCACGAGCAAGGAGAAGGGTAATGAGAAGGACAAGCTTGGCGAGGGCGACGACATCCCACGTCTTGACGGGTGCCAGCGTGATCTGGCTGAGATTGCTGGCAAGGTCAAGGGCAAAGGCAAGGAGATAGAGGGTGGGGATGAAGTTAAGGAGAATGGCTGTGATGTGGAGGGCAAAGCGCATGATGCTGACGAGGGCGATGATGTCGTTGCAGGCGACAAAAAGGGCGATGAGGATATGGGTAAGGGAGTCATCGTCGCTTAAGACGTCAGAGTATTCCAGATTTGGACGCTGAAGGTCGCGCGTCTTCTTTCTGTTGGGACCTGCCTTGTCCCAATCTAGCAAATGATATTGCCGTTGATTTCATTCACGAAAAAGTATAATACCTATAGTTCTTCTGCGCCTAAATTAGTGCGGGTGTGAACTGCAGAAGGGTCCTGTTTGGTCAGAATCATCCGTCTGAAGCGTGCGTCAAACAATTTATGATCAATTCCGAATCGCCGCTCGACTACTCTCAGGCCACCGTCCGAATCGCCAATCCGCCAAGGTGAGGACTGCTGCTGCATCGCCAACGCAACGCAGCGAGTATCTCTGGACCATACTCCCACATTCAGCCTTTGTGATAAACTTTGCATAATCAAATCACACACCATGGTAATAGCTAAAGGGGGATGGAAAAGTATAGACAAAGGTGCCTTGTTGCTGATTGATAGAAGTTGTCATTTCTGAATCGACAAAGGAGAATCTGGTGGGCTTGATACTGAGATGGGATGATAGCTCATTGCAGGTAGTGTAGGCTGTACTGGCCTAGATCAAGGGGTGATGCGGCTCACAGACGGGCAGCGACATAATCAGTGTGTTGAAAGCCAACTGCAGTACATAGAACTCCTACCCCTTGCCGATTAAACTTCAGCGTGCAAGCAGTGAGTACTAATGGATCGCCAACGACATGATTAGTTGTTCGCTCTGTGAACCAAACGTCGCTTTGCCAACTGGAATTCTTGTAATTTGCACATGACATGAACAATTAATTGGCGGACGCTTCAGGTTCGGGATCACTTCATCCACGTGAGACTTTAGAGTAGGAGGTGGCAGGCAAGCGATCGCGATGCACAAAGATGAAGTAATATACCAAAATGTAGGCTGATATGCTTAGCCATCCGATTCGAGGCATGGCCGGTGACTGTTGAAGCTGCTTGCTTTTGCTAGCTCGCGAGCAATTTAAAAGGGAGAAATAGGCAAGCAGGGGATTATTGACGGTTCTTGAGCCTGTAAACGGCCGTATGTGCGTGATAGACGGAAGTCAGGTTCTCGAATCGCAGCACATATTGCCAGAGCCCAACAATCCAGCCGAAGAAACTCGACACATCTCGAAAATCATCGCCTTTAACCTGGAGTGAAAGAAACGCAATCCGAGGTTGAGAGTATGGCGATGTGGTATGGCATCTAATGATAGTCTGTTGGATAGACAAAGGCCGACAGTATTGTATCGAGTACCTACCTAATAGTACCGTAAGGCAAAAACGATGAGACGGGAGCGTGCAACCGGGCAGGAATGTCTGTGTGCACAGCCGAATCGGTGACGAGATTCTTTGGTGTGAACTTTGAACATTGTCGCAACCTGCGCAGGCTTAAATATTTCCATGACGCGATTCTCATCGCAAAAGGGAGTCAATCCAGCTCGTGAGATAAGCGTGCATATGCTCTTATGACCTTCTTGACAGGCAACCATAGGATACTTTCAGCAATGCGATTTCATGACGAACATGTTTGGTTCTATGAAAGCCGCTTCCAATCGAGTGGAATCCGATTAGTCAGGTTCGTCGAAATCGGATTTGTATGGGAGAAACTGCCCACAGAGCTTACCCTGCCGCAACGGGCACCATCGCTAATTTCTTGCTAGTTCTCTACATATGTAATCACTGAATGGAGAAGTATTTCAGTGACACAAGTATATCTTCAGCACAAGCGGAAAACTGCCGAATAACAGTTAGGAATTAGGCCTTGCTCAAAGTCTGTAGACTGATGGTGAGGTGAAGTTCAGGACAAGGCGTCGTGGATACCGGTGTCTAAAGGGTTGAGTTAGGGCTATGGATTGAAACAGTATCCTGTCGAAACGCTCTCCTAGAATGTATTGTTTGAATGATTGATAAAGATAAGCAATTCTCTCCTTACTCGTTAGGCCTAAAATCGGCTTACTTCCGTGGTTCCGGTATGGCTACGACCTATACGTTAAGGACATTAAATTGTAAAACGATATTAATTTGTAACCGTTTTTAAAAAATTCTATATATAAATTTTAATAAAAATCGCATTAAAATAAATATATATTTATTTAATTAAATTCGGTAATATAAACGTAAAACTATATTTTAATTAGTTTATAATAACGTTATAACCGGATTTTTTATATTATTAAATATAAAAGCAAATTTATAACGCTATTTTAAAGCCGTTATTAATATTAAAATAAATAATAATTATAGTATTTTTAGTATTTTCTTTTTTATTTTTTATATAAAAATAAAAGCCCGCGCGCTAATTTAAATTTACTTTAATTAAAATTAAAAAAAAAACTAAAACAAATATTTTATAATTAAAATATATAAATTAATTTATTTTTTAAATTTATATATATACTTTTTATAGTTTTTTTAAAAAGCGTTATTTATTATATAAAATTAACTATATAAAACTTAATATTAATATTAACTTTTATATATTTACGTAAATTTATTTAATTAAGCTTATATAAATATACGTTTTATTATTTTTTAATTATACGTAATTTATATATTTAAAACGTTACGTTATTATTGTTTTTTTTTTAAATATTAATAATAATATTAATAACTAATTAATATAAATAACCGTAACTATATAATATTATAATATATAATTATATATTATATTATTATAACGTAGTTTTTTAAAAAAAACGTTAGTAAAAATTTATATATATTAATTATATCGTAAATTTTATATTTATAAAGTTATTTTTAATTAAATGCGTTATTTAACGATAAAACGCGGTAATATTTATATTATTATATATTAAATAACTATTACCCCGTTTTTATTTATATTATATTTTAACGTTTATTTTAACGTTATTTACGCCGATTTATATTATTATTACGGCTATTGTTTTTTTTATCGTTTAAATTATAAATATATTAAATAATTAGCTTTATTTTAATATAAATTAATAATTATTTAATAACGTAGTTATAAAGGGTTAAAATTTACAAAATATTACAATAAACTATTATAGTAAATAAATAAAATAGCCTTTTAACGTTATTAAATATAGCATTATTAACCTATTACTTTAGGCCTAAATACGTCGATTTCCGTATTTTTTAATAAAATAGCCTAAATAAACGAAATTATATATTTAATTCCCGTTAAAAGCAATATTTAAATAAAGGTTTTTTACTCGTAATTATAATTTATATTTATTATATTTTATTTAACGTTTATATTATTACTTTAATTTTCGTTAGCCTTAAAATTATTACTATAATTAGCTTTAAAATTATCGTTATAAATATTAAATTTTATAAAATTAATTTTTAAAAAATTTAATATAGTTATAAAACTATTTATATTTATTTTGCTTTTAATAAAAGCAATAATAACAATATTTAATATAAGCTTTATATAAACCTATAACGTTACTAGTTAAAATAGCTTTTTTAAAAGGTATTAATATATATTTAGCCGTACGTTTTTAACGGGATTATTAAATAAACGCGTTTTATTAATAATAATACGTTTTTTTTTCGTACTATATTTTATAACGCCGTTAACGTTTTTTACGATATTTTAAAAATAGCCAATCTATATTATTAGCCTTTTTTTTTAAATAATACGATTTTATTAGCTAATTACTTATAAAATATAATTTTTAAAGCTTTAAAACGGGCTTTTTATATTTTAATAAAACGTAATTTATCGCTTTTAAAGCTTTTAACCTATCGCTAAAAAACAGCCATTTTTATTATTACTTCTTTTTTTATAAAGCGGTAATATTTATTACGCTTTATTTAAATCCTATTAAATTCGTTTATTACGGCTTATAATCTAGTATTATTAATTATTATAAAACTTATTTTCGTTATTAACCTATTTTAAAAACGTGTTTAATTATTTATATTAATAAAATCTCGCTTTTTTTTTAAGCGTTATTCGTTAATATTAGCTACTTTTATAAAAATAAACAATTTTAAAGCTTTATTATATTTATTTATAACATAAATTAATAATTTATTTAATAAAATGCGTTTTTATATATACTTTTTTATTTTATTAATAATATAATTAATATAATATTATATATAGCTTATTAATAAAGCTAAAATAACGCATTTGCTTTATTTATTATTATTATTATATAAAAGTAATAACGGTAATAACGTTTAAAAACAACGTATATTAGCCTTAAAACTAATTACTATACGTCGCTTTTTTTTTCGATCTTTATACTACGGTAATATTTTACGATTTACTAACTATTTTTTTAGCGTATTAATATAACCTTATTTATCGCAAAATATACTATTATTAAATATTAAAAATAAAACATTTAGCATTAAATTAAATACTATATTAGTATTAATAGGCTATAAACTAGCCTTTTTTTACGTAAATTTAATATATTTACGTTTTATGCTAATTTTTTAAATATTAAATAAGCCGTCGAAAAATTTGATATTACCGTAGTTAATATTTTTAAAATTAATATGCTTTAATATCGCGTTTTAATAGGCTTTTTTATAATAAATAAATATATTAACGTTAAAAAGCTATACGTAGTTTATAAAATAAAAAAGTAATAAAAACAATTTTACGTTATATTTAACGCAAAATTAAAAAAACTTAATAATATAATAACTTTTATAATTATTTAATATTAATAATTGTTGGTTTATAGATATGTGGCTACCACCTGCGGCAGTTGGCTATAGCTAACTGACGTAAGGTGGTAGCCCTAGTAATGGCCTGGTGGCCTAACGGATTTAATCCTACGCCGGGATTAGTACTTTAGGCACTAGCTAGGTAGTAGTATATAACTACGTACTTTAGCCGTATATAGCTTTACTATAATAATATTAATTAATAACCATTATTAGTTACTATATTACTAGTATTATACGTACGTAGTAATTAGGTAATTAGGTGATTATATTTACTTAATACTAATATTAGTGCTAAAAGCCCTAGTATAAATTAGTAAGGGACTTATTATATTTAAATATAGGTGGCGCCGACCTCTACGTATTTTGCTGTCGTAGTTAAACGTTGCGATATCGACGATTTCAATACTATTAACCCTCCTAGTTAGTTATTTAACGATTATTAATACCTAATATCGACGTCCTGTCGTTACTATTAGTTAGTCACTATCGTTAACAGCAGTAGTAGCGCTTTAGACCACTAGGTCTGCCGTATCGATATAGCGCTATCGTTATTAAAAAGGCCTGTAGCACTTTAACTACAGCACTTTTTAGGCCTTAATAGCGCTAGCGCAGCCTTAATAGCAGCGCCGTTACGTTGAAGATAACGCCTTTTAGGCCTTATTACTAGCGTGTTAAGACCCCTCTAGACCCCTCGGCAGCACTTTCCGCGGCACTACATTGAATGTAAGGTAATTAGCGTTTTTTAGCGCCGTTAGTCACCCTTTAGCACCTTCCCACCTTTACGGCAGCCTTTATAGCGCCGTCACTTTTACTAGACGTTAGTCTAGACGTCTCCATTATCCTTTAATAGACGTTACTACTAGACGTTAACAGACGACAAGGTCCCGTTACTACTAGACGGACTATTAAAAGGACTATTAAAACTGTTACTTTAGACGGCTGTAGCATTCTTAAACGGACGTTATTAAACGCTAACAGCGCCGTTACTATTAAACGGCAGCTACTTTTACTACTTTAGACAGCACCGTTACGGCAGTTACTACTAAACGGTATTATTACTATCGTTACCGTTATTAAACGTTCCTTTAAACGTTTTTAAGACGTCCCTTTTATTAAACGTTACTTTACTAAACGTCCCTTTAACCCTTTAACGGACCACTCTATTAATACTATAAAGCTTACGTAATAAAGCGTTCGAAGCCGATTTAACGGCCCGTTACCTTTGTTATTTACTTTTATCGACGGTAAAATTAACCTATTTAAACCCGTTAACAGTTAACGGTAATAATAACGTTAAGGCTAAAAAACGTAAAGACCTAGCTTTTTAAACGTCTATTTAAAAGGCACTAATTATCCTAGCATTAGTCGCCCGTTATTACCTATTTTAACTATACGCTAGCAGTAATAACAACGTTAACAGTTATTTACTTTAATAACGTTATCGTTATTTTAAAAACCTTTTATTACCCTTTTATAAAGCTTACGTAATACTAATACGTTCGAAGCTTTATTACTAACGTTAACGGCCCGTCTTAAAACCGTTAAACTATTAAAATCTTTTTATTTATTAACTATTATTAATTAATACCGATAACAAAACTAGAAAACGGTAAAAAATCGACTTTATTAATTATTTAAAAATTAACAAAATTAGGCCCTTTAGTTATTACCTAGAAGGCTTTTTACGATCTATTTTTTAAAAAACACCTAGCTATTACTTGACGAAGCCAAAACTCCTATAACCACCTTAGAGGCTTGGGTGCACCTTTAACCCGTTAAGAAGCCCCGTAGGGCACGCACCCACTACCACCTAGTAGACGAGGCCCTTCACACCTCACCACCACCTAGTAGACGAGGCCTTTCACACCTCACCCTACCTAGTAGACGAGGCCCTGACCTTATTTACCGTCACTAAAAGCCCGAAATCGAGGATCTTACCACCTAGCCGTCACCTAGAAGCTAGGACCTCTATTATTTTAGAAGGCTCGGAAGCACTTTTAATACTTGTTATTATGGACGACGACTTAGTAGCACGCTTGCTCTTTGCCTCCGTGCGCAAAGGCACTCCGTAAAAGCACTTCTAGCCGGCTTTACCTTTACTATATCTATAAGGCACCTACCTAGTACCTGCTTACCTTATTAACTTTCTACCTATTAACCAAGCTTTAATTATCTTTCGTAACTACTAAATTTAATGCTTGCAACAAAACCTCGCAGCTGTTAATAAAACCAATAGCTAACTTAAAAAAGCTTTAGTAATTATTAATAATAAAATCGATTAATTTTAAAACGATTTTTAGGTTAAAAATAAAGCCTTAATAGCTAGTAAAAAATTCGGAAATAATATTTCGGCAGCTTTAATAACTGCTAACTATAATGCTATATAACTTTAAAGCTACTTTAAAAACAAAAATAACGCTTTAAAACTTAAAAATAACTCTTTAATAACTATTAACAAACAACTTTAAAGCCTTTTAAAAAAAGATAACACTTTATAGTCACTTTATAAAGCACTAAAAACTAAAAATGCCGACTTAATAGCTACTAACCTAATAATCTAGCGTTTTTAAAAAACCTTTAAAGCTATTAAAAACACTTTAATAGCTGCCGATATAAAGATTTTTAAGTTTAAAGCTAACTTTTATATTAAAAATAATATTTTAATAACTGCTAATTTAACGATTTAAAAGCTTTAAAAGGACTTTTAAGCACTTAAAACGATTTTAATAACCGTTAATAAAACCATAAAAACAATACGCTTCGAAATAATAACTGCTAATAAAATTAGTAATAAAACTATTTAACAGCTCCGCGATAATTTCAAAATTAAAAATAACGCCCTAACGGCAGCTATTAAAAGCGTTAAAAATAACGCCTTAATAGCCGTTAATAAAAAGAATCAATATCTCCAAAATGATTTAATAACTGCTACCAAGCTAAATTATTACTTGCGAAAGGACCTAGAAGCAAAAGATCAGGCCATTACAGCTGCCTGCCAGTCCTTCCAACAGCTTTAATAAGACCAGTACTACTAGTCTAACCAGTCACATTACCTGGAGTTAAGTCAGCCTTACTATCGTTACCGTCAACAGGGTTACCAGTCACCTACCCTATACTAGAAGGCACGTCAACACTAGAAGGGACCCTACCAGAAGGGACTCCAACAGCGCCAGCGCCCCCTCTAGAAGGCCTGGCAGTCACGTGCCAACTGGCGTAACCAGTCACCCTAGCAGTTAGACTTAGCGTATAACAGCAGTAGCAACAGTAGTGGCAACACTAAAAGCGGTGGAAGCATTTACTATGGGACCCTTTAGAAGCGCCGTCGATTTCTTAACGGCCTGTTACCGACCTGTGCTACTTTATTTGGTACCTTACCGACTTATACCACCCCGTTTAGCACCTCGTTTAGCACTTTAGATGCCGACTCAAAAGCCTCCGTAATACCTATTAGACGCCGTTAACGTGGTTGCTGTAGTAGTAAAAAGAAGAAGAAAAAGGCCACTACTAGTGGCGCCAGTTAGACCTTAGGTAGCATTTGCAAAAGCCACCTTATTACGCCCTTTAGCACCACCTTTAGTAGCACTACCAAAAGCGTTACCACTAATAGCGATGACCCCATTAAAAAGACTACCGAGACGTCCATGACGTCCCTTAAAGAGTCACCTGGCAAGGCATCTACCACCATTGAAGGCACCACCTTAAAGACCTCGACCCCCTCCTCCGTCATAACTCCCTCCGTCATGACCGTCACCGAGCCTGCCACGCCGGCAGCACTTGATAAAACCGTGACTCCCTCCGTTAAGGCCCCTATCGAGCCGCTGAAGACCCCTTAGAAGCCTTAAGCCACTTTCGACGGCACCGTTAAGCCTGCTATCGCAGCTACCGTTAAGACCTCTATAACCTCTACGATCGGGACCCTGAAGCTTACCGCCGTAGCTACTATAACCCTAGCACTATTTGCCAGCCTAGACGCGGGGAAAGTGCTGACGGTTAATACTACTTATAGCGGCGACCTAAAGGCTGAAGACTTTGACATAGTTACTTTAAAAGGCCTTTTATTACTTAAAGCCTATGGTTAGGACTATTTCGATGGCGTACTTAACGCCTTGCGCTACCCGCTAAAACCTGGTAACACCTAGGACGACGGCTTAGACCTTAACGCCGTTACTTTGTAGCGGTTCTTAACCTTTTTAACCCTTATGGCCTTAATGGGATATATTACTAGGCAGAACACTGGCGCTTAACCGTTACCCGGTAATACTTAATTAACCGATTTCGACCGTTAAAAGTTAAAAAAAAAGAAAAACTGCCAAAAGTGAGTTAATAGTCGGAATCGAACATTAATTTTCTGCTGTTTATAAGTTACGAAAAAAGTGTATAAATATCGCGTTTTTAGATAAAATTGAGATGTATGCGTTATAGTACTATAACGTAGCGCGTAACGTGGTATAGTACTTTACCGTTATTTAATATCCCCTATAACACCACACTACACTAAACATCTCACTGACTTTACTACTTTAACCCTTAACTACAACTATTTAGCAAAACCTTAACGACTTGGAGAAAGATTAATAAAAGCAATTACTAGCTGGAGGATATATAGGTACTTTTGCTACCGCAGTCGTACCGTTAAGTTTTTTGTACTTGTATATATAGTTATTTTAGTTTATTATAAATGGATAAACGAGATAAATAAATATGGCTAAGCTATAGGTGCTAGCTATAAAAAGAAAAGTTGCCAGTATTGGTTTATAGATATATGGCTACTACTTGCGGCAGTTGGCTACAGCTAACTAACATAAAGTGGTAGCTTTGGTAATGGCCTGGTAGCCTAACGGATTCAATCCCACGCCGGGATTAGTACTTTAGGCACTAGCTAAGTAATAATATATAACCACGTACCTTAGCCATACGTAGCTTTACCATAATAATATCAATTAATAACCATTATTAGTCACTATATTACCAGTATCGTACGTACGTAGTGATTAAGTGATTAGGTGATTATATTCACCTAATAATAATTTTATTTTAAATAAATTAATAAGCCGCGTCCTTTTTTTAAAGTAATAAAACTAATCTAACGTTAATTAATTATTAATATAATTAAATAAGCTATATAATAACGTAGTATTATTTTCGAATAAAATAGTAATATGTTTTACTTTAATTTTAATACTAAATATAATAATAAAAAGCGCGATTTTTTTATTTGTAATAAAAACCGCTTTAATAGCGGTTATTAATTTGCGTTAATTAAAATCGTTATAATATATTGTTAATATTTTTTAATACTGCTATATATATTAATTTCGATTATTAATACTAATATAATAACCCGTTTCGTTATTATTTTATATATTATCGGCTATTATTTTATATTTATTAACGGTTTGTTAAAATAAAAAAAATAAAGTTTTTAAAAAGTTTCGATTACCGGCGGCTTTACGTAAAATAGATTTAAGCTTCGTTTTTTTTAATTTAAATACTTTAATATGCTTTTATATATATCGTTATATTTATCGTTTAAAAACTACGGATTTAAAATAGTTAAATTTTAATAATTAATTAACTAAAATAATAACTCGATTTAAAATAACGGAAATGCTTAAAATATTAAATATTAATAATATAACGTAAAACGAAAAAATATTAACGTACCGACGGCTATTTATACGTTAAACTAAATATAAAAGGCTAAATTTTTAGCCTTGTTTAATAATATATTATTACTATTATTTTAAAATCGTAACTTTTTACTATTTAAACGAAATCGTAAAGCAAAATATTTAATATTATAATATTTTATTAACGCCGCTATATTATCGAAGTTTTTAAAACGGTTTTTTATATACCGAACGGTAATATATATACGGTTTTTATTAAAAACATTTAATATTTATAAATTAATACGGTTTATTAAACTAATACGCGTTTTATAGCGGTAATATTAATATTTAATTATCGTAAAATATAAATTTTAATAAAAAATATAGTAATAAAAAGCTTTAAAAACTATTATTTTAATATAAATAAATAAAAGTTATACGCGTTAATAAAATTAAAATAACTATATTTATTAAAACATTAAAAGCTAAATATTAAACTTAGCAGTATATATTAAAACTATTTATTTAATTAAGCGGTAGTACACGTTAAATTAATGCATTTACTATTAAAAACGAAGTATAAAAAAAACGGTTACGAATTAATATCGTTTTGCAATTTAATGTCCTTAACGTATAGGTCGTAGCCACACCGGAACCACGGAAGTAAGCCGATTTTAGGCCTAACAAGTACTGACTTCGTCCCTGATCAAAGGCAAAAGGCAATAGATATGAATGCACGAAGAGGCGCGTCCGGCAATGAACCTCGAGAGATGATCATGTTGCAGTATACGCTCTCATGTCTAGAGACAGGTAATAGTGAATCAGACGTACATAAACATGATATTTGCGTTGTTCCCGATCTATTATTAACGAGAGCATCAAGCTCTTGCGGAAAAATGACGAAGGACGAAAGGAATTAAAAGAGAGTTATAAAGAAAGGTGAACATGACGCGAAGTTCAGATGCCCGGACGGGTTGGGTGGATTGAAGTCGGCGCGATGCCAGCCACAAGATGGGCGGGGCCCGGTGGGCAGAGCCCATGGGCGTCCCAGTCAGCCACCAAGCCGAATTATGAGGACAAGCCACACATCGAGCCTCTCAATGTTTTAACATTAGAAAGTCTATCGTCACCTAACCCGACACGGCATCGAAATCAAACCAGTCTGGCGCGTTTCGCCGATGACTTCCCAGAGGCGAAGATCTCATGCCCTAGCATAACATCTGAAGTCATGGTGTGATCTCGCAACAACACCAGCAGCGCATTGCCACGATATCAGCCAAACCCGGCAGAGGGTCACCATTCAACATGCAGCGCCGCGCTCTCACCCGCCGTCTCTCACTGCTCCCAGCCGTCAAGCCTCGATCCCCGACAACACCCCGCCTTACGATAGCTCGAGCACAACTCGCCTCACAAGCTAGACCACAGCTCCCCTTCCTCTCCACACCCCTAGCCGGCCAAGGACAATTTCGATACCTTACGACAGAGCGCAAACGATGGATAGTATTCGAAGTATACCGGGGCTTCAAGTTCACACTCTACTTCTGGGCCATGGCAGGATGCTCTCTCGTGGCATTCTGGTGTGTACAGCAAGAATGGTTCGAGAGACAATGGCCATCACCCCATGAGTGGTCCTTTATCAGCAGAGTTCGGTTCCGATTTTGCAACCATAAAGCCAATGAAAAGGGTCTAATTAAGATAGAATGGCCTGTCATTTCGCAATCCATCACCAATCTCATCGAGCGATTGGAGGACAGGAATCTAGACGGCGAAGGACTGCAGGATCTAATTGAGGGCGGCATCTGGATCGACGGGATCGGGAACTCGGGGCTCGATATCCAGACAAAGAGCGAGAATTGGAGGAGAGGATACTATGAGGCTTTGATGCTGGCAGCAAAATGCGCCGAGCATCTCGACGACCACGTGCTTGACACGACGAGGAGAATTGTCTTTCCCGCCGAGCACATGATCGGGCCCTCAAACCCCCACCCGAAACCTATTCCCTTCGGCTCGGCGAGTGCGCCCCATGAAGAGAACTGTATACGCGCGTTTGTCGAGCCCGAGACATTCTACATGCGCATCCTCACCACGAGGGGCTTCTCGACGAAACAAAAGATGGATGCCGCGCTAGGTTACGCATCATGGCTTGATTATAAAAACATTCCTGACGCCGCCACCAGGATGTACGAATGGGCATTATCCATCGCATCCGAGAACACCTCGCAAATGGACCTCCCCTATGATACCCAATCCTACGTCATTAAAGAAGGCACCCGCCACCCCGCCTCCAACATCCTCGCCTCTCTCACGGCCATCGGCGCTCACAAAGCCCGCAACGACGATATAGCCACCGCCCTCCCCATCCTTCTCTCCGTTCTTCGCGCTCGACGCTCCCTACCACAACCCTCCTCAAATATTCCAACCACAACATCTAATCAACACACACTTATCGACTCTGCCTGGGCGCCCCAGAACATATTAAACACGATAACCCACCTAGTATCACCGCCCGCCTACCCCCCGCCGCCCCCCTCGGGCGAAGAGCCACCAGTACGAGACGCGAAGGAGCTCTGCGAGGAAGCAGGACTCAACCTTTACATCGGGGAGATAATCTACGCCTCTGGAAGTTCGCACGAGGACGGTATTGCATGGACGCGTGAAGCCGTTGACTTGGCAGAACAGCAATTGCATACTCTAAAAAGCGAGAAAGATGTTGATGACGAGGCGAAGAGGACGTGCCGCGAATGTCTGAGCTCTGGACTGGGTAATTGGGGGATGATGGTCGAGAGACTTATAAGGGAAGAGCATGCCAGGAAAGAAAAGGTTGAGAGTGAGGGTGCTGGCAAGGGATGGTTGGGGCTTTGGGGTAAAAGCAATGGCGATGGGGCAGTGAAAGATGAGAGTAGTGTGGGACGATGGGAGGCCGAAGGTTCGGTCGTTAAGGAGAGGGTGAGACGAGCGCAAGATGTGCTGGAAGAGGTGGAGAGGCCGAGCAGTCTGCTCGGTGCTGCTTTGAATGTCTTCAAGGCTTGAAGTCACTCACTATTCATCCGTTGCAATGTGGAAGATAGGAGAGGAAGAGAAAGTGAAGGGGATATTGTATATGCCGTTTGTATCTCTCTCATTATTTTGCCATGACAAGGTTGTAATATTCAGTAAGGTAGGATAGTCGGTCTACATGCAACTGAGCATGAAACTCACAGGTTTCTAAATCAAGCGCAAGCATAACATGTGATATAATGGACGGACAACTATTTTTAAGTCCCTTCTGCCTAAGCTATCCAACTGAGATTATACCTTACAATATGGTCACGGTCAACTTTACGCGAGACTACGCGCGCTGTCATGTGTATAGAAATTGCTATTAGGTAGGCTTATCAATAAAATGTAGAGCATGTATATCCCAGTTTGAGATAATTCTAGCATCGTGATCATTGAAGTAGGAGATGGATTCGCGGACACTGTTTGCTCTCACTGATGGACTATTTCAAGCTCGATATAGTCTTTATGTCATGTTTTGTCGTCACCAAGTCTAGCTTTAAGTTAGGACTGCACGCTTATACCAAACCTACACCTCACAAGGCCCGGTCTCCCCTCTCACACTTTCCGGCGCCACCAGTCGTCAATGCCGACATCATCCCACCTTAGTTGACCTCCGACCTCCGACTATATGCATCCTCGCCACACCCTGAATATCACTTATGGTTCTCGTTTAAGCACGCAGAGACGAGTTACCATCGTCTGTGAGACGTATGAAACGCTGATGGGCTCGGTGAAAAGTCTCTGCCGCCCATCAACAGAATGTCAGCTTCGTCAACTATCTGACGGCGGTGCCTGGTGGATAAAACTTCCACGACCCAGCCGCCCATGACCGACCCCATCAACCTATTCCAGCCTGGTGCTGTCTCCGAATGTAAGAACAAGGACGTTCCTGCACGAGGATCTAGGTTTCCTGTGGGTCTGTGAAAGAGGGTTCAGCGTGCAACCACAAAAGGATGCATCGAAAAGGTTGCCTACGACGAACATGTCATTTGCGTCGTACAACCCACTACTTATAAGCATCGCCAGCGATCTTTCCCTAGTCTCTGATGCTGAGCTCGAAATTTTGTTGTGCAAGACAATCATAACGGAGTTAACTTCGCTTCTCGTGCCATTGTGGGCTGTAAGAAGCATCTCTTTGATATTCATTTATCTTGATATAGTTGACGGGTGGATTATAAGGATGAACGAGGTCGTCTAGTACTGCAATGGTAGCTCTTGATCTTTTGGAGAAGCTCTGGAGGATCAGGGTGACCCAAGCTACCCTGAAGGGACTCGCACCCCAAGGCAGGATGTTACAGCCGAATTTGGGTCGGTAACTGATAACCTATAACTCATTAAGGACTCTCTTGCCCTCATGCATCAATAACTATTACCCGGGTAAGTACATACCGAGATTGTTGATCCGAAGAAATTCCAGAGATTTGTTAAGCTGCAGAGGAAAGTCTTCCGTCCTTTGCCGCTCTCGGAAGAAAGCCCGCATCCTACATCGCGATAGAATTATTTGTAGGAGCTAAGTTTTGACGCCCCTGAGCTTACGGGGCGGATCACATGAGACATAACGTGCATCATGCTAATAGAAAGGTGAAGTGAAGGCGGGGAGAGCTTGGACGAGACAGCAGAAGGGTAAAAAAGTCCATAAGTGCAGTGTGAGAAGGGGCGAGAGGCGATGATCCAAGGGCTGGATTGATTGTTTGTTGGGGAAACACATAGCAGGGGGAGAGGAAGAGGGGAAGTGGATGTACAGAGAAAAAAATGGGACAAGAGTGAGGTCTAGAGGAATGATACTGAGAAACAGTTGGGTCGGCGTGAGATGAGAATGAAGTGCGCTATTGGGACCCTACGTTCGATAGTGACTCGTGGGCGTGGGCATGTTTTCGGCGGATGTGAGACGCAAGAATCTGCATATCGTCGGGGAACAGTGGTTTGTTGATTTCGGCTACGTCATCTCTTTCTGGAATCGGCGAGACTCAGACAAGAATGGAGGTGTAAGGACGTGAACCGTGACGGGAATGAGCGAGCGTTGAATGCTAGTGCGAAGGACTTTCGAGCAAATCTGGCCAGCTGAACCCAAGAACTGCAGACCTCCTCGATAATCAATGTCCGATTCCGCTACCTGGACTGGATGCAAAGGAATGCGGAGCGTCGCAGGAACGGACAAAGAGAAAGCAGAGGTAGCAAACATACCTCGCACCCCGAGCCGACTGAGAATGATGAAAGAAGGAGTGAGGGAGGAAGTGGAATATAGACTAGCCAACGGTCGTCCGATACTGTCGGTATCAGGGTGGTAAACAAAAGACGTTGATGGGTGTGGTCTGCAACAGCGTACCACGGTTTGCCAGCGTCACATTCTTCCCGCCGCTTGCGCAATGTAATACTCGCACGCTTATCTGCCGAGCCCATAGTGCTGGTGTCCGGGGTTACACTTGTGTACCTGATCGGAATGCTTATGTGACTAGGGCTAGATTCGGCAGCTCGGGGTATGCTCATAGTACGGGTCGACGTACACCTCGAGTGACCACGATGAAGTTCAAGTTGCTTCGGTCCCATCTTTTCTGAACAGAGTAAGATCGCTATGAGTTACATGCGCTTGCTTGAATTACCTATATGTACACATTGCGGGGCACGCATCTCACATAGTTTACATTGAGATCCTGTATGATCACCACTTCGACTTCAGCAAGTGATGCTCTGTCCTCGTTCCGGCAAACCCATACGTCGAGACAGATATGCTGCATAGTTTGCATCAGTCTCCGCGCTCTCTAATGGAAATTTCTGCATTTGTATATCCTCAAATAGCCCCCATGGTTCTTGTTTTGGCACATGCCTTCAGGTATTTCATATTTCCATCTCAGCCGGCGTGTGAGTATCATTCCCTTAACATTCCAGGCCTGCTGTACATGATCGTAGTCGTACTGCAAGCGAAGTGGCGACATGTACTCACAACGACATAGGATCACCGTAGTCACAACCAGGCGTGCCGCATACCACATGCCCTTAGAACCGCAAACGGCATCATAGATGCGATGTTGTACCGGCACATCGCATTCTTCATGACACCATTCCATCGCCAACATGGGCATCGCGTATATTGTACGGAATCCACTGGTTGTTCTGTCAACGCCTCTGGCACTGAGAAGACCTCCGTTCCTGGCCGCCACCATGGTCTCACTTTGTTCTTCACTGCGCATAAATCATGAGCTGTGAGCACTTGACTATGATGAGATAGCTTTGCACTTCAAGCTTCTCTCAATCTATAGAAACCTGGTATTTTTCATACTACGTTGTTGAGTTCTTCACCTTCTCGCAAGTCCGATTTCCATAGCCCGTACTTCCCCCACACAGTACCCACGTCACGACGAACAAGCTGTCTCTGGTAGAGAAGAAATGTCGCAACCCGATCGACTTTCATTTCAAGGGAACCAGCGCTGGCCTACGATCGAGTATCGATGTCCTGATTACGATAAGGAACCGATCAAACGGACAATGTCTTATATTCAGATCTCCACGCTAGAGCTTGCGAAGGACGCTTGCTGGTACTTCAACATGGAACAAGAAGCGCGATGTGCCCAGGAAGACAAGGATTTTATCGCGAAGGAGGTGTTTAAACTCCTCGACGAAAGAGTGGCGCGTCTCAGGCATGCCTTCACGATACCAAAAGACATATATGAGGCGCTGGACGAGTTCAAGACGAATCAAGTCTTCATGTCCAGATTCCCAGGGCGTGAGGACTTGATCGATGACTATTTGGAGCGAGAGAGGCTGCTCGAGACGCAGAGACAAGTCTTCAAACAAGATATATTTGCGAGACACCAGTTTAACGACGAAAAAAATCTTGAATGGTTTCACTATGCGTGGTTCGACATAGTCCGCTACCTGAGAGTATTTGCGCACCAAGATCCGCATCACTTCAAACAACTGAGGAGTGATCTTGAGCCAGTTCTAGAGATGTCGAGGCAGAGAGGCTCCGTCGCCCCGGTTAGGCAATAGGGTGTATCGTGGGCTGTGTTATACCGTATTGGTGTGGAAGAGGCTCCGCATTGGACTATTCAATTTCGGCATCCTCGCTGGTCTTATAAATCACTTCACCAACCTATTTGACCTGAAGAGGAATTTCATTCTCTACGCTCTTTTGCTCGCTTAGTCCGGTACACACGATGTTGCTTCTGGGTTTCAGATCTCGTTTCGTTATTGTTTCAACACTGGAGATCTCTATTAGTTAGCTGAGATAGATTTATCAAGACATTCATTTGGGTCCCCTATATGCATGTTTGCGCTCTGCGTCCACGCCCGTAGCTTGATTGTTATATAAAATGTATATGCCGCTACGTCATGATACAAATGGGGAAGCCAAAAGTGAATGTGATAGAAAAATATTGCTTTAAGCCTTCCTGTCCTAAGGTTTCCTCCATTTTGACCTACCGAGACTTCTCATTCTCTTTGGGGACTGGAAATGTCGATGGGGGGGAAAAGATGCCGACATTTGCCAATAGGGCCGACAGGACTAACGCATATTCTGAATGTGCTACTCGACGAAAGACACTGGTTGTATAAAGACGAGCTAATGAGATAGCAAGCATAGTACCTAATGTCATGGGCTCGCAGACAGATAAGGTGCGAGCGAGCGGCAATTCAGGGTTGTAGGCAAGCTTCTTTGACAGTACAGATTAGTCACTACAGGATCCTACTGTCGTACAAAGACCAAGGGACGTGACAAAAAGAGGCTGAGCGGCAGACTGGGAGGGCCAACATACCACGATGGTGAGATGAGTGGCATGTTGCAGGTATGCAGCTGTTCTGTGATACAGATCCAGCTGGTGGGGCTGATTCGCAGTTGACAGGAAACCTGTGTCGCAGTGCTCAACTGCGCCGCCCTTTGACCGGGTGTGGCGGCACTCATTTGTCACCTGCAGGCGACTCAGGGTGGTCCCACATGAGGCGTCGTCATCCTGTCTTGTCACTAATCCCAACTGGGAACAGGCACCACCATTCTTCAACGACCACCTGTCTCTCTCCCGTCTTCAGCGCCAAGTCCTAGACATCCCGCCCTTCCTATCACTTCATCCTCCACTTCATCTCCATCAGCCAATATTCCATCGTCAACCACACAACACGACACCATACTTCATTTTATTTGTAACACCATCACGGCCATACATCGCATGCGAGCCTAGATTAACTACACGTCAAAATGCATCTGCGATCCGTCATCGCCGTCGCTGGTGGTCTCGCCACCGCGTCCAGCGCCCTACTTCTGCCTCCCGACGTTCCCGATAGCGAAGTCGTTACCACCCTCCCCATCGCTGAGAGCCCCTTCGATATCCCCCAGCTCCTCGAGCACTACAACGTCCTCGCCGAACAGACTGTGAATGTCAAGTGCCCCGGCTGTCTGCGCGCCAAGCACCACCCCAAGCGTCCCACCAACCCCAAAGGCAAGGACCACAGGAAGGCCGAGCAGAAGCCTGAGCTGTCTCCCGTCGCCGGCAAGCAAGAGAAGGAGGCACACCACGGCAAAGGCGGACATGTCCCGGGTCACCATAAGGGCAAGCCTCACAAGGAGATCCCGAGCCATTTGAAGCTCGACTTCACGGTCCAGCAGACTGACAACGGCGACATCCTCGCCGTCAACGGTTTCGAGCTTTATCCCAACCCCGACCCCTCCCGAGGTCTGCCCCTCGCCGCTGTCCTTCCCGACAAACACCCCAAGCACCACGGCAAGCAGGAGCCCAAGGATGCCCTCGACGAATTCCTGAATCACGCCTCCCACGTCAATGGCCACGGCATCCCAGAGCACGCCTACAAGACCCTCGGCTTCGGCATGCACAGCTACGCCATTCCCACCACCGACATGGAAGACAACGCTCTCGTCAACGTTGAGCTGCAGATCATGGAAGTCGGCGATGTCTTGATCAACGGCATCCCCGATGTCGTTGTGTCTCTCGTCCAGACCAGCTCTGGTAAGCTCGCCATGGCCAACATCCAGACCATCGAGAGGACTGCCGAGAGCCCAATGGGCGGCCAGAAGGACAAGGAGTGCACCACTATACTTTGCCGCTGGAAGGCCGCGCTGCTGGGTCCCTTCCGCAAGGGATGTGGCCGCAAGGGTCCTGGCATGGCTGGCGATCACCCCCCTCCTCCCCCACACCACGGACACCACGGACATCACGGACATAAAGATCCCGAGCACGAGCACGGACATGGTCTCGTCCGCTTCGCCGCTAAGTTCCTGACCAATATCGTCCTCCCCGTCGTTGTTGGTATCCTCGCCGGTATCTCTGCCGGTCTCATCGGCATGATGATTGGCACCGTCATCGTCTACACCTGGCGCTTTTTCTTCCGTCGCGGCAGCAAGCCACATGGCTGCCGATACTCCCGCCGCTGCAAGAAGGCTAAGCTTCAGGATGCTTCGGCGGAAGATGAGAAGTCTGGACTTATGGTCAACGAGGAGGACATTGAGGCTCCACCCGCTTATGTCGAGAATGGAAAGGGACAGATTGAGATTTAAGAGACTGGCTATAATTTGCCGGGTCAATGTGTCGAGTAGAAGAGCTTGATAAGGCATGGAGCGGAACGGGTGTTCGTGTGTGAAGCCATCCAAACGGATGACGAGGTTGTACAATACGCTGCTTTATTTGCTTGTGTAGGTTACTACTGTCTTGTCAGACACAAATTTCATTTCTTCCGTTTAAGAATTCTACAGTTGTCAGGCCTCAAAACGGCTTCCGACGTACACGTTAAGGGCATCGAAATTGCAAAACGATCGCCCTTCAGGGACGTTGATCAGTGGCTTACTTGTCCGCCGAAGAATTCGCTACTGACCTTATACAATCGTGTGGATCGGCTGCTCTGTTGGCTTTGGGGTGGATGAGATCGTTATATGACCTTGAGATGCAGATAGGTATGGATCTTACGAAAGTCGTACCTAGATCCCCAACTTGCCGAAACTTAGGGGCAGGCCCCCTTTAATGAGTCACCGATAAATGTGTAGGTCAGGAAAGAAGAGGGAAAATTGCAGACTGAAGAGACGAAGAAGGGGTCGCCGTGAAGTAGAGAGCCTACAGAGTCCAGCTTTGACTGGCATATGACCCGTGGGGCAGACGGTGATGTATCGGGAGCTCTGTGTTCTCGTTCTGTTTTGTCGACTATGCTCTGCTGTGTTTTGGGGTCTTGATATGGACTGCGAAGGGGAAGGTCAAGGGGAGGGCCGTGAGCTTCGCTATTCCTCGTGGACTTGGTCAACCATGTTAGGCTCCTCCAGACTCGTACCAAGAATTGGCAGCCCTATAGACTGGAAGCTGAGGGGTGGGCATAGTTGAGATGCAAAAAGGAAGAATGGAGGAATGAGCTCAACTTTCATGAAAGCAAACCAGTTCCTCGGCAGGCATTTCCTGCATCCTCCGTCCGGAGCCTATTGGTGCCATGTGGTAGCGCTGAAAACGGAAGTCAACATGGAATGAGAACGGCACACGAGTCCCAGATGAATAGACTGTCACACGAATACAAATCTGATGATATTTCTGTAGGTGTTGAATCGACTCTGTTGGCATGTGGGTGAACACGATGCCATCCATATTGATGTTGGGAATGTAGCATTCTTCGGCTTCAAGTCTGGCGATGTGCGTCCGCGTTGGAATAGCATGTGCATCAGATTGCACTAAGGCGGGTTCTTAGTGTTTCCCGAGTTGGATCTTCGCCTCGCGTGTGGAAGGTAACCCAACCTCACACATCATTCCATCGTCGGTGTCTTCACGTTTCGGTGCAACACAACCCAAAGTGAGATTCCAGTGAGCTTGTACTAGCACCTTTATTGACGATGGCCCATTCCACATCCCGAGATTGGCTTCAAACACCCTGAACGTGCGCAGAGTATTCTTCCGGTCTGTGACCCATAATATCTTACTGTGATGCTCTCATGGAAATTCCAAGCATCGATACTTGGCCGAAGAAAAGGACGACAAGCATTCCTGAAAGCCCACTCTCAGAATTCTGTATTCCATACCCACAGGTTGATCATAATCCGCTGCTACGCTCCCATTTTCCTAAGCTGCGAGATACAAGCATTCCTTCAACTTTCCTGTTGGTCGCTACCGCAACGGCAATCCTCTGTATCGAGAAGCATTTCTCAGTTCCAGTGGAACTTCATAATGTGTCACGTTACGTTGACGCGATATCGTGGGAATGAACATCGCGCCCATGCAACAGTGTAGTAACCTGGCGACGTAGATGAAGCGCCGTCTTTGTTCTCAATTACACATAAATTGCGCAGTCAGGACATACAGAAGTTCGACATGGCTCTCTTCATCGTAAGCTCTCTTGTCACCGACTTCTCTGCGATATCTCATATTCCCTTTGCTTTCGCGGCCTTCTAGCCGCTATCTGCACACATTCATATCAGCCCAACACTCAGGTCTTGAGGAGCCTTCTCATTACTTGGAAGCTTGCCAACTGATCCTACCGTATCAATTGCACACTACTCTCGTCTTACAGCATGACCTCATCGGAAGACGACCACGACCCCTGGCCTTTTCGCAAGTACGAATCGGCGAATATTTTGGAGGCGAATGAGTCCTTCGAACGCACGATATACATCGAGAAAATGAAGATTCACAGCTTGGGTGTCTTGAGAGCAGCCCACAAAGTGGGTGATGCGATCATATCGGAACAGAACAGCCGTTTGGCAAAATGTGAACAACTTGACCCCCGCACGGTCCTCCGAGAACTCGATCAGCAGCAATTCAGCGATTCGGCAGTCTACGACGAGATTCTCGCTCGTCTAGAAGATAAAGACAAAACAAGCGCTCTCGACATCAATGAAAAGCTACGGCTTGAACTTATGCAGTACAAGAGAGATGAAGACCTGATTCTCGATCAAACTTGCAACGAAATCATCGAGATATCACCCGGCGACGATATGATCCATCTCGACAGCGTTGACTTTATCCCAGAACCCGCTTCGAGTAGCAGTAGTGATTCGAGTGACGACAGCAGCAATCCGAACTTGAGACAGCTCGCTGTAGCAGAAGAAACCGCTTCTGGTGTCGGTAGCGATTGGAGTGACGATAGTTACTATCTGAACTTGAGACGGCTTGCTGTAGTAGATGCGAAAGCTGCGTTCACCAAAATTTCGCGATTGCACAGCGAGAATCAGTTTGGGGCGCTTCATGTTGATCTTACTGAAGCTTTCAATTCGAAGCGCTTACAGCTGCAGAGCAAAGCAGAGAAACGGATGGACGATCGTAGGGCAGAGAGCGAGTCAAGCTGAAGCGACATGCCGATACTGAGGCTTATAGGGGTAATTATAGGGTGGCACGGAGAGCCAGAAAACCTCAGAAAATCGGGTTATGAGGTGTACGGATATGAAACGGGTTGGTCGTGGAGGGTTTCCAATACTTGTGGTTCACCGTATCCCACATCACTCATTTACTTGAATTAAAGATCGATGGGATCACACACACTCATTTATTGCTCAGGTGAGCAAAGCTATTGAGTTTTCAACACTGAGGCTCATCTACACTTTGTCGTCTAGTCTTACGTTCATTTCAAAATACTACTAAATCAACACTCTTTGAAATCTCTTAACATTATTCAACATCACCAGCAGTCTGTCGGTTAAGCCTTTTGCGTTTTGACCCCTCCTTTTGATAGAAGTTGGCGCAGAATCTGCCCCTTACGCCAGTATGGTTGAGATGCTCGCCAGTTCTTATCCTTACATGTCGCGCCTGCCATGCAAATTGACGGCGATGGGAAAGAATAACATGTTATGTCCTCTTAGAGTACTAGGTCTATCAAAAGTCAATAGGTTCAAGTCGCCTTTGACCTTGTCTGTGAAATTCATATATTACCCGCTCTGCTCCTTTGCAGAAGCGACTTTCAATGTTGTTAAGTTGAAAGTATTTGGGATCAGCTTGAAATACGGGTCGCTGGAACCCCAGTCGGATCAGACAGACATAAATGGCAAGAACCGCTATGGGTCTATGAATAAGACTTTGATTTGACAACAAGCACCTGTCACTCGCAGCACGAAATGGTGACAAGAAATGATGAAATGGTAGTCTTGGAGATGGAACTGTATATGTATCGAGACTTAACTCAACTGATTAAAGTCCCAAGAGCGCAAAAACTTTAAGCCTGCCCGTCACCCATTCAACCCAAAAACGAAGGGAAGGATGTAGCTTACATTGCCGGCCACTTATTGAAATGTGACACATGTTATGTTGTGACTTTAGTCGAAGCCTGCGCCTCGGGCATGTAAAATGTATCATGCAATGCAATCATGGTAGCAAAATCTGGGACAACTTGAACTTTGATTAGGGTTGCTAAATCTTGATACCATAGCCTACACAGCCTCGTTCCGATCTCGGAGTATCTGAGTTTATCAACGGCTTTGGCGATTTAAGATGTAGACACCCAGCGTGTGCTACACGTTATGTGGTATCTCTAGCGTGGCCCCATTGATGAGTATACTGACTCTTCTGTGCTTGTCCTTGGAAGCCAGATGCCAATGGGCGGTCTAGTTTACCCTGTCGAGAAACGAACGTGGGCGAACGGGTATGGAAGATAAAAGGAGAGATTGCTTCCGTATGAGATTGCTTGTACGTGTTGTGGAAGAGACTTGTGAAGTTTGTAGGCGTGATACAACTGTTGCCCTATTCGCTCGAGTCTTGTCGCAAAAGGCAGTAGAGCCCAGTATCACGTCGTATCAGGCCAGATTGGGCTTATTCGTGGTCGCAAAATGTGGGTAGCAATAAAAAATGAGTTAAAAGTGATTATGGGAGTGTGAACCGGGCTCATGCCGAAGACAAGCGTTGGGGCAAGTGAATATGAGACGAGGAACGAGTGATAGGCGAAGCAAAAAAAAAGAAGCAAAACTGGGCTATGAGATTGGTAGTGATCGGATGCTGAAGAGCCAAGAATAGAATATCGATCCAAGAGGACAAAGCGATCATGTCTGGAGTGCTGACATGATGTTGCTCCAAGTTGGGGTGAAGTCTATGTTGGGACATGACAACGAGACAGACCCTCACTTCGAGGTACTAATTGATCATGGGCCGAGCAACATAGGACATTTTCCACAACGAATATGGTTGCAGGGAGGCGGGCATGTCCCGACGTCCATGAGGTTTTTGAAACGGTCGGGACATTTGCAGCATGCCCATCCACCAGCAGTCTTAGGGAATTTTGCTGGTTTCTCGCGAGGAGGTTCTAATACGGGTTTCTCAGGTGCCATGTTTGTCTGAAAAGCCAGTGCTGGGTGGTGATGGACGAAATGTGCGCATTTGAAATGCAAAGTAGCCTGGAGTCTTATCGTACCTCGTTTCGTTGCGTGCGCGTTTTTTTGAGCGATGATTGACTTTCAAGCACTTCGACTTGTCAGTATGGTTGACGCGACGGGTGTGGACTAGTGAGCAGTATTAGAGTCAGTAAGGGCTCTTTGAGCTGCGTTGAGTACATGTTGATATATCTTAAGAAGAGACGTACGCACATGAGGATATGAGTGTATGGCTCGCTGGAAATTATTGAGCCGTTTATAGAGGTGAATGCGTTTGAAAGGGCCGTGCTTGGTTGGGATACAGTGAAGAAAAGGTGATACTGCGTGATATCTTAGCTTGGTCGGAACCTGGGCTCCCTCCTTATATAATCGTTGGTGGCAGAGAGAGGTTCACTATGCTGATCAGCTGATTATCCGAAAGTGTCACCGCTCGCTGTCTTGTGTCCATGATGGAACGCGTGGTACCAGTCAGTACGCCGCGTATGACGCAGTGGCAAGAAACCACTAACTGGCTTTCGGATACAACGAGGAAAACCATGAAGGAAACCACTGATAAAATTGACACACGGCTCGGTCCAGGACACCTGCGGATGATATGTTCTGTCCGTGTGGTTGTACTATAGGGCTAGAAGCGGCAACAACTGTGGCGACGCATGCCATAACTGGTACGTGTGCATACACAAGTACACCTCCAGAATGTACGGGTGTTGGGGGCCGGTTTGGTCGCAACAAGAAGCTTTGCTTACAGCGACGGCGAGAAGAGAAAAATGATCCTTGGAGATAATTCGGGATCATCCTCAAAACCAGTGATATTCAAAGTCTTGCGCACAAGGCTATGTCACATCAAAGATCGGGTTCCTAGTGGTCCCTCAGCTTCAATGTTCCTTCGTCTTGAGGCTAAACACCGAACGTCAAGATCAGCAGATGTGCACATCGGATGAGTCAAAGACTTTGTGCACGACGCAGGCCTGTACATGCCGCCAACTGGATTGAAAACCCCATAGGAATGAAGGACGATACGCCAAGTCGCGATAGAGAGGGCCGATGCCTTAGTTGTTGCACGTAGGTAATGACATCCGAGGGATTAGTCGTAGCCAATGAGATGATTTGTGTAAGGAAAGACAGGACACCGAAGCCACTCATATCGGGATACACTGAGATTGAGCCGTTCCGCTGCCTTTGACAGCAAAGAGGTAACTTGTGCCTGATCACGTCGCCAGAAAAGCTCAAAGAAAACACTCTGCTTGTGCATGCCAGCTACAAGAACAACCTCGGAGTGAGACTTGAGGACAACCAACAATATGTAATAGGATGCCCCAGCAGCTCAATCCTGAAGGGGATCGGTGTGAGCCCTTACAGCCGTGGCAAACAAATCGCGTGAAGGCATGTGAATGACGATGAACGCGTCGAGTGTCGTACCTGTTCGACGTCATGAAACATGGTTCGCGATAACAGGTTTGATAGTGGCCCCTGAGAATAGACGGAGATAAGACCAGTTGGTAGCACACCGGGCTCTATGCTGTCGTATCCGGAAGAACGTAGTACAAGTTACAGTCGCCGCTAACAAACAAAGAAATATGATGCAAGGGGCCAATCAAATAGGTGTCCTAGTAACCATATGAGATGTTCCACTGAGGAATTTAAGCTTCGCGTGCGATTTATCCTTCTATGTCTTCCTGGAGCCGTACCCGTGGGGTTGTCACATTGTTCTTCATTCACGTGTATAGAACAGCTTGCACGACTGATTATCCATGGTATGTCGAGCAAGCTCAACGCATTTGACCCGAAGCATCAACATAATCGTGTCTTGCGCCTCTGCTTGTACAACTAAGAGATTGTTATCGATGTTTGCCCATCAAGAAGCACGAGTGCTCTCTATCAACATATATTGAACTTAGCAATACTAGGATCATGATCCGAGGTCTTGTCATCGTACGACAACCAGCTGTTGATATGTAGGTGTTCCAACTGCGCGCCCTTACCGAGCTTCTTACTGACCAAAACATGATCAAGCTCTTGCATGTTCTGGTTATAGACGTAGCTGTACTGTTCCTCCTCCTCAATACCCACGACCTCGTCAAGATCCTCCAGTCCCGAGACTTTCAATAATTCCTCCACGGGCGCAACGAACTGATACTCGTTGTAGTCGCCTAGGACTACGACACGAGCCGAGTGGTCTTTACGCAATATTTCGGCCACGAACTCGCCTGTCACGGTGGCTTGAGCAATGCGCTGCTCTACGCCGCCATTGATGGGTGGTCGCGCATCTCCGTGCAGGCTAGTCGAGCCGCCCTTGGAGGCGAAATGCACATTGACGGTGAACAAGGTTTGACCCTTTTTCGAACCACTACCAACGAGCTCCCACGCAGCGACGAGAGGTTTACGAGAATCTGTCCACGCCTCATTTGTTGGGTCGATGAGGCCCGGGTTGTACTTCAGTGCAGGACCAGCAACGACTTCGTTGGCAGTTACAGAATTGCCGATGACGGCCGCACTGCCGCCCTTGAGCTGCAACACGTCGGGGCGATACAAGTAGGCGTTGCGAATGTTTCCGCCGGGAGCACCGCCATTCTCGCCGTCAATGGGGTTGATGTACGTGTAGTTATACGTCACACCCCCTGGAAGTCCGGCAATAGCGGCTGCGAGCGTAGATAACGTAGTCCCAGAGTCGACGGTTCCGTCATCTTTCTCGCCGTTGTTGTCCTGAATTTCCTGTAGGGCAATTAGATCAGGCGTCCTCATATAATCCACGATAGAGGCGGCCACGGCAGCGACATGTTTCGCAGAACCCGGGTAGAAGTTCTCGATGTTGTAGCTTGCCACCGTGATGCCCGAGCAACTACCAGTGCTGACCAGCTTCGTAGGGCCTGGGGTAGTGGGCTCTAGAGAGGACTTCACGGTTAGCTTGGTCAGGGGCTGTATCTGGTAAAACCCAAACGCGTATGTTAGAACGCCTGTGATATCCTCCAGTAGATCGCCCACTTTCCCGTCGTCGGCGTTGTAGGTGCCGTCTAGGGGAGTACTGATGAGGATTGACTCGGGGTTACCGTCTGTTCCATACTATTAGCAAGATTCTCCTTCGCTCCGAGTGTGCGGAAATGCCCGAATTCAACACAGGAAATGAGATCGATCTTACCTTTCGAAGAGACAGTGAGACCAGTGCGCTCATTCTCGCCAGTTGTAGCCCAGGAGCCGATGATCCACGTGTCACCATATTGATTGGGTCGGCCAACAGCACGGGCATTCTTGACTATGACATATTCGCCTGACAAGCTCTCCCAGAAGTCTAGGCCGTACTTATGAGGCTGGAGAGTTGGGTTCTTGGAAGAGATCAAGCTCTTGTTGCCTGGCACCGCGAACACATCGCCACCATCTAAGCTAGAGTACTGTTTAGTTGGGGGCTTGAGTTTGTCGCCAATGACCACAGCGTCAAACGTGCGGTTGTGCTCAAGCACGGACGTTACATTAGGAAACGTAATCTCGGTGAGTGGAAGATAGTCCAGACTTGAGCGGTACTCGGAGACCTCGCCGTCAATGACGATGACGTCTCCAGGCACGATGCTGGTGTTCTTAGCTAACTGGGTCCCGTAGACATAGATGCTGTCAGAGACACGACTGTCACCAGTCGGCTTCAGCGAGCGCATGTATAGGCCGTATTTGCTCTTAGCCGTGACCACGCCCGTCACACCCGTCACTTTCTGTCCAGAAAATGGCGATAGGAACTTGTCGCCGTTGATTTGGCCGATGCTCTGCGCGGCCGCAGTCGCGACGGCTATGGCAGCGACCGTGACACAGGTGAGGATCCTCATGCTGATGATACGGCGACTAACCCTCTCTTGGATGAGTAGGTATGAAGCCGAATCGGCGGCGGATGATGTTAAGCGAGTATCGAAGATGAGAACAAAGTCTGAGCCCAGAAAGCGGCAACACAACAGGGAGCGACTGTCGCCATATTTGTAATAGTTGTCTTCTTCGGCCGCCCGGCAAATACAGAGTCCAAGGTTCCGGAGAGATTCGTGCGATCGAGATATGTAGTCGCAGAGGCCAAAAGTGGACTACTCTATTGATTTCAAAAGTGTTGGCAACAATCGTCAAGCCAGTAAGAACATACCAACCGCAAGTTGAAGACACGTTCTTGGCTTTGGCTATCGCTAATGGACAATGTAGTCTTGGCGACGTTACCAGAAAGCGAAGGTGGATGATGCCCTATCGGGGACTGCATCTAGAACGGATTTCGATAGAGGCCTCGGCGATGCTAGTCTCCTTGGCACCACGATGATCCATCGGGTGAGCAAGGCCGGGCTTGACGCGTCTGTCGATCTGCTTAATCGAGGCTCTCCCATTCGGCATTCCCTTTACACAGCACTCGACGTTGAAACGACTTTATCGTAATGCACTATCTTCAGGTCTAAGGAAGTAGGTAGGTATCGCGGTCAGAAGTAGTCGGCAAAAATTATCGTGATTCATCGTCGATGCCCATGTGCCACGGAATCACTGTCCTGCTACAAAATGAAGTGATCCGTATTCGAAACCATTGAAGACGTATGCACATCGTTTCTTTTTCAGGGTTCAAATGCAAGCCAACCTATTGGGCAACATGAGTTGTGCTGGAGAAGCATACTCACCCCCATTTCGCCAGATCACTATTGATGATGAATGACAGGTTCCGAGACAAGGGACAATGGTAGACGGGGCTTGATTGCCTCGTGAAAGCAAATCGGAGGCTCTCTCCCATCTTTGAATTCTGCATGGACCCGGCGTACCGGAGAACTCCGCGGATCTCGGAGGCGCTGGTCCCCCGTGGGCCGGCCACTGCCGTCTGCCCAAGACTGTCCCATGCATCAAGTTCCACGCCGATATCATCGCGGTCCTGCACTTCATCCAAATCGTATCCTTGGTATTACTTACCCCTACATAGGCAGTCTTGCCGGCGTCCTAACTACTAAGCCCAACGGTCGTCGTAGATCGGCATTCGGACTATCGACTGCAAAATGCGAGGATGACAGCCCCCAGGCCACGATCGGCGCCTTGGGAATATGGCGATTATTGGTAGTAGCAGAATTGCAACTTATCAGCCTCGATTGTCAATCAAGCTTCTCTGAGATGATGTCCCACAGCGACTGGCAGAGCCAACCAGGGCTGTGTTGCTGTGCTCGGGTTCCACGGCCAGAGACCTCAAACGCTCCCAACCATTGACCGCTGAGTCGGATTGTCGACCCCTTCTCGTGTCCATATCAATAATTTATTATCCTATGAGCTAGATGCTTGGCAGAACACTCCATTGTTGGATGCCTTAACTTACCGTCGTAAAACACACCCTGAATATGCGTGCAGGATGTACTATGTGAGCCTCGCCGAATCGGCCACATGTGCATCTGTCAGTGTCCTCGTTGACAAAATAATGAGCATCAGGATCGCAGTGCCGCGTTCATTGGCTATCGCGCTACAGTTGTGCATCATAGTACTGCACGGAGCCGTGATGATACGTCGATGATTCGTCCCACCATTGCAGCTATCCGAAATGACACTATCGTGGTATATCTGAGTATACCTGCAAGTCTCCTTGCTTACTCTCTCGATCTACGACCTCTAACATCGCCACCGACATCTTTACACTGTTTATACATACAATTCATGGGACTCTATTCCCAGCATGATTCTTCTAATGCACGTGTTCTCGAGACTCTTTCGTCATGTCGGTATCGGCCGCTAATGTACTATCTGTGATGATTCTAATCTCTTCAGTACCAGACCCATACATGGCTAAATTCCAATTCTCCTCTGGTGGACTTGGAAGGGGAAAAAACATATCACAATGCACACTTCATAGCCCGTTACCAACATTATGACTACACCCAGTAGCTCACATTACTCGAGGCATCGGCTAGGTCACGTATGCATGCGTGGCTTACACCCCTTTCACGTCAGGACCAGAACATTTGTGGACAAATGCTAGAGCATTACACAGATGGCTCTGGAATTAGTAGTCTTATCTCTAAAAACCAGTCGTAGCTATCCTTTCCCCCGCTGCATAATCATCCTGCGATCTTGCCTAGTTTTGCTGGAGAGCGGCCATGAACTGCGAGGCTGGTAGTGGCTTAGGCACGCCTGACTCATCCGCACTACCCGGCACAGATTTCAATTGTTACCTAATACATGAGGAGCGAGATATCGAATAACTCAACTTGGTCGGACTTCTGATGCAAATTAGACGAGAAGCAATGATCAAACCTGTTCACGGGCACGTCCTTCAGGAAAGAAGAGCAGAGAATCCGGGATCAGTAGCTCAGCTGGATATTCGATTGCTCAGGTTTGTGATGTGTTTGATGAATTGCATTGGTCGTGGACAACGTGGCCGGCTGATGGCAAAGTTTGGATACAGTTCCTCCGTAAACATACAATGCGAATTACATTTGTCCATGATATGGAAGTCACGAGATATCGCAGCCTAACTCGGGCAAGATCTTCGGAGTATTGATGTGATAACATCGTAATGATTTTTTAATCATGGGACGGTAAAGCGAGTTTGTCGTACGCAGTAGTGAAGAGGGGTACGACTTGCGGCATAGCTACTCTGAGCTTTAGAGATTGCGCCTTCGACGGATGATAAACAACAGTTTGATCTCCCGAGCAACAATCCCATCTAGTTTAGAGCTGTTGCCTTCAGCGTGTTCTAGGTGACTGACCTAGCTGCCAGTTTGCAGCGCTATTGACGCTCGCGTTTGACACCGCGCTTGTCATTCCGTTCCACCTACTGGCGATCAAACACCCACCCTTCACACATTTCACTTTCACGACAAGTAGATTTACTGCGGCCAGTCCATTTGTGGTCACTCGGTCAATGCTTACAGCGCCCTGTTCTGCACATTGCACAACACACCCGGTTCTTTCACGCTGTCGCCACCAGGATGTGCGCTCCCGCAGACGCGAGTGCAGTCTTGCAATGCGCCAGGTGCAAGAAAAAGAAACCAGCCGCCGACCTGCGACATTGTTGCGACGACACCTTCTACTGTAGCCGGAAATGCGAGCGAGCGAACTACTCGAAGCATAAAACTGCCTGCACCAAGCCGAAGCCCGCACTCGCCAACAAGGATGTTGCCAAGCCGACGACGCAAGACCCCATTGACCAAGAGCACGACGAGAACGAGAAAAAGGAAGCAGACTCTGACACAGAGAAATTCATGGTCACAGGCCCCCAAGAACACGGAAAGAGCGATCTGTCAGCTACTGTTGAGGACGCTGCAGATGAGTCCAGTTCGTCTTCGACAATCATTCTCACGCCTCGCTCGTTGTCTCCCATTCCAGCCCAAGAACAGATTGACAATGAGCCTGCTCTTCTCAAGCACATTCACGATCCATTTTGGCGCCTGGAGAACGGTTCTTACCTGCATGGCCGTCCCGATGTCGATGTCTACAAGCTACTCATCGACTCCTACCGCCTCGAGCTTCGTCATCAATGCATCCCTGCCGATCTGAAGAACCAAGACAACACTAGCTCACCGACCCTCGGTGGTTTTCAGGCCTTTCTCGCGCAAGCAAAGTCGGTCCCCAAGCTTCTGCCATCCTGGTGGAGTGAGAAGAAGCAAGCCGAATGCGAAGCCCAAAGCCAACAGCGAGGATGGTGTGAGCTCACGAGAAGCCCTTCCGACCAAGAGATCAAGGTACACTATAAGCAGTCCGACATGCCGAAGCAACTTTGCCAACTGGCTTGCGATATGTACTCGTCTCGCCTGTTGATTCGTGCAAGCGACCGAGGCTGGGTCGCCCCAGGGAAGGAGGATGAGGGTCCCACAACAAAGGGCTGAGGCTGGTGGATAAGTGAAATAGTTCATCACGAATATGTAGGATATCAAGCTAGTCATGAGCAGTCGGAGGGAATTCGGACATCGCTGACCGACCTTCCAATACCCCAGGATGAAAATGGGCTTTAGGAAGATGTGACACAGAAATTCACGCAATGTCAATAGGAATAGTGTCGTCACTTCAGGTAAATAATCAAGATCGGATGACCAGTGCTACTTTTGAATCCAGTATCACAAGGGGTGTTGTTTTGAGACATATATCGCAAGCTGATTAGTGAGCGCAAAAAGAAAAAGGGGAAAAAAGAATGGATATCTGTAGGCTTGTCGGCTTTAGATTCCCATGTGAACCATATCGAAAAAAAGAGACACTTGGTAGCAGTAGTTGGGCTCGCGGCCTGCCTCGAACTGAGACCCTCCTGACATCTACAATTTGTGCAACTGCCTAATGCGGGGAGGACGGACGGTGCGTACACCTTTACCACTACACCACAGTGCTCGATTGGTAAGAGGTGTTTTGTCAATGGTCCCTATATACCTCCCACTCGCATCTAATGTGATTGGTGCTTGCTTTCTTTACGCGTCCGGTGGACTATAGATGATAGATTTGTAGATTTACGCAGGAGTAACCCAGTATCAAATTAAAATCATTACCAAGGAAATCTCACACCATCTGTTACACTGCCTGATCAGTTCCCGCGAGTTCCTTGACCATTCTGCCTCAACACATTAGCTTGATGCGCTCGATGGTTGACCTAGCAGGTTCACGATCTTTTGCCGCTCTTGCCTCGGCTGTCCACGAGGCTTTATCTAGCCCAATCTGTTCAGCAATCTTGATTCCTAGACTCGTTGCGACATGCCTGATTGACAAGAGAACGACGGTGTTGAATTGCGTTAGGCTCTCACTGAGTACAGTACCTATAATCCTCAAAAATTGTTTTGGTACCGGTGTGCTGAGGCCGCACAATCATTTCATGTAAACGGCGTGTTCCAACGAATTTGTATCGCTCCGACCCCATGATTGAACGCTTAGAGACTCCTACAGACTGTGTGGTGTCGCATATATCAATCGCTGCATTAGCCGAATCTCGCATTGCTTGCCTGCTTTCGCAGGTTACCAATGCAATTTTCCTGCAGGGTAAAGATGTGAAATCGGTGCCAATGATCAGATGCTCGCTTCGGTGCTAAACTGTCGGTTGTCTCATTGGCTCGGCTGGTGGCTGATGGGAAAAGTGGCCGCGCACTGCCAAGAGACGGGAGTCTTATGATGCTCGTATGCCTCGCTGAATGCCTCGACGCCTTCAATCACTGGAGCCTAGGTACACATCTTAGGTCCGGAACATGCACTCGCGTGTGCGATGGGGCTATGCATGACGCGTGGCGTCAGCGCAGTTGCAGATGCCCTAGCTAACGAGAAGCATGGGAAGTTTGTCAGCTTGAGAATAAGGTCAATCAACTAGACCCCGGGCTTGACATCTCCGCGTCCAAAGAAGATCGATTGACTTGTGAAGATTGTGCCGGATCGAGTCCTGACTGACGCAAGTTCGAGCTGTTTTTCAGACCGCCAGTCGCCATGTCGTTCGGGTTCGGCGTGGGTGATTTCATCGCCGGTGCAAACCTTGCACACAAATTAATACGAGTAATGACAGAGACTCGAGGTGCATCGATCGAATACCAAGAAGCTCTTGCGGAATTATGTGGAATTCAACAAGTCTTCATTCAAATCACACAGCTGAGTCGCAATGACATACTACCTAAGAGCACCTTGAATGCGCTCGCGCAGATCATCATGCCATCAATGGCCATCATCGCCGACTTTCTCGATCGTACTAAACATTATCAGGCGAAACTGTCTCGCAAAGCTGGAGGACTAGAAAGTAGTTGGTGTAAGGTGGGCTGGGCGCTGTTCAGGAGAGATGAGCTGAAGATGTTGCGGGACACTCTCCATGCCAGACTGTCGGCAATTAACACTCTACTAGCTGCTGCAAATCAGTAAGCTTCTCCTCGACTTGACAGAAGACCGAAGAACTAATGTCCCCTCCTTATTTCACAGTTTACCTTCAAAGGACTTCCCTGCTTTGCCGGATACAATTGCTCGGTTCGAGGAAACCGAGGACTCTCACGGCGACGGGTTTTCAGAGACCGCAGAAACAACAGAATATAGCGATGAGAGTATCCGCAAAGACGTGCAGACTTTGAAATCATCTCTGGTGGCATTCCGAGACTCTGAACAGCGCGAGAGTCAAGAAAAAGACGAGGTCGCGTTGCAGATCGAAGCAACCGTCCTTGAAACTGATATCGGAGCCAGGGTGGTGTCAGTTCCTGTCGGCAATAATATCAGCATGGCCCCAGCCGCTATCGATGCTCCTGAGAGTCACAGCATCGCGCACACTCATTCAATGGCGAGTCAGACACTGACAACGCAAGCATCGACACAAGAAGATATCGGCCGCCCTCCAAAGCATACCCAGTCATCTTCGCGGACTGAGCTAAGAAGTCCCCGTCGTACCATGCCAGATACTGCGGATATTCAAGTCAAACCAAAGATGGCTGTAACAAAGGTTACAGACACCACGTTAAGCAAGTCACAAGATTTAGAATCCTATCTGCACAACCTCCTCCAAACCGCCATCACCATCCAAGCGGACGCAGAGGCCAAGGCAAAGGCTGCTCAACGCGCTGCTGAAGAAGCCGAGTGGAGACAGCGAATCGAAGAAAGCGTGAGACTGAAGACCGAGTTAGACATTCGAGAGAGAATCGAGTTCGAGCGAAAAGAATTCGAAAACATACGGGCAATGGAGGAGGAGCGGAAAGCCTCAGACCAGGCGACGAAGAAGAGACTGCTCGAAGAAGCTAAGAAAGCTCTTGAAAACGAAGAAAAAGCCCCGATCAGATTCAAAGATGCGGTGGGCAGGAAATTTACATTTCCTTTCCACATAATCAGAACATGGGCTGTAAGTACTCTGCTCCATTTCTGCCAGTCTTCAAAAACATTAAGAATTGTCAACTCACTGGATATCTATATACTAGGGCATGGAAGAAGTTATCAAGCAGGCTTTCTTCCACGTAGACATTGTCGGACCACACGTCCAACAGGGGCATTATGATCTCGTCGGCCCAAATGGCGAGATCATACTGCCCCAGATCTGGGAGAAAGTCATCGAGCCAGACTGGGCCATAAGCATGCACATGTGGCCAATGGACAGAGCAGGTGTACCTGTAACCCCTCCCAGACCTATGGGCGGCAGACCCGTAGGTGGCGCCCCTTTGCCTCCTAGACCCGGTACAATACCAGGAAGACCGGCACTCCATCCAGGACTACTCAGAGTGTCAAAGCCGGCCAAAAAGAAGAACACAGTCGGCGCATTCTTAGGTAGAAAACTCCAGAGCCTCAGACGTCGAAAGTCCACCTCATCGATGAGCTCATCGAGCTCAGACAGCTCATATAGCTGAGTCAACCCGTCGATTTCTATTCCTAGCCGGAATCGCGAGAAAGATATTCTGCCTTTGGATTAAAGATATACCATAAACAGTCGTGGAGACAATTGTGTACGCGAGACTCTGCAGGGGGCTCCTTGAGCCACCCGTGCGGTTGATGTCTTGTACATGATCTTGGCCCTGGCTAAAGAAGCCGTAACGGAGCCTGAGCCATGCGCTATGGACAACGTGGCGGATGCAAAGCGTCTGTGATATTCTGCTAATCCTCATTATGCTCTGTGCTTCAGGCTTTGTGCTTTTCACCTCGTACGGTACTAAGGGTGCGGCCGTAGCAGTATCCAAAGTCATCAAATATGTCGGGCGCCTCATTCGCCATTGGGACCGACTTATTGACAGGCAAGTCAAAACTCCTGTGTCTGAATATGAAATCACCCGAAGAAGATGCAAATCAAAAGATGCATGGCAGGGTTCCGGTCTCCTTAGCAGCATCGCCAGTAATGACATATGACAGCTCACAAATCTCGACTTTGCTATCGCATCAAAAAAGGGAACGATGAGCGTGGAGACACACATCAGATGTCACTGCTACGGATGTGCGATGATATCATGTCCAGTAGACTTCTGTCGGCACCTAGTCATGCTATAGCAAACCCTTGACTGGTCATGACAACCTCATATCTCATCCATGCAGTTTCCAACTAGCGGTGTCTATAACGCCACAGGTCTAAGCATATTCATGCTGCAGCTCTGACATCCGAGTAAGATATCCATCTCGTAAAAGACTACTCCGCCAGTGTTGATCGCTAGGGTGAGTATGTCGTAAGACAATGAAGGACTCGCTCCGCCCACTGCTCCCCGTCCACAGTCGGGCGTCATAATGCAGCCATCAAAATCGATAATAGCCAACGGTCAAACTGTTAAAGCCAACTATCACCCCCAAAAGTGCCGAGTACACGCTATCAGTGAATCTATCTTTGTCCTATGAGATAACCCGTCATCTACGGAAAAAGAGGAAGTCCTTTGCTGCCGGGAAAGAGGTGATCAAAGGGGTGGTAGAAGATCATATCGACGGCGAGTGCAGGAACTTCGCGTAGGATCATGTGGAAAGATGTGTCCGTTTCCAGAAGCTTTTTGTTGTTATGGCAGTGCCTGGTGATGATATCGCGTAAGCCACGATCATTGTCGGGAGTGCTTGTGTAAATTTCGTCCAGTGCGAGAAAGAGTTCGGAACTAATGGGGCCGGCCTGTTGGTGCAGCCAAAACTTCTTCATGGCTGAGTCGAATTTTTTCTTGGAATGTTGTTTCAACTGTGGCATCTGATACCTATCGGCAAGGCTGTAAACCTTGGCATGAAATACCGTTGCATAGGCATTTTCAGGAGGCTTATAGTCGAAATGGTACATGTACTGCACCAGTGCCGTCACGACGTCTGCGTCCACCTCGTGAAGCGTCATCTCCCTGTCGCCCTTGCTCTCCTGCGGACATTAGTTGATGTTGCACGACAGTGGAATGGAGAATATTGTGATTCACCTTCCAGGGGCCACAGAACGCCTTCATGAAATAATCCGAATGAGCAGCGCACACTACCGCATGCACCTTGAGCTCCTTGTCTTCGCAGCGGATCGTGGCGTCTGCGAGGCTGTCATTCTCGAAGAAGCTAACGGCGTCAGGAGTCAGCGATTGAATGTTATGATTCGTGATAGTCTCTTGGAGACATACTGCCGAAGGCCACGGCCAAAGAGACTCAACGAGTCGAAATCTATGTCGAGAACAGTATTGTAATGCTGAGTCTCCGACATGGTTGGCGTGGCGGAGGACGAGCTTTCCCCAGCAGCGCATGAAGATGACATTGTGTTCCTCGGGAGCCGTGCAGCTGTCGGCCAGCTTGTCGACGACACAGGAGACGGTGAACGTGCGCGACGATGGCTATAACAATGTACGCAAGGCCTCTTATTTCCCTACGCTGCGAATTTGCGTGGCGATGCTCTTGATGAACTGTTCGTTACTGGGCAGGGCTCAGACGCCGGGAAGTGAAGAGCATATAATCTAGTGGTAGGCATGGGACTGGAGGCAAGAGGTAAGAAGCCAGTGGGATGTGAAGTTCAAATGAGGAAGCGCACCTAAGTGCTCCGCTTCCTTCTGTTGGTATTCAGCAGGCGCGTGGGAAATGAACGCCGTCGCGCGTTGCATCTCAGTCTGTACGGAAGTCAGTACCAGCCTATTCTACGTCATCCAGTAATGCATGATGATATCCGCGCTCTTGCTGCATGCATTTGAAAAGGTGAAGCTCTAACTTGTGATGATTCAAGCGGCAGTGAGAGCTCACGCGTCAACCACGGCATAGCCCAACTGCTCCTGGTTAAGGAAAATCGTCCTTGTAACCCATCTGAGTATCGAGTTTGGGTTCCCTCATGGGACTCACTCACGAAGGGTCATGCATGATTTCCATATGGGTGGGAGTTCGTTGCCCGTAGAAACAGAAGCAAGCGGTTGGCGATCCTTATAGTAGGTAGCATAGATCTCAAAAAATCAATTTTCAAAAAGATAACCGAATAGATACCCCAAAAACCACGCGTACATACACATGATGCGTTGTAGAATGGTCGCGCGGACTTGCCAGATCGTGAGGTATGCAGAGGTTGGTGGATTTGCAGGTCAAAGGCAACACGTCAAAAAACTGTTGTGCTACCCATTCCTAAAGTTACGACATCAATTGAATAGAATGAGTAGGTGTATATGCTTCTATAGCTGTGAGATTACAGATATACGGCTTTTCTCGTCTGAATATTTCACGAGTTTCAAATACCAATGCTAATCTTTTAAAGGTTGACCAGATGAAGGTGATGATTGGTTGTGTTTTATGTGAATAACATGAGCTACTGCCAATAACACCATTGTCCAGTTGTTATGGGATTCTCACATATGTTTGTGGGCTTATGAAGACTACAGACTGTTTCCAGTATTCTGAAAGGTTTACATCACATTCTACATTCAAGATACTAGGGCTATTTCATGAGTCCAGGTTGCACCATACGTTTTGGGCTATGGCTCGACTTTGTGCTGTCTGACAAAAGCCTTAGGCTATTGGTAAGATTGCGCACACTGCATGGGACTTTCGCAGCCATCATTGTAGCATCGACGTCGATAGTAGGTGGATGGCAGATAAGTAGTGTCTACAATGCAAATGACCCACCGCACAACTTCCCTCCTACAACCATTTAACCACACGCAAGCTTCGGTTCGAATATATATAGAATTAATTTGCTTTTAACTATAATTATTTCTAATTTCGTATTAAATAATTATTATTAATAGCCCGTTTATCCTATATTTTTAAAATAGTTATTAAAAAGCAGACCTAAGCTAAAAAAGCTATTAATACTTTTATTAAATCGGTAACTTTTAAGTTTTTAATTTAAAAAAAAGCCGATATTAAAACGGTTCGTTTTCGTTTTAAACCCGGCTTATCGGGTTAAAAAAAGCAAAAAAAAGAAAAAAAAAACGATTTTATACCGGATTCGTAGTTTAAATATTTCGATAAAAGCCCGAAACGTTTGTTTAAAAAGCGCAGTCGGGCGAATACCGAAAGCAACGCGATATTTTCGGCCGAAAAAATAAAGCGGTTTAAAGCAAAATTGCGTTAAAAACGAATTTAATTCGAAAACGAAAAACTAAAACGGCGAAAATAAATTTACGAAAAATTAAAACTAAACTAAATTATTAATTTAAAAAACCCGAAAAAAATACGTAAGTTTTTTTTTATCGTTTAAAAAGTTATAAATACGTTTTTTAAAATCGAAGTAAAATATATAGCGTTAATTTATATTTACGATTTTAATTTTAAAAACTTTATTCGTTTATAGTTTAAAACGTATTATATAATACCGATAACTTTTTTTATATTATTTACGACTTTAAACGGTATTATAGTTTGTAAAAATTTACCGAATACGAATTTATATAAAAGCAATATTTCGATTTAAAAATATTATTTTATTATTTTTATTACGATTTATATACGTTTATTTCCGTAATATAAATACGTAACGCTTTTAATATATAGTTTAATTTATTAAGTATTTTAATTTATAATAATTTATAAATTCGCTTTTGTTTTATAGTTTGTTTTTAATCGAATATAATATAATTTAATAACTTTTTATAAAGCAAATATATAAAAAAATCGAAATAAAGCTTAAAAAAAAACGTTTTTTTAAATAATAAAGCTTAAATTTGATTAAAAAACGCTTTTAATTTAAACTAAATCTAATTAGTTTATTTATTAGTTATATAACTTTACGACGGAAATTTATAACCGTTAAAACAATAGCGATTATATACGTAATATTAAACCGTTTACGTATTTTCGATAGTATGTTTATCGTAAATATTAAAAAAAGTATAAAAAAAAAGACTATATTTAACGGTAATAAATCGAAAAAGTTATATTTTATAACAAATTTATACCGAATAAAAATTAAAACATAATTATAATAACATTAAATAAAAAACGAATATAATTTATTATAACTTTAATTATTAATTTAATTTAAACTTTTTATTTAACGTTAAAACGCTTTAAATTAAATACTATTTTAAAGTTTAATATATTTAATAAAAAAATAAACCGGTTAATCGATTTATTATTTTTATTACGGTTTAAAACGTAAATAAAAACGTTTTAAATATATTTTAAAAAGCTAAGTTAAATTTTAATAAATATATTAATATTTAACGCTTTATTAAGCTACGATTTAATTTTAACCCCTATTTAAATAAAAAACCTATAATTAATAAATAATAATTATAAAATAATCGAAAAACAAATTAAAATAAACTTAAGCTTAAAACAGATTATAAAACTATTTAACCCGTTTTCGACTTTTTTTTTACTATTAGGCCTAGTCTTTAAATTAATAAGAGGTTTCCGCCGTATTTATTATTTATTAATACCCGAAAATTTATTAGTTAATAATCGGATTAAAACTAAAAACGCTATGTTAAAATACGATATAATAATAACGATATTTATTTTAATACGGGCGGCTAAAAAAAACGTATAAATAATTAAAAAAAACTTTAAAAACGCGTTTTATTTCGTTTTTATAATTTATTTAAACTAATAGTTAATAAGTTTTAAATAAAAAAAGCGTTATTTTTATAAAAACTGCTTTTTATTCGGTTTACGTTTAGCTTTTTTTTTATTTAACTTTTTTATTAAAAGCTTGTATTAAATATTAAAAACGTTTTTTAATACGTTTTTAAGCTTATTTTATTATTTAAACGATTTTATTTTTATTATTAACTTAAACCGAATTTGGTTTATAATTAAACTATATTAAAAATATAACGCTTTATTTAACGCTTTCGGGTTTATTTTTAACGTAAAAAAAAATACCGAAAAAACTTGCGTTAAAGTTTTAAATATTAAAATCGATATAAATAAAATAATCGCTCGTTTATTCGAAAAAAAACTAAAAAAAGCACGGCAAATTATTAATAAAGCTTTAATAAAATAACGTTTAATAAAAAACGAAATCGAAAAAATTACGGGTTATTTAAACTTTTATTCGTTAGTAATTTTATTAAACAAGGTATTTTTGCTTAATTTTTAAGCTTTTTTCGGCGGCTTTAAGTTAAATTTTTTTTAGCTTTTATTTAAAGCCGTAATATTAAAACTATAATAATAATATAACGCGTTAATAAACGTTAATAACCGATATTTATTAAACGATATTTATTATAAAACCTTTTATTTATTTATAAATATATCGAATATAAAAATCGGCGCGTTTTAATATTGCAGTAAACTTAAAAAAAGCGTAAATTAGCAATAAAAGCTTTTAATTTTTAAACGTTAAGCCTTTATATATTTGCGAATAAAATATAAAACAACGCTATATATTAATATAATTAAAATCGTAATAATTAAAAAGTTTTTTCGCTAATAGAAATATATATAAGCATTAAGCATAATAATTATATATATTAATAATATTATAGCTTAAATAAAAATTTTTAATAAATCGATATAAAATATTAATTTTATAAAATCGTTGCGAAAAATATTAATATTCGCTACGTAAAATAATATAAAACTTTATATATTACGTATTATATCGAAAAAAAACAAACTAATTAATACATTATTATAAAGCGATTTTAAAACGATTATTAATTTATATTTATAATAAACGACTTTATTAAAAACGAGCCTTTTTCGGTTTAATTAATATAAATAATATAACAAGGTTTTTTAAAAAACGAGAATTATTTGCGTTTATATATATAAGCGTTACGCCGTTAACGTAAAAAGGCTATAAATTTGCGGTAAAATAATATAAAAAATAATATTTAAAATATAAAAATATTACGCTATAGCCCGTTTTAAAATCGATTTTTACCCGTTACGTATACGTTCAGGTATATAAAAACTATTCGACTATTTAAGTTTAATATATTACGGTTTTTTTATATATATCGGTATTACGGTTATTTTACGTCGATTACGGTTAAAATACGTTCGTATTTAACGATTTTTATATTTAACGGTTAATTTAAAAAACGGTATATTTATTTCTAAATTTAAACCGTAATAAAAAAAAAAACCTATTTTAAAACGTTTATTATATAATTTAATATTATTTATTATAATAGCTAAAAAATACTTTTAAAATATATTTATTATTAACGTAGCGTTTATAATAATATAGTACGGGTTTTTACGTTTAAAAAAGATTACGTATATAATGCAAAATTTAAAAAAAATCCGTAAATAAAAACAATTAAATTTATATAAAAGCGTAATTTAACCGTTATACGCCGGTAATTATTATTAGGTTTTATTACATAAAATAAAAACGAATAAAAATCGCCTTAAAATATACGTAATTATTACCGAAACTAAAAGCCCGGTTTGTTCGGTTTATTATATAAAAAAATTATTCGGTTAAAAGTTATTACCGGCTTATATTTAAAAAAAAACACCGTTATTTTGCCTTTAATCGGGGGCGTTTTTAAAGCAAAACGTCTTTAAAATTTTATTTTCGCGATTAATTAAATTTAGCGTATATTATAAAGTTTACGCAGGCTATAGTTTTTAACGCGGTACGGCGTAATATACGTATAATACGGGTATAAATAAAAGCGAAATAAAACTATTCGGTCGGTAATTATTAAACGTAATATAGTAATATTTTAAAACATTATTAAATAAATTATTACGAATTTATAAACGTTTTTATTTAGGCTCGATTTTTATAAAAAGCTAATTTAGCTTGGTTTTATTATTAACGTAAAATAAATAAAAATAGTAAAAATTTATTTCGTAAAATAGTTCGCGAATAAAGCGTAAAGTCGTAAATTTAAACGTAAATAAGAAGTTTTTATAATTTATTTAGTATATAGTTTTTAATAACGTATATATTATATAAAATATAATATAAATTCGGAGCGTATTTTTAATATAGCGTTATTTAAACTTAATATCGTAAAATAATAAATATTATAAAGGTATAAATTTAAAACTAATTTATTATAAATTTGCTACCGGTTATTTAAAAAAAAAAAAAAAAAAAAATCTACAGCATTTACGTCGTAAATTCGGGTTATAAATAAAATATAAACAATGCGAATTTTATTATAATAATTACTAATAATTTATTAACCGGAAATTAAAACTTAATTAAATAGTATTAAAAATATAAAATATAATTTTAATATAAATTTAAAATATAATCGTTTTATATATTACTTTTTTTTTTAAATACGTTTAATTAACGAAAGCGGGTTTTTTTTAACGATATAAATACGAAAAACGTAAATAAAAGGCGAATTTAAAGTATTTTCGTTATAAAAACTAAACGAATTTTTATTTTCGTTATTACCGGCAAGTTTAATAAAAACGGATAACTTTTAGTTTTTAATTTATTCGATAATATCGTAAAAAATAGTTAAAAATATTAGCGAATTTAAAACGTATAAAAAGCTATAAATAAAGCGAATTTACGCCGAAATTAATTTATTACCTATTTAAGCCTAAGCTTTATAAATAGCGGAATCGATACGGTTATAATAAACAAAGTTATAAATAGCTATAAAAGCGATTTAAATAAAACAAATAGCGATATCGTTTTTAATATCGATTTAATTTTTATTAGTAAATTTAATGCAAATTTAGTTTTAGTTTATTTATAAATTAGTATTTAAAAAGACGATTGCTTTTATAAATAGTAATATAATAAATATATTTAGTTATATTATTTTTAATTACGTCGTTAAAATAATAATAATTTAGGTTTTAATTAAAGTAAAATTAAACCGCGGCGCGAATTCGAAGTATATTTAGCTTATTTATATAGGTAACGTAATAAATATAATATCTATAAATAATATAACGTTTTTATATATATAATAATTTTTAATTTAAAAAAAATTAATAAATTCGGTACGAATTAAAGGCAGAATTAGCTTATTATCGTTACGCGGTTTATTATAATTAGGTTTAAAAAGCTATATTTTTATAACGCTTTTTTTTTTTACGTAAAGATATATTAATAACGTTACGAAAATAAAAAATTAGCTCGAATTCGGTACGAATTAAGGCTAAAAAAGCTTTATTTGCGTTATTTTTATAATAAAGCGGAATAAAACTATTAAAGTTAATAAATAAGGCCGGAAGGCTTAAAAAAAGTCAGCGAATTCGAAAAAAATTTAACTTAAAAAGCAAAAACTTACGGAAAAAAATGTTATTATTTAATAAAAAAAAGCTAGTTTTATAAACGAAGGGATTTTTTTATATAGTAAAACGGCAAAATTCTTTTAAATTTAATATAACCGGCTTATCGTTTTTTTATTTTAAAAATTCGATTTTACGCTTTTTTAAAACCGACCCCGTACCGTTTTTAAAACTATAAATTTTTTATTTATTATTTATAAACAATTTCGCTTTTTTTATTTTTATAATATATAGCTTCGCACTTTTAAAATTAATATTAATAAATTTAAGGCAGAAATTAAATAGTTTGCGACTAATTTTTAAAATTTAAACGGTTTATATTCGTTTTAATATATAAAGTATTTTTTTTAATAAAAGCAAGCTTTATTTTAAAAACTAGCCGTAAAAAGCTTATATTTTTTTTAATATAATATTTAATTCGATTTAAAACGTTTTTATATATATTATAAATAAATAATATTTATAATATAAATAATTTACCGCATAATTTCCCTTTTATAACTATTTAACTATACGTAAATTTTAGTTCGAATATATATAAAATTAATTCGCCCGCCCGCCTTTTTTAAAAAAAAACCAGTTTTTGCTTTATATTTGCTTTACTTTAAATAAATAGCTAGTTAAATAGTTTATAACTAGCTTTTAAAGCTTAAACGGCTTATATTCGTTTTAATATATAAAGTATCTTTTTTAATAAAAGCAAGCCTTATTTCGAAAGCTAGCCGTAAAAAGCTTATGCTCCCCCTAATATAGTACCTAATTCGATTCGAAACGTCCTTGTGTGTGCTGTAGATACGTCTCCACGAGTCTAAGGGAGCATGACTGGGATCCGTGGAATCCGCAAGGGGCCACTTTACCAAGCTGACGGCATGGGCCCATTTCTCCGCATCTGCGCCACTTGTCGACATACCTTATGAAGACTTCAGTCTTTGGATCTTACGATATCAGGATAAGAAGTTCACAATTTGACTCATCTTAGGGTGTGTCTCTTTTCTTTGTGCGACTCGCTTCTGCTTAGAGAACGCCCAAATTTTACTAGAAATCAAGGTGCAAACCATGTATTTCTCATATGCCCATTGGGCTATCTTCGTATTTACACTTGTAAGCATGTTATCTTTGGCCACTGAGTTGAAGCTGATATTGGGCTTCAAAGATTCCAATGTACATAGTCGCGAGATGTCTACATATCTTCTATTTTCACCCCCTCGCGAAGTATCCAGGGCCAAGGAAAGCCGCCTTGACAGATGTAAGATACTAAGAGCCTCAACTCACATCTCTTTGCTTCGTACAGGGCTTTGCTGATTTGGCCCAGGCTTGGTATGCTTTTGCTTGGGCCAGGGGCAAGTACCCTCTCATCATGTATGCGACACACAGGAAGTATGGTAAGCCAATGTCTAAACTCTTTTTGGGTCCGGAAAGGATTTTGATACATCTCACAGGTGATGTGGTCCGTATCGGGCCAAATAAGCTATCATTCGCTACTGTCCAAGCACATCATGATGTGTATGGGAATAAACCTCTCTTCCGAAAGAGCGACTGGTATTCAGGAGGTCGTGCCGGTGGCATCATATTTGAGCGAAACCCGGTAGTACACAATCATACCAGAAAGGCTTTGATCGCAGGTTTCAGTACTCGCTACCTGAGGGATAAGCTCGAAGAACCGGTAAAAGAATTGCTGGACATGGTTCCTCGGCTTCTCGGGCAAGGAGAAAAAGAGAGTACCGAGGTCTGCCGACTGTTCACAATGATCAGCTTTGACACCATTGGTGCGTAAACTCATCTTAGCATCAGACTGATACCGACTAATCGTACGAGTAGGACTGGTAACGCTAGGAAAGACCTTTCTTTGTGTCGAAACAGACACTGTGCATCCACTCGCGGATCTCATGCATACGGGTGCCTTTGCCGCAACACTCGTCCCGCTCCGTCGCCGCTTATGGCTTTTCAACCAAGTCATGAACTATCGATTCAAAGGCAAAGATCCCGACATGCTGCGAGCTCAGCATGTGGGCATCCTCAAAGCCGAAATTGACGATTTAATTGCGCGTGGCTCCATCGATCAAGGGGACGGTATCATCTCCAAAGTCTTGCGAGAAAAAAGCCTCGAGAACAAGTATATACTGTCGAATGCCATCAATCTGCTGATTGCGGGTAGCGAAACCATCGCGACTGGTCTGAGCACGGCGGTCTTCATGCTGCTGCAGAACAAAACATGTCTTGAAACTCTTCAGTCAGAGATTCGAGGGGCGTTTGAGAACGAGAACGATATCACTGGAGACTCGACGGCGAAACTTCCGTATCTGAAGGCTGTTATCGATGAGACACTTCGATTGATACCACCCTCGCCCTTCGGGCAAAGTAGGACGAGCCCTGGGGCTTCGGTAGATGGCCATTACATCCCAGCTGGAGTCGACGTCTCCATAGATGTCTGGTGCTTGCATCACTCGCCTCTGTACTGGGCAGAACCTGAAAAGTTCGCGCCAGAAAGATGGCTCTCCGAGAAGGACGGCTTCGTGGACAGCGAACTCGCAAATCTAGATTTCGGAGACAACAAAGAGGCGTTCCAGCCGTTCTCGGAGGGCCCACGTTCGTGTTTCGGTATGGGGCTTGCGTATTTTGAGATGCGTATGATCCTGGCGAGACTAATTTGGCGTTATGACTGGAAGCTGGATTCTCGCAGTCGCGATTGGTTGGCGGGACTCAGGTTGGAATTCAGTAAGGTCTTCCCGTCTCGTGATCTACACCTCTTCTTGCTCTCGACTTGGTAGAGGGCCTGAGCGCAGGATGATATGTTTACTCGTCATGTTTTCATGTCCAGATCGGTCTTCCATCTCTCGCACGATGTTTGCTAATCCAGACCAGTGTGGCGCAAAGCAGAACTCTTCGTGCATTTTATCCCCCGATCGGACGCGGCCCGCTCGAACGAAGAGTGACTCTTATGAAACAGCCTGCGACTCTTCTATTGTAATTTTGCCGCCTTGGTGATGAAGGCGTGGCGGTCAGAATAGAGCCAGCTGAATGTTGGGCATACGGGGTCCGTCTTGACATCCAACGACCCTTGAATGGAGCACACTCGCCATCACAGAGAGCCATATCCTCCTCTGCGTACTCTGGGACATTAGCAGCACCTCTCAACGCGTGTATTTCCGGTTGTAAGATTGCATTGGGGTAATGTATTCGGAGTGCGGGCGCAGATAACTTCACATACGGGCATACAAACTGGAACCCCAGGCGATAGATTTCGCTGCACATTCGTTGCTTGCGATCTGTTCCGGGTTATTCCTGGATATCTCTAGTATTCAGGATGCACTGAATCGATTGAGTACAATTTCGGATCGATGGCACTCCATGATCATGTAGTGAGGCAAGGAATGATCTTCTCCGCTGTGGACCTTGGCGTATATAGAGTTCGCCATCGTTTTCAAAAATTTTCAAAATTCACTGGCCTGTGTTAATGTCCAGTCTGGCTGTGCCAGCTTTGTCTTCTGTCGCTTTTTTCCTCCACGCTCAGAGATTCACCTCTCGACATAATATTCCGGTATCAGATGACTTCACTCCGCTTTGCTCCACCGACTTGTCAGTTATTTTTAGATTTCAGCGTTGCACCGGGACCTGGAATGTCAGCCACACGGCCGGTATTTGCTAACGTAATCAGTCGACTTCAAGTCGGACTTCGAGTCGCAACTCCGCGACACAGTTGTTCATGAAAAGACACGAGCAAGGTATCTGATAACATAGAATATGTTAACGAAGTATTGATTCTGCATTGCTTGTTCTTGTACACCCGCTCTGCGAATCAATTACTCCGTACTCGACCTCGAAGTTCGGATTATTCATTGATAACACAACAAACATGGGCGGATGGCCAAATGGCGTGATGACTTGCTTCCCCATGTCCTCGATTGATTAGCTGTCGATCCCCTCTATGCTCTCTCTGCCGTAATGCCAGTTGATACGTTGTCGGATGATACCGAGTTCAAAACCTTCACATCACAACAGCCCGAGAGGCTGCATGAATTGAGTACGTGTGGCCCAGTGTTGTAAAAGCGAGCAGAGTTGCACTAGTCCATGCCCCTGCCGTGAAGAGTCTGATTCGCGTGATATCAGCCGACCGGCCTTTGATCCGCGTGGGCAAAGGGATGGTCCACCAGCCACCTTTTCATGCATGATACAAAGAGAGTATTGGGCGATTATATGGGGATATTGCAAATGTCATTGTCGATGAGGAGGCTGTCGAGTTGCTGTCTGCGGGGGATCTAGAGTGTACTCTGCGATTGTTCGGGAACATGTTCGAGCTGTTCGATGATGTGACAAGTTTCCTCGATGGCGGAATGATTTTTTGTGCGCCTTTCAACTGACGAGGGCTCTGCAGCGTGCTTTGAGGAGATCGTGCTTGTTACTGTCGATGGTATATCAACATCCTACAGTCAAACAATTATCCAATGTCCGGCCTCAACAGAGTGACAGTCAAGGAAAATGGCAAAAACCTGATGAGATCGCCTTTAGCTACTTACCGGCATCTCATCAAGCAGATTCCAACACCTGTCAAGTCCTAATGAAGCATAATCGGAACCCCGGGAATGGAAACGCCGTTGATGTAGTTTTGACGGGCTCTACTGGAAACCCTGGAACAGATACCATCTATGCTCTCCTTCAGCGTTCAGGCATCGGCCACATCCTCTGATTCAGCCGCGGGGTTAATGTTGGTTAAGCAGAGCAGCACAATTTTACTTTCCACGGCTTCGATGTAGAGCCTTTGAGTTTTCGGGTCAGGTTCCGTCCGTCAAATTTGGCTCGCCCTTCTCTCGCGCTGTCTCAAAGCGATTACGAGGAACTGCGTTCTCGTGCTGGTCTTTGGATCCAAAAGGCCTGGGCCGTGGGCTTCAATGATGGATCTGACTGCCTTTCGGCCCCAGCTGGCAGGTTTGGTGGACCTATCTGCGCTTGCTGCTTCAACGCCGCAACCCCATGAAGATTCCCTTCATATCACGAGTCAGCACGGCTGAGAACCTTCTTGATGCCGCGCCTAGGAAGATTCTTCGCGAAGATGAGCTCTGTGCTCTGTTTTCGAGTGACAGCTCGCATTGCAAGTTCATTTCAGAACTGCTTTGCGACACTGAAACTTATCGTTCTGGTCTTCCTGTCACTGTTGTTCGTGTCGCACCGGTGCCTGAATCTCATCGTGGGCCTGGAATGTTGAACAAAGTGAATGGCCACCGAGCCTTGTTTTTGAATCTCTTGACACAAATATGCTTCCATCGAATTTAGGTCCGATTTTCGATTTCGTAGACTGTGTACTATTGTATGTACTTGGTAACGTCGAGTGCGATCTGGGAGTCTCGGCTCGGAGGCAGGGGAGGCGCCGGGCACCCGTGTATTCGATGTTCGGAATTCGTATGCGACGATCTGGAGTAAATTGGTGTCTGCTCTCACAAAATTTATTAGTAAGGGATCGAATAAGGAGCTTGCTGTGATGTTTGGCTCGAGCATCTGAGTCAGACGACGCGCGTGAGAAGACTCCAGCGCTGCAGTTGCTTGATTCTACCGTCATGATCTATGAAATGAGTCTGAAAAGCAGAGACAAGTGACTCCGAAGCCGATGTGTATTGACAATGTGTTGAACAACTGGCATATCTTGTAGAGCCTTTTGGGGACAAATGGGTGGGCAAATAAGTTGAAGAATGGATTAGTAATTCCGCACAGCCGATGGCTGCTCATGTAGTCATAACACCAGATCCAGAGTTTCGCGACCTCGTGCAAGTGATTTGGTGAGGGTTTGCCTTACTCTGCTGTGTGGCTGCTCCAATTTCATGATAGGCCTCTGATCTCCACCTACAGTTTGTCATAGAGAGGCTACGATAACATGGTTGCGTCTTTTGCAGGATCGTCGCTTCCTCCTACAAGAGCTCTTCAATTCCAAACAAATACAAGTCCTACCCCCGACATACAAGCTCAAACAATCATGTTATTCTGCATCTGAGGTTTTGTTGCAGTGATATCGATGATTCAGTGACAGTGGCTTCCTTGGTCCACCTTAGCTCTTCCTCTTGTGAACGGAAAAGCTGCAGTGGAGTTTATGGAGGATATTCTGTATTCTTGCTGTCCTAGGCCATCCTAATGGAACAGAGGACTTTTCAAGCCCTCCGCAGCATCAACTAGAGGACTGGTAAATTATAGCAAAAGAAGTGCCGGTCATGAATAAATCTTTCCCCTTAACATATCTCTGAAGATATGTAACTAGGTCTTCTTTCGAGATCTCCCTCCATCGAATTATTAATCATAGTTTCACGGTCGCAAGACAGAAATAGCTTGCACATATCTGTGCTCAATTGGTGTTCAGGCACAACCCCAGCGGACCCCTCAATCGCCACAATTGATAGTGAATGTCTCATGGACTAAGACTCCAGGCAAGAACGACTGTCATTCAACTACACATTTCTTGTTCATCCTTATCATTCTGCTAATCACAGGTCCTGTCACCCCCACACAATCATCTGAAGTAGCTATGATTTAGATCTAGCGCTCATAACATAATAATAACGTTTTTCGCACGGTGACGAGTTTGCATGAGCTCTGTGATTCACGAAGTAAAGCAGTCAAGCATTTTCACGTGCGGGAAACACCATGCCACCCCCGATCTATCCATAACTGCTCAGAATGACTTGCAAAAATTGAATGCTGGTCTCTTGTTGTTTCTCTACCTCTTATCCCCACCATCTCGCGAACTATTTCTGTCCTAGCGCACCTCCCTCTCTGGTCGTGACTTCAGTCTGCTCATCATCATCCGTAGTACTCACGCAGGGCTTTCTCTGACGCCAAGAACAAGTGCAAATGGAGTAATATTTGCGTGATTCAATGGTAAGTCAGACCTATTCAAGTCTCTACACGGCTACCCACACATTCGATTCAATCCCTCGAGCTCGACGAATGCAACAAGGAAGCACGCGTCGGTTGAGCAGTCACGACTCGTGATCATTAAACACTTTGTGATCATCTGGGTACCCAAACCATTCCATCTGACAACCAGTTACTGCACCAGCACTGTATCGCAACTGGGTTGACTTCTCCATCTCAGTAAAAATCAGCCCTTTGCCTTTCATATGACAAGCAACTTGCTAGTCACACTTCAGCTTGAAAACTGCATGGAAATTGCGTGAGTCACGGGAGTCGGGTTCCTCTCCTATCCTCAATCACATCATCGTCCCTGCCATAGGACGCATTCCATCCTTTCCTTTCCTCCTGATCCAGAACTCGGTATGCACGGGACACGGGAGAAGGTCTATATATAGATAGGTTAGTTCACACATTTCTTCTTCTCTACCCCTCTCTTCTCTTCTTCTTCTCAACATCTGTCTTCCCTTCAGTCACTCAAATCTTTCATTCCAACATTATCAAGCACATATACTACGAATCTCCAAGCATATACACCAACCCTTATACAACAGGCACAAAGTAAGTCTCACACCGATGACCACTTGGTCTCATGGCTTCTAAATTCTGCTTCGAAATATCTTGCACTGGAGGTTCGCTCTTTCTGAGTGGACGTCGCCCCTTCCGATAACTCTACCAGCGTCGGAGCTATCAAATTCCGTCTGCCCCTTTCCTATATTGTCCCTTTCCAGGTTGATCACTCGTACCTACTTCTCACGGGCCTTCACTCCTATAACAACCTTCGAGAATCTTTCCTTAACACAACAACATGTCAAGATCTCGTCTTCCATGCTAGGTAGGTACACATATCAATCCCTCATCTGCATCACGCAAGCGTCGCGACTTTCCTTCACACATCTAAGGGATTCCACCAGCCCGTGCTCTTCTTCCCAAACTAGTCTTCCTTCCTAGCAGCTGATCTGTCTACTTGGCTGACGGTAGTCACCCAACACGCCGTGCAGCCTTCAAGAACATTGCACCCACTCTTCAGAGCATTTAGGTAAGGCCAGACTTCATCGTCGCTTCAAACATCACCTCATCACAACACCTTCTCCACGCCGGTCATCATTGCAGAGGCATCAGTGCATGTTCCTTGACTTGAAGCCCCGCATCAATCTTCTTTTCAAGCCAACTCCATGATTCCAGCTTTCAAGGCTTCTTGCCACCTCATCGACGCCGTCAATCCGGTTCCCGTAGCTGCGAAACTTCAACATCAGTCGTCCCTATCCTTGCCCCTACCGGCGTTCCTGCACCTATTGACACTGGTAAGATTCAGTTATCGCACATGCTTCACTCGTCAGACGACCCTTCACTCCAACTACAAGATCGTTCCTGCGATATTCATTTCTCTCATGCTTTGGCACACATCGTCTTTGCCATTCTTACAACAATACGCCTCCTGGCCCACCTGTTGTTCACCAAGTGGTGATCAGTGCATAACGTAGAGCAATCTTTTTAAATTCATCACACCAAACAGCATCATCGACTTACCATTCCTTAGGTCCTTACATATCTATAGACGCATTCAGGCAGATATTCCGACAAAAAGCCAGCAAGTCACGAGCAGTTGCTGTGGACAAGCACGCTAGTCGGTACGTACCCCTTTTTCTCACTCTGATGGCAGTCGCCGTTACTTATTCGGGACATTTTGGTCCAAACCTAGAGTCGTCGCTGCCTCTTCATCTGAAATCTGACAAATTGCATGCTTCGTTCCTGTCTCTTTTTGAGTGACCGTACTGACCCACTGCACCTCAGTGCCGCCCACCTAGGAACCACCTCATCGTGATCTTCTTCCTCTCTCCTTGCCAATCGATTGATTCATACCAACATCCTACCTGCTCATATTCTATCTTAAAGCATACCACATTGATATCGGGCGCGGATTTCGCCATCATTTCCGACATTCATTCCTTCTAGACGTCATATTCTTCATCACCCTAGGTCTCCAAAGTATAGCATAGCACAGCACATTATACGGCCTTACTATCCCATTATCATCATTATTACAACAACATCTACATTTATCGCGGTCTGGACTCTAGTATTTACAACACAGTCATATACCTCTGTCGCTACATTTCCTACGGTTTTATCATCAACCATCATTCATCCCGGCAACTTCATATCTATCGACACTTTGTGAGACTCGAGATATTCGATCTCCATACAATACACTCGTTCATTTCATATCTGGTTGACCAATTATCTTTGCCTATATACATCCAGTCACTCGGCTCATTTAATTCATCTTATTCAATACACTCCTCGTTCACCATGGCCCAACCTCAGAGCACTCTTCGAACCACGGGCCAGAAGTACAAGGCGCCTCGTCCCGATGCCCCTGAGCCTGGTCGCAATATCAAGCGGAGAAAGATAGCTTCCAGCATTCAGCCAGCACAACCAACCGAGCCTGAGAAGCCTCCTCCCGCCTTTCTTCCTCCCGCTTCTGCACGTAGTCATGGCGCCATGGCAGATGCCGTATGGCCGTGGTGGGGCTGCCATGAAGGAGGGCTGTACAGCAAGGGCAAATTTGCGAAGGGAATGCTCTTGTGTGGGCGCACTTCACGAAGGGACATGATATCCAACCAAGTCGTTGTCACCACGGTGTAAGCCTCCAACGTACCTTGTTTCAGGTTGTTCCACTAACCCTCTGATTAGCGGCGGTGGGCTCAAGAACTCTGGCGGCGACAAGATGATCCGTGACATTGACCAGGACGAGAAAGCCAAGTACTTCGTATATCTCAAGAAGGCAAGGGATGCTGGTTTACCTATCGGGCTCGTTGCTGGGTCCAGAAAGGGGGTTGACCGCTTGAGCAGTAAGTCCTGTCGTTCTCACTCCAGCTATGCTTCGGTACTGATAGGTATTATAGATGATCTCTTGGCTGTCGCCCCAATATATCCGTACAATGTTATGGATTGGTTTCAGATCACCGATATGTGGCCCGAGTACGAATGCCGAACAGATGAAGACCTTGGTTTCAAGCAGTGGATGGTTCGTCTTGAACGAATTGACCTGGAGTCGCCTGCATGGTGGGTTCCAGCTGGTCACACCAATGATATGCACCGCCCTGGTGACTTCGAGAGCCTGCAGGCAACCTGTATGACGTGCAAAAAGACTGCCAAGCACATATACACGGCTGGCTGGTGCTGTTTGGAGCCAACATGCTCCGAATTCCAACGCTTTGCCCATCCAGATGTCGACCTCCATGCCCTCGAGTACAATGCAGAGTTCAAGGGTGAGCGTACTGCTTGGCGTGGTGCACAACCCGGCCCTCTTATCCCTGAGCTGCCTCCTCAAATTCCTCTGCCCGGACATTATGGGTCTGAACAGAAATGCAAAAAAGCCATCGTCTGTCCCAATTGTCATGTGGCAAGCCGTCGCATCAGCTGGAATGGTTACCGATGCGAGGGCTCTTGCGGATTTGAGCTGCCCTTGACCGTTCTTCCTGTTCCGATCGAAAAGATCAATCGGGAGAACAAAATATTCGACGGCAAGAAGAAGGGCTTGCGTGGTGAGATCATGGGCAAAGGTATCGAGTCTTTCACCTCGGACAAGATACCTGGGTACACTGTCGACGTCTACTATCTCCCTCAGCAAGCTGTGCTGACGACTAAGCACCAAAAGCGCAACGCAACAAGCAAGGTGCAGTCATCGTCCAAGACCAAGGACGGTAAGCCTGAGGGAAGCAAACAGTTTCTGGGATATGCGGTCCACTTGCGCCCCCATGAGTCAACGAAGACACGTAAAGGTGGCATTGATGACCATTATCGAGCCATCGACGAAGAGGTCGGGGAAGGTCATATCGATGTTAATCGTAGTTCCGCACGCTGTCAAGGTTTGTACTCTAACGACTCTATTGACAACACCCGTTAACCTCTTCACAGGCTCGCACAAGGAAGAACTCACCAACCAATTCTCTACCAACATCGTATGTACTCTTACGAAATTACAGAACCTTGGACAATTGCTGATCTCTCCCAGGGCGCGCCATACAAGTTTGGTGTTGTTGTCAAAAACTCCACCTCTCTAGAAGCAGCAAGACATACGATTCTGGAGGGTATATCTCGTCTCAGCTGGTTGTCGAAAGCTATCGTCAATCTTGTGAACGATGATATCAAAGCCAATAATCGGGATGTCGATCATGATTCTATTACCGCCCAGCACGAGCAATTCAATGAGGCACTTTTCCTTGCCTATATGGAGAACTCTTATATCAGTGTAAGTTTCTATATACCTTTGAGTCGCCGCCCAAGCTAATGATTGGACTAGTATCATGATGACGGTGAGGAACAGCTTGGCCCCATCGTTGCCACAGCCTCATACGGATCGCCGTCTATCATGCATTTCAAAGCCAAAGGAGACAAGAAGCCGTGCCTGACCCTGAACCTACAGCATGGCGACCAGGTGATCATGAATGGGACCGATATTCATGCATTTTACCTCGTATGTGCCCTGTTCAAAGCAATATCTGGACTCTGACTAACCCAGCATTTAGCACAGTGTCGTTGTCGATGCATCAGCCGGCGGCCAAGAGAACAGATCCGTACGCCGATACGCACTAACATGCCGTTGGATTCGTCCTGAGATGCTTGACAGTGCTGAGCATCGCCAATGGGGCATTGTTAGCAAGGGAACAGAGGCATTTGACAGGATGGATAGCTACCACGGTGAATAGATTGAGCTGGGTAAATCATGGGAGCATTAGCTTTAGCACGGGGACGTTGTTTTACATGGCAAACAGATTAGACTAAGATCTGGGGCATTGCTATCTTGCTGAATGCATCATCGCTTATAAGAACTAGGCAGATAGACGCCGAAATTGATAACGTTGATTTATAATGCATAAACTAGGTTGCACACTAATTACGGGCTGAACAGAGTTGAACACTACGAGATAGAATGTGTTGAGCATTCTGATGTAGACGGAGCTTGACAAAACGTGACATAAAAGCTCAAAGACTTTGGTATGAGTAAGCTTAGAGACTATGAGATGAAGACGCTTGCACCATACAGAATTGAAAGTACTTATATAATCTGATCCCTAGGATACTAGACACTAAGTCAGACTGTCAATGCAACAATGTTCTCAACAAACTCACAGGCAGCCGGACTGAAGGTCGCTGTAATCAACTGTTTAACCCCAGCCACTGTGCATGTTGTTATGAACAAACATGTACACAGGTGCGGGCGTATTCTTCGTTGTCGAGTCTCCGGTTAACCTCGCTGCTGGTATAATTTGCATTCAAAGTTTCAAAGCGTGGCCTTTAAAAAAGGAAATTGGTAAACTGCTGCCAGGAAACGATCTACGAAAGCATTGAGTTTTGCCCTTTTTTAAGGCTGACTTAAGCTATTTTAAATCTGGAAAGGCAGACATAAGCATAGTTATACCAGTTAATAAAGATGTAAGTGCTTAAGCATTATTGACAGACACCCGTCATAAAGTCCTCTTTTGTTAACCTTTCTTCTTCGAGTTCGTTGATCAAGCTGCAAGCCACGGGCTGGAGCGTTGAAAGAGCTGATCGTATGAACAATTGATTGAATGCTGTATCAGACTTGCGAATAGTGGGGTGTGCGATCAGCTCATAATGAATCAGACAGACGTGAATATTTAACACTATCGAGTCAAAGAATGAAAACGTCATGGTGATGAACTTCACAACTTCTATTTTCCACTCGTCCAATGAGGTGGTCAAAGATGAAAAAGACTTTTTAAGTCTTCACTCAAAGATAAAGTGCTGCTGCATGAGCAAAAGCGTTGAGTCCGGTTTCGATATCTTACCAGTATCAAGCAATATAGTGTGAACAAACAGGAAAGCCGATGTCAAATATCAGCATTACTCTCATCCTAGGTACTCTCTGCTCTTTGTCACAATTACCATACAACCAAACCCACTCATACAATCTCCCACCTCGCAAGCCACCCAACACTCTGCCCAGCATCCCTAACAACACACAGCTTCTCCTCACTCTTCTTTCCATTCTTTCCCTTGTAACTCTCCAGTTCGCTCTTCGCCATAACAGCGCTGATGCAACCAATCCCCTCTCCGACACCCTCGCGCAAGCTGAAGGCTCCCGTCGTCACGAAGCCTATGAGATCGCTCTCGTTGGGACACAACGGGTGACCGTTCATCGAGTCTCTGTTCGTTTGTGCCCCAATGGATATGTTGGGGTCAGGTGGCGTGGAGATGAGGGAGTGGGCTAGGGCTTGTTGTCGCTCTTGCGGGGTTGGATTGCTGTTCTTCTTCGCGTTGATTTTGGCCTTCGACTTGTGGGATTTCTGGTTCTGGCTCTGGTTCTTGGGGCGTGGCTGTGCTAGCCATTGTGCGCGGAGGTCTGACGGTAATGTGCCGACGGGAGATGGCTTGGGTAGCGAGGGTGGAGGGACTGTTCCAGGGACTTCTGCATTTGATGGTGGTTCTGGAGCGATTCTGTTCGTAGTGGTGGTAGTGCTTGAGGCTGTAGCTGTGATAGTTGGGGTGGAAGAGGGTAGACGGTATATTCGAGCACAGTTTGACACGACGCCTCTGCCCTGCATTCTGATTTGGACTGTTATCACGGAGTTTGGCGGTAACGGCTCTAACTTGCTGTCTGTGAGATGTTTGGTGAAGACGGTCTTCGGGATGTACGTTGGGGCGACGATTGTTGATTGTGTAGGTTTTGATTTTGCATGTGTCTGTGTTTGCGGTGCTTCGGGTCCGAGCATCTCCGTATCTTCTAGGTTCTCGTCATCTCTCTCCTGTTCTGCTTCTTCCTCACTGCCGTTCTTGTTTGTGGTGTCCAAGGAGCATCCCTGCTGTATCTTGAATAACGCATCGAAATCGCAACCGGTACCATTACCGACCTCTCCTTTACGTCCGGCTCCAAGGTCGATATGGTCCCATACTATCCGCTTGCTTTTCGGTCTTCTCATCCACTTCTTCTCATTCTTTCCTCTCTCGGCCTGCTCCCAGGCATTGCCAGCATCTGTACCAAGATAGTCACCAGGGAACCAGAGCTGTTTGCGCTCGAATTCGAGTTGTCGTATCTCATCGATCCCACCGAACGCTGGATTGCCACCGGTTGATAGTGGGAAGTGTAGCAGGCTGAGCCATATTGTGCTCACACATTTCCATGGGAGAATGATGGTCCAGCTGCCTGGTACAGGAGTATCTTGCGAGTTGCGGGAGGCGAGGAGCACCAGCGGGATCGGTGGATCAACAGCGGTTGGCTCTAGGGCGGCGCCCGGAGTCATCTTGACACGGCGTCGGTTGATAGACTTTTGCGACGGTAGCTTTGAGGCGTTGGAGCGGGCGTCTCGGTCGAACAGTTGGTAAGGCTTCAATTGTCCGTCTTGGCGGAATGAAGAGATAGCATCCATGAGTGCCTTCTGGGCATCATTTGCGCCGACTGGAGGGAGTTCGACTTTTCGCGGGGGATATGTGAGGCGGGGGTCAACGACGGAGAAGGCGAGTAAAGCTCCGAGAGGCAAAGACGATGGGTCTCTTAGTCCCAAGAGCGACTTGAACCTCAATGCTTGGGCCCCCTGAGAGTCAGATTCGGAGGCTTTCAGAACCCCGAGCAATGCCTCGGTGGCACCAGGTCCGGTCAGATCGATGCTCCCGATTTCGTGTCTCAGGTCCTGTATATAGGGGTGGGGCTTGTAGGCTTTGATCAACTTGAGGAGTTCATTGAACGTCTCCAAGAACGCAGAGGGGTGAATGCGTATGAAGACCTGTCTGTTGGCTGGGCTATCGTCACCTTCAGCACGTTCTGCTTGAGGATTCCATATTATTGTCGCCGGACCGATGAAATGCGTGTTATTCTTGATTTTTCGACTGAGAACCCCGGTCCAGTGCACAGCTCCAGACCTCCAGCGCTTTCCTCTGTCACTCCACAACGAATCTTGGGTCAGACCCACGCCTTTGAGCACGCCTTGGACGTTACTCTCTCTACCAAATAGGCCAATCGTGCCTATGTAGCTCATATCCCAGGCCATGGCACCCTTTTGCCACTGCACGCGATGAGTTGGCCGGTAATTCTTCTGTGTCGTGGTGAGTGGCAGAGAGAAACCCCACAAGGGTTCTGAAGGAACTGACATTCTGGCTCGCTTGGCATGCCATAGATGAGTGGGAAGCCAGGTCTTGTTACGTTGTCTCTTGCGATGTTTTGCAGAAGTGATGGGCGGGTCGTTCAACATATTCTGCCGTATCTTGGGCTCCTTTCTCGTGGTCCCGCCTTCTGCGGGTAGTCCCTTTGCTTCCCTCTGTGCCACCCGCCGCTCCTTTTTCGCCAGTACGCCCAGCTTTCGTGCGGTCTCTGCACGCAACCTAGCCTTCGTGGTCCTCGGCTTCCTTGCCCTCGAGGTCACTGTGGGGGTGTTGTCCTGGGCCATTTCCCTCTGTGCCCGCCTGTGGAGTCGCTTGGGAATCCTCTTGTAGTTGTGGGCTGCGGTCCTGCGCCTCATGGTGAAGGGAACACCTTGAAAAGCCCTGCTTGTGTGGAAATTCCGCGTACGGCGCATGCTCTCGTCCATGGCATTTATCTCAAATGCCATCGAGTTGACGAAGGATTGGACGTTGAGCTCGCCATCGTTGACAGCCGAGGCCTCGGTCGCAATGGCGCGTACCTCATACATGGGCTTTGGCCTCTTTGCTTTTCGAGGGTCTTGTGATGGTTGACTCGCCTCAGGCTGGTCTTTTCTCTTGTTTGACGGCTGCTTAGGCTTTGCAGCCGATGGCCTTGAGGGAGCCTCAGATGCAGCGTTTGACTTAGGCGGCATATTGGCGTTTCTGACCGAGGCAGCCCTTGCCCAGGGCCCCTTCCTCCAAGTATAAGGGCGGGCACTGCTATATTATCATCTGAATGAGGTTGGTTTGCAGTTGTTGCAAGGAGCCTTCACTGGTCGTATTCCTTCCAGCTCATGTCATGTTGTGTCCATGAGACGGGAATGACGGGATCGCGTATGTGGCTGGTGAGTTGAAAATAAAGCTTCACCCAAGCCACAGCCATATCCAGCCATTAGTTTCGACGCTGCGAGTACGGTATAATGCAATTGCTTGGCCGTGACAATTCCTTCAGGCTTACACAATCGCGTCGCCGTACATTTCGAGCAAGGGCAATCAGTACAATGCTTCGTTATGAATTGTACGTGCCCATGGGCGACAAGACTGAAGCTTTGCGAGTGGCATTCGTCAGATTTCAGGTCCTATTTGACCAATCACAAAGCATCTTATCAGCCCCCCGCAAAGGTTTGCAGGCGGTCCCGTCGCTTGCTGTGGGGACTCGCACTTAAGGTTTAGGTACCTGAACACAGAAACCAGTGGTCGGCTGCAGCCTGCAAGTAATTCCCGCCAACCTTGAACCGTCTGCGCCGTTCCGCCCTGTACGGCACCTTATTACAACTCCCCTGAGAAGGATCATCACTCCGGTCGCACCTAGGGCGGGTTCCGTTACCCCTACGGTAGCTGGCAATATCCTTACGGTAGTTAAACCCTATTTATATATTGGTAGTTAAAACAGGAAATATATTCTATAACGGTATATACGCATTTTATTTATAAGTACTATTTGATCTTTTAATAATATAACTTTAAAAGCTATTATAGTTATAATTAAAGCTTTTATAAGGTTTAAAATATATAAGTTTATAATAAGTTAATTTAGCTAATAATAAACAGGTTTATACGTTTGATTTATTTTAAAAGCGTTTTTTTTTTTTTTTCCGATTTTATATTTATTTAACGGTATATAATTACGTAAATAAGCTATTAATAATAAAAGTAATAAAAGTAATTAAAGCTTAATAGCGTTAGCGAGGTTGCTTTAATAAATAAAAGCTAAAGGCGTTAGGCCGTATTAAGGTATTTACGCTATAAACATCCTTAATAGCGTTAATATAGTGTTATTATTAAATGGTAACCGGAAAGGCTAGTAGTTATATAAGGTTTTGTTATCCCTATAGTAGCTGCAATATCCTTATAGTAGCTAAGCCTAAATAAGAAAAAAACATTTATATACCTTAAACTAATATAATTTTACCTATTATTTAAATATAGATTTTAGCCGCTAATTACTATTTAATTATAAAAAATCGACTTTGTTATCGTTATTACGCTAATAACTTTATCGCTAGCAATGCCTTTAAATGCCTTTATTACTATATATTTACTACTACTATATAACCATTAGCCTTTTTAGTTATTATTTAATAATAATATTATATTAACGCTATTAAGGATATTTATAACGTAAATACCCTAGTACGGCCTAACGCTTTTAGCTTTTATTTATTAAAATAACTTTATTAACGCCGTTAAGCTTTAGTTATTTTTATCGTTTTTATTATTAATAGTTTATTTACGTAATTATATATCGTTAAATAAATGTAAAATCGGAAAAAAAAAAAAAAAAAAACGTTTTCGAAATAAATCAAACGTATAAACCTGTTTATTATTAACTAAATTAATTTATTACAAATTTATATATTTTAAATTTTATAAAAGCTTTAATTATAATTATAATAGCTTTTAAAATTATATTACTAAAAAATTAAATAATATTTATAAATAAAATGCGTATATATTGTTATAAAATGTATTTTCTATTTCGGCTATTAATATATAAATAAGGTTTAGTTACTGTAGGGATATTGCCAGCTACTGTAGGGGTAACGGAACCCGGTTATGTAATGGTGGTAGATATATGGTAATGGAGGCACCTAGAGGCATTGCTGGCGATGGAGTTACTGGCGTAGTAGCGACGACGAAGTCGATTTTTTACAGCTAAATAACAGTTAGCGGTTAAGATCTGTATTTAAATAATGGGTAAGATTGTACCAGTTTAGGGTGTATAAATGTTTTTTTCCTATTTGGGCTTAGCTACCGTGGGGATATTGCAGCTACCGTGGGGATAACGAAACCCACCCAGGGCAATGGCACGTCCATCTCCGATCTATCATCCCTCTCGTGCTGCCAACCCAAGAGAGGGAAATGGAGACAATGGCAACTGAACAAAGGCCCAGAGCATGCAGGGTAGCCGAGTAGCCATTCATGTTCTCGCCAGTGACGTCTTATCAGTCGCATGAACCCTGCCAAGAGGTATGCAGAATGAGAGCAGCGTCATATGTACAATGTGATTATTTTTAGTCGGGCTGTGCTGTTTAGCATGGTCGTTTCTCACGGTCGCAATGTTTTGTACTGTAAACTGTGCTCTGTAGACATTGAAGGGGGCTTTGCTCAAGAGATTTCGAGTCATTCCGTTTCTTCGGCACACAAGAGAACGTCGGGCTGGGTGAACGATATCGTGCAATGCTCTGATGGTGGTCTGGAACCTGGGCATTGGAGTCCAAAACAGCCAAGCCTCTGGCTTCCGGGATGTCATCTGCGGGCCCTGTTCGACCCTGTTTGACTGCTGCCAATTCTCCAAATTCTCCGTCTCCAACCTGCCCTCGCCTGCGTCGGTGTTGGGTCATCACGTCGTCTTTTATGCGGCATACGTGTACTATTACAGATTACTCCTCGTCTTACCCATCTCACATCATCTGTCGCTCTCTGGCCTGACCCTCCGGCCCTCTCACTGTCGCTGCTTAGTTCCACTCTGCCTTGCCTTATCGGTCGGTGCTTGCAGTGCTTGACGATTACAACCGTCCATTCTCTCGTTTGCCTACATGCTGCCAGCTTCTTGCTATACCCCTTTCTGACTCGCCCAGATTTGCGCCTGCCCGACCGAAGAGTGGCTGCATTCGTGACGGGATTCTTTCGCTGTACAGTTCACCCAAGTTCGGGCAAGAATCCGAGTCATCGCCCGTCGAATCTGCTCGGCCTGCTCGGTTCAACATTCCATCCGCCCATTCCGGACACTCACCACAGACCATACCTTACATCAGTCGCTCTCCCATTCCTCCCGCACTCCGTCCATACCATGACTGCATACTCGTACTCTCCTATCGTCCTTTGCATTCGCTAGCTGCAGCGCCTCCTGCCACTGGCATGTCTCGCAGCTATCGACCACTGGGATGAAAGCGGCTATACTAACACCCCGTTCACTCCAACTCCAGCCCAGCGTTATCCAGTCCTACCATGGCTTCTCTAAGTATGTCAGCTCCCACTCGTATCGCCCCATCTTTCCCCTCGTGGTGGAATCCTGTATCTGCATTCCGTTGCTCTGGAATCCCATCGGCGCCGCGGGCTAGTTGCTTCTTGCTTACAGAGCCGCATCTCCGCAATCATTCCGTCTTCATATATCCCACGTGTCCCCTGTGCTTTAATGTCCTTCTGATATAATCTGTTTCGCTCGCTGTCGTCTTGACTGCGCATGTAAGGACTTTGTTTGCACATTGGCGCTGCCCTTTGTTGACTGTCCATTATTCCTCCCTTACCTGTTGTGTCACTACCCCCAACCATATAATGTCCTCGGCTCCGCGCTTTCCGAACCGTACCTTATGCTGTCTCGGTCGCAACCCTAAGCTAACATGCATGTTCTACCCATAGTCAATAAGGCTCGAAAGGTATGTACAGTATTACCCTTGAACTTAGAGTTGATCACACGCTAACATTGCCCCCCTTCGCAGCCGAAATTCGAGCTCCATCTCTGGATATATGACCTGAACAACGTACCGCTAGTATCCGGCGCATCCTACGTAAAATGGCATTTGCCGAGCAGCATACACCACGAGCATCGTGGCCGAACCTCGAAATGCACCATCGACAAGGTCAACCACCGTGTCACCTACAACTACAGCAAGACTATACCCCTCCGCATATCTATCGATCGAACAAATAACCTATCCGAATGCCCCATCGACTTCGAGGTTCTGCAGGAGTTCCCCTTGGCGTCGGGAGGTCGCGACGAGAAGATATCCCTAGGAAATGTGAAATTGAACCTCAGCGAGTATGTGGAGGAGAGCGAGAGCTTCCCGCGCCGTAGCATGGCGTCGCGAACCGCCGTGAGTCTGGAGCATGCGCGCGACAAAGTAGCCGAGAAAGTACTACCCAGGAAGGGGAGCATAGGACGACCTACCAGCTCTGGGGGTCCAGTGCAGAACCCGCCTGCGATAATACAGTCGCCTGCGACAAACTCGTCGGCGCATCCCGAAGAACAAGACACTGTGGATGAGGAAGCCGAGGAAGGTATTGTGCGACGGTATCTGATGCAAGATAGCAAGATCAACAGTACACTCAAGATCGGCATTCTGATGGTGCAGGTGGACGGGGAACGCAACTACAGTGCGCCGGCCCTTAAGTCAGCAACCATGTTCAACAGCGGCATCTCAGGTCTGATATCAGGTGGAAACGACCAAATGGATCCCGAGCAGGTAGCTCAGGTTGGCGGCTCGATTCCTAACGTCTACAAACCTCGTGACGCTTCCGAAGCGCAAGATATGTACCGGCGCGTCCTTGCAGCGAGCTGGGACTGTCAGCCCGGCGAACTTCCCGCCAACGAGTGCATCGAGGATATCTTCGCAGGAGGCAGCGGTTGGGTCGATGGCACAGGGCACAAAACACGCTCGGCAAGCCACTCTCCCCATATTGGCAGAACAAGCAGTAGCAGCAGCATAAGCACAAGCAGTGACGACGCCTTGGACGGCACCCTTCGACCGAGCGTCATGCGACGCATCCAAGCACACATGCGCTCCCACAGCAACATGAGCGACAGATCCACTGCGACGATCACCGGTCGAAATGGCGGCGAATTCGGTCGCACATCACCACCAGCACAACACCCGCATCACAAGCGCCGTGGCAGTGGACATAGCGGACACAGTGGACGGCCTACACTCCGTAACAAGGACAGTGCCGTCTCGCTCTTCGACGATGGACATTCGTTGGGGCTTCATCATCGGAATGAGAGTTTGACAAGTATGGCACCTACGCTGGGAAGTGTGGGGACGAATAGCGAAAGAGGAGGCACCAAAGATCACCAACCGTTTCGAAGGAAAGAAATTGGCGAAGACGAGATTAGAGACGATCTCGTGGCTTGGAGACTACCGGGCACTGTTACGTGACACCATTGCTCACTAATTCGAGTTTCGCTTTATATAGATGCACTCCTGGTCAAGGGGAAGCACAACATAGCATGGCGTACATGGTGGGAAAAGGAATGGAGTTGAGACGGGGCTGACTCCAGAGTCATGGCGTTTTAAGAGGGAGATTCTTTTGTTGTGTATATATATATGTCTTGCTGGCTGTGAGGAGACAGATGGCACCGACTCGATGCAATGGGTGAATACTACGACTTGATCGTACAACTAACGCACTATCATCGGCCATCGTGCTCCTCGTGACATTTGCGTTCCATAAGAGAGACTGAAAGCCTTGGATCCAAACAATCTCCGAGAACGGAATATGGTCGACGTAACTCCCCGAATGGTATCATACACGACTGGCGACAGTTGCTATAGTCCGTGCTTAGTTCCAACTATCTAGACATTTTCCGTCCAGTTCTGAGCCTCCAGCCTCTCCATCTGCTAGGGTGTATGTTGAGAAATCAGGGGAGTGAGCAACTATTCTGGACCTTAGACTGACTTTTTTGTCTTGTTTCAAAAATAGAACGAATATAGGATCGCTATACAGTTGCTCTCGATGTAGCAATATTGAACAAGTTGCTGACTTTCCTGGGTTGCTCCAGTCACCCCGAATTCTCATACATTCTGCTCTAAAGTGGCGATGCCGTCTTGGTTGATCGCGGTTCCCGGGTATGCCATCTCCCAGCAGAAATATATCTTCGAACAAAAGATGAGTTCCAGCGTACATATGTGACTGATAGAAACTTACCATGAATTTTAAATTGACACTCCTTGTTAGAAAACCTGGAAGACTTGGATTCGTCGCCTACTACCCATCGCAAAAAGTGCGTTGATTTTGACTATGAACGGTGCACTTGTGTTGACTGAATTCCCTTTACGCGCTTCGAACTACGAAAGCTGCAACAACATCTACGTCAATGCATAAGTAGGTTTTCTCTTCATTTGTTCTAGTACTCGATCAAGTGTATCTCTTTACTTGTTTGCCCTTGGGAGCGGAATTGTTATTAATTTTCTAGGCGATGTTTCGAGGTTGATGTATTACCAGTGCCGAGCTGAGGCTTGATTCCCAGGCAAGCCGACTGATTAACCCGGAATGGATGCTGATGAGGGTAGTAAGTAAGTCTCTGAATACCTACTTGAAATAATTTGGTACAGTTACTTGTTGTAGTACGAAACCATTTGGGTGTGAGTCTATTATTACGATGATAAGCGTGTTACATACATACATGTACATAGTGTAGACATGATGCTGTAGTATCACATCATTCTATCACCACCTTCAACACCTCGAAACGCTCATACAGTTCCTCAGAACGTTACTCAAACAATGCTTTGATGTCATTTTTTTACCTCATCGTCTATTTCTATAATCCCATCCCATCCTGACCTACCCAGTCTGCGTAGGTAGTCTACGCGTACCTAATTCACGCAACACGCTGCATAGACCGTGCTCTCGTCACCATGCACGCCGTATATCGTCGAAGTAAAAGCAAGCGCCTGAACCGGACCCAACCCGCTGCAAGACTTCGTATCATGGGTATGTATTCCCGATTTCCTAACTTTTATCTTCCTTTTCCCGATCTACCGCTCAAGGAGCCTTGATGTTGCCCCTAACACCACCCTTCCCGCCAACTTCCCTCGTGACGACCGTGACGCTCAAATCATTGGCTACGGTAATGGTGACCTCGACCTGGCCGCCCTTCTTCACGTCCTTGATGGCTGCCTCGGCGAGGGTGGTCCCGATCTTCCAGATCTTCTCTCTGTGCTCCTCCTCCTCCTCATCGGAATCATCAAAGTCGCTATCGTCCTCGTCCTCGTCGTCCTTGGTTCCGTTCTCTTTGGGCTTGGGCGCAGGCTTGGTAACCTTGATATGAGTACCACCCTCAACGACCTTGACCTGGACGGAGCCACCCTCCTTGGGCACGGCAACCTTGACTGTGCGGCGGGCAGGGATGGCGGTCTCCGGGGCGATGATGGGAGTGAAGGTCTCCTCGCCGCTTTCGGATATAGAGATGACACCGATGGCGTTGGTGATGTGCTTAACGGTGGTCACGGCGGCGTGTGTGGATTGCTCGATGTCCTCAGCCTCGTATTCCTGGATGAGAGAGGCTTGAAGAGCGGCACCTCGGGCTTGGAGCTCTGAGGGGTTGAGAGCCGTGGGGTAAGTAGAGGGGGCAAGGATGGCGGTGGTGGTGGGGAAGATGTTGCGGAAGTTGTTGGCGATTCTGGGGGTGTGGGCAGTACCACCGGATAGGATGACCTCGTCGATGTCGAGGACGTCGAGCCCAGCCTTCTTGATGACGCCCTCCACAAGCCTGTTGAAACCCTCGAAGACCTTCCGACCGATGGTCTCGTATCTCAATCTGTTGATTGTCATCTGGAAATCAATACCCTCGGCCAAGCTCTCAACGGAGAAATTTGCGTTGGTGCCGATGGACAGGGCTTTCTTGGCGGCTTCGGATTCAGCCTTGAGCTTGGCGAGGGAGCGGGCGTTGGCGCGGGGGTCGACGTCCTTGTTCTTCTTCATGAACTCTTTGGCGAAGTGGTCCATGAGAACTTGGTCAAGATGGACACCGGCAAACTCGTAGTCGTGGGCAGTGGCCAGCAGGGTGTAGACACCTCCTCTGGACGCGACCACAGCAACGTCGGAGCGGGTGCCACCGAGCTCAGCAACAACGATGATCTTGTCGGCCAGCTCGGCCTCGGGTCTTGCATCGTAGGCAAGGAGGGAGGCGATAGGCTCGTTGATCAGCTGGAGGATCTCGAGATCGGCATCCTGGGCAGCCTTGATGAGTGCCTCGCGCTGCTTCTCGCCGAAGTTTGTGGGGACGGAGACCACGGCGGAGGTGACCTTCTTTCCGATGTAGTCGGAGGCGGACTGTATCAACCGGCGCAGGTATCGGGTAGAAACTTCGGAGACGGAGAGAGTGGAAGCGTCGCCCTCGGCCTTGTCCTGGACGGTGAAAGTGACAGTGCCGTTGGCGTCTTGAGGGTGGGCAGCGGCGTGGCAGTGGGTAGGATCAATGGACTTAAAACTAATTCGAGTGTCAGTGCTTTCCGCGAAAGCTCTTTCACAAGTTACCAAATAACATACTCCTGGCCGAGGAAGTCCTTGAAGGAAGTGATGGTGTTCTTCGAGTTTCGGATGAGAAGGGCCTTGGCCTGGTTGCCTGTGTACTCCTCGCCATCTATGTATGACAATATCGTGGGGATCTGACGGTCTGAAGCGAGGAGATTAGACTCAGAACTTCACAGAAGATCGAAAATCATGTTCTCACCTCCATCCTCGTTGGCAATGACGACAGGAGTGTCGTCGATGGTGCAGGCGATGGAGCTGTACGAGTTGCCAAAGGCAATACCAATGGCACAGCGCTCCTCGGGCGCAACCGCCCCTTTAGCGGCCATCTCGAAAGGGTTGGAAATGTTCTGGAGTCGAGAGATTGGAGAGGAATCGAGTCGAGACAGTAGCTTCGGTATCGGCGGGTAAGAGAGCCAGAAGTTGACAAATTGAGTCTGACAGCGTCTGGTCTTTTCTCGAATTTTGACAATCAGCAAAAAAAGTTGCCAAAGGGCGGGAGTTCCAATGCGACGCAGCCCCAGCCACACCTGCCCCTCCAAAACCTTAAGGTAACAACAGGCGGAGTTGCAAGTGCCACCCGCTACCGCCACAAATATCGGTGTTATCATTTATCTCGACTTCCCCACCCGAATTCGTTGGAATGCTCTCATGAACGTCGAGGTTGAGGTTCGCAGTTCATGACGATAGCTTCCGCACGGCTCAGTCTTGAACGGTACGTCGATTACCTTACACTCGCTTGCATCGCCAGACAGGAGCGATAATGGCGGCCAAGGGTGAAGCTGTGTATGTCATGCCAGGTGATAAGATCCCTGCCGACCTCATTCCTGCTCATCCCAAGAAGCCTCTGAAGCTTGGCCCTGGATTGCGACATGTCGCTCCGAGCGACTTGATTCCCACCATCGCCGGGCAGCTCGTCGCTGATTTCCGCAAGAACTCCATCTGGGTCGAATACAACGGTGGCCGAGTAAGTTCTGCGAAGGCTGAGATGATATTCGCATCAGGAGTACTGATGAAGAGTGACAGTATGTACCTGCTGTTGGCGACTTGGTCGTCTGCATGGTCCAGCGCTCTGGACCTGACTACTACTTCGTCACCATCACTGACTATGCCTCCAATGCTATCTTGCCACAGCTAGCCTTTGAGATGGCTACCAAGAAGTCAAGACCCCAGCTCAACCACGGAAACCTGGTCTACGCCAGGGTCTGTCTGGCAAACCGCCACATGGACCCCGAATTGGAGTGTGTCTCTCCCACGACGGGCAAAGCAGACGGTCTGGGACCTTTGAATGGAGGAATGCTCTACGACATATCTCTCGGCATGGCTAGACGGCTTCTGATGAGAAAGGCCGCCGAGGAGGGTAAAGTCATTGTGCTCGAGGAGCTTGGTTCCGCTGGCCTCGCCTTCGAGACGGCAGTTGGCAGGAACGGCAAGCTCTGGGTGAACAGCGAGAGCGTTTCGACTGTTTTGGTCGTCGGGCGCGCTATCAAGGACACAGACGAGAACAACCTGAATATCGACCAACAGAAGAAGCTCGTGCGCAAGCTCGTCAGAGAGATGAGTTGAGTCGGGACATCGACATGCCGCGATCCATTCGGGCAATTTTACAACCTCACGACCTCGCCGCTGATCCACAGCTCATCCGCTCCCACGCTGCCACTCTCCCTTTCCGCCGTCGCCCATGTCGCCTATGCGCCATTCCGTCTCCGGTAGGGCAGCATGATCCCGTTGTCTGGCTTGCTGGCAGCACCCTCATTGCTTGCCCTCATCCACTTTGCACGGGGTCTGATCTTCCCTTGTCAAATCGCGATGCCTTCCGACCGTCGTATCACACGCCGCGTGTGCATCTCCATCACCGAACCATCACTTTGCACTCCACTACATGGGGGTCGCTGCAGGTATGTCGGGTGGCTTCTCCGAACAAGAATTCCAAATACTTTTCTGTGCTGCCTCCAACTTTCCATCGTCATGGATCCTATATACTATCTCGCCTGACGAATGGACTATAAATAGGAATTCAAGCTTTATACACGCTTCTCCAACTCACGCACGTGTATAGTAGTTCGGTAGATTGAGCCGCAAACGACCGTTGTTGACCGCGCCGCACAAATTGCGTACTTGATCGCCAAGCTCGAACGGAGGAGCCGCGGCCTGAGCCCTCCGTCTTAACGCCGACCTGGCTAAAGTCGCACAGCGGGTGGCGTCCGGGTAGAATATCGGGAGGTCACAGAAGCAATGTTGCACCAGTCCGACCAGGTCTAAGATCTATGGACTCAATCAGGCTAAAATATACTCAATCTGGCCAAGGTTGTCCTCACTTTACCCACACTTTCAATTTCTGCTTGTGCATGTATGCAGCCTTATCTTTGATCCAGTATACGCGTATCGCAACTCTTTTTAGACATCAATTCGTCTTCCGACCTTCGAAGTGATGGGAGACTGGATCATCCAATAGACTAACCCTGATTACCAACATCAGTCAGTGTTTACATGGGCAATGTTTGTCTTGAGGTCGGGAGGGTAGGCGCATGTCTTCTGTAGTTGATATTGGGTCCAATTAATGATCGGCAGTGTTGAGAGGAAGCTTCAATGGATCTACTTCTGTCTCGACAGGATATAAAGGAATAAGGCTGTCATGTTATCGTGATGTTGTTACGCTTAGGTTCGTCCTTCCAGCTGCCCGTTCTCTCTGGCCTTATAACGAAGAAGAGTCATACCCAGGGTTGCCAATCTCAGGCTTGACGGATTTTCACTGCACAAGTGCTGAAATACATTCCTTGATAGTAATCTTACAACCGGCATATCAACTTCACGATGCAGCTCCTCACTCTTCTCGCGCTAGCATCGGCCTGCTCAGGAACTCCCATCGCCTCGGTGTCAGCAGCACTCAATCCTTGGGTTAAGCCCAAGAGCACAGACTCACGCTCTCCGTGTCCACTGTTGAACACTCTGGCAAACCATGGATATCTGTATGAAGACCTTTCCGTTCTCTACCCTCCGTCATCCATCCCCTAGCCATGAACTATTCTCTGTCCTGCCTCCAAAGTTCACGTCAACAGCGAACAACTGCACTCACAATAAACTGGACATTAGCCCTCATGACGGGAAAGACATAACGACTCAAATGATCGGAGACGCGATCCTAGCCTCCACGAATTGGAGCACGGACTTTGGCACCGTGGCCGGCGCCGCGGCACTAGGACGTCTAAATGCAACCTCCATCTCCTTGGGCCAACTGAACAGTACAGCAGGGGGCGAACACCCCGCCTCGCTAACACGGAACGATGCATCATCAGGCAATTCCAACACACTGTCTATCACGCGGCTCAACGCGTTCCTCGGTGATAGTACTTCCAACTACATCACCATCTCGAGTATTGCCAAGACAAGAAGCCGCATAGAAGCAGCCGAGAATCCCCAGATCAGCGCAGGCGACCAGGGTGTCTCCCAGGCCGAGGCTGCGCTGCTGATGTTGCTCATGAGAGACACGTATTCCGAGATCGACGACTTGGACAAGCTGAGGGCGCCGAAGGACAGGGTCAAGGCTTGGTTGGTTGATGAGAAGTTCCCTACCGCTCAGGGGTGGAAACCGGCTGATGTCCTGGTTGAGCAGAGTGCGCTGGGCCCGGTTATTTCGGCGATTGCTGCTGCACAGGCCGCGTTGTAGGGCGAGGGGCGAGAAAACCAGGAGAAGGCGTGATGATTGTGAAGGTTGTGTGTGCCTTTGGTGCGTTTTGTGAGTTGCCGTTTTCTGGAGGAGTATACACAGCATAGTGATAGCTCGACGTCCAGCCTTGTAAAAATGGTTGACATTGGCCCCAACACCCCAAGTATGCCTGTAGCATCGAGCTATCAGTAAAGGGTCCAGTGATGGTTCTATAAGGCAGATACAGATGATTACTTGCCGAGCCTCATCTAGCACGCCGCGCCTATTATTCGCACCGTAGATATCACGAAAGGCACTTCATGACGCTTCAAGCAAAGCCCGATCAACGTATCTTCGGGGTATCACACTACCTCTATTCCTCGAATCTCATGACCTGACTACCAGCGCTCCGTTTAGTTGAAGTTCCCATGAGATCCATTTCTTCTTCGAGGAAGATCTCTTCCCGCTCTTAGATCCTGATGGTTTATCAGTTTCTTTACCACGGTCTGGCAGCTCGCACGAACCACATAGACACCCCTCGCCCCCCTTTCGTCTGTTTTCACTCCCGGCGAGGGCGAGATAGAAGGCATAAGGAGGTGGGAGAACATCGCAGCCTGTACATGGCATGGTTATCTACAAATATGATCGGTCCGATTACATATGGGCAAAGAGATACATTGATCGATATTGATGTTGTAGAAGTTGACGCATCGGCACGCTTAGTGAATACTAAACCGAGATAGAGGTAACATAGTCAACGTATATAAATGAGGTGAACAAGCATACATGTTCCGAATACACAACCAATCGAACTATGACGCTAAAGTCCTGGATACGACCCGAGCGCGACCTAATGTCTCATGCTCAATCCTTACAGGATGTGAAGTTATGTCTATTAGTCACTCTCCCATCGGCTGATCCGATACATTGACTCACCGGCATCACAGTACATGAATCGTTCCTTGGCTACAGTTTCTCCAAAAATACGTCTTGGCAACTATCTCCAAAGTAGTGTCCTGCCCTATGATAGCGCACTATGCTTCAACAATAGCGCCCGAACGAACAGTGTAGGCCCATTGGCCCTGTGCCTTGGCAATTTCTACCATCGGTTATCATGTGATACTCACGTTCTGTGTCCCGAAGCTGAGCAGCATGAAGCCTGTTCCTGACCCAAGTTTCCTATTTTCTTACCGACTATGTCTGTGTCCGCGGAAATTTATTGCTATTGACAAGGATGGCCTGACTTGAAAACATCAAAGTTCAGATGCATCGACACTCCAAAGCTGCAGAGTCGGATACACGAGTTTCATGCTCAATATACTAGATGCCGCTTCATCGCATCTCCTCCCATTTTCGAAACATATAATGCCCGCCAAGATGACCTAAATAGTAAGGCAGCATGCAAGGTACTATTGCACTGGCCAAGACTACGAGGTTTATCTGAAAGCCTAAGCGGCTGAAGCCAGATCCTTGTTCTAGGAATCTCGAGATCCTGACCGCCATCCCCTTGTGCCCGTCAAGCCACCCGAACCACTCACAGTAATGACTGCGATCCTACAGCCGGGTGGCCACACGCGAAGGGTGCGCGACGGATCTTTGGAATACCAGCTAGATTTCAGCTGGAAAAACATCGTTTGCTCCCCGACGCATGTTCATATTACAATTCACCGGGAAACGAGAAAGTGCTCATTCGTCGTCGACGTTGCATCCAAAGCCGATCGCCTGCGCCTCCACACTATCCCACCTGTCACCTCATCGTCGGTTCCATAATGCAGGGTATTCCGGGATAATGGGACGCCAAGCTTACCAAACGTATGCTTCCCAATCTCGCCAATTGCCTGTCTCGTTGTCTCCTCTGCATTCATCAAGGGGTGCTGAAGTTTGTTACACACATCTGTACGGTGAGTTAGGCTACAGGCAAGACGATCGCATGCCTCGCTGCATAGTCCTCACGTGTCTGTTCTATATATATATCGTGGTCGTTTTCTAGTGATAGCGAGTCAATTGACAGATCGGTGTGAGAAGCGACGCCATACGTTCGGGAAACATGAGACATACTCACACTGACAGTTACATTCAGAATACTTCGCCACGCTCAATGAAACGAACCGGGAATAGAAAGACTATAGAGCTAAACCCCTGCACATCTCCAGATTCCGAATTTGCAACTACAGACCTTCGCAGTCACCATATGTCGCATTTGAGGCTCATGATATGTTGTGCGACGCGTCGCTGACCGCTTTCATCACATCATAAATCCAGCTGCGTCGCCATTCTGTGACTATCTGACGGCATGAAATGGCACTCAGGTGTAGTCCTACATCTCAGGCTCACATCTCCAACGTTGCATTGCGTGTAGTGGCATGCCCGCGGCGAGGAGCTGGTTCTCAGAGATCTTAGGCACCAAGGCATGCATACATACAGTCCATGCATATCGCATATGCATCTCGACTAAATCCACATGACTTCCTATGCGACCACATACCCTTAACTGAGATCGACGCTGCGGTCCGATCATATTAGTGTATTGGGGGCGAAAAGACGAGCAGTATTAGACGATGGATGAAGCCTCAAGAATCCATCAAATGGTAGAACCCCCGTTTTGCGCTCGGTGACAGCTCGGAAACATCAGCATCTGCCTATGTACACCCGATTGCCAAGGCCAGATACGAGCCTTTGATATACATAGTATGAGCCGGAATGTACCAACCTACCTACCTTCTTCCTCCATTTCTGCCAAGGACCTTCGCACTGGGAACTGATCCTAGCCGACGACATCTCGAAGCATGTTACCCCCGTGGCAAGGGCGACGTAACGGATTGATAAAACACGTTCTGGATATACAATTACTAATCGTAGGGATCTCATCTACCGATGATCTAACTCCACTCTTCCGCATCTAGGGCTTTTGGAATGTCGCACAGTTACACATGTCCTGTGACATCCCACGCAGCTCAGGCCCCGAACACAAATTCCGGGCTCACTTGGCTCACCGACTGTCACCGACATCATCAACGCTTCTGGTTTCAAACATGACTATGCATCGTCCTGATATTCCAAGACATAACAGCGGTACATAAGCGACTTCCCGTATCGCCAACTTTTACCTCTTTGCCAGACCCAGCTCTTCTGTGGCGTTTCGAAAACGAGCCAAATTTACTGCAGGGTGTATATCTGAATCACAACGGATTGACGCCACACCAAGGCAGTGAACCATATCGACTACACCGTTTTAGCCACCGAGGTGCATAATGCCGGTCGTTGCCTTATACCCAAGTCAGATCACACAGCTTCGCTGTTACATATTCACTGCCAAAACGAAACATATCATTAATTGACCAGAGAGTAAGTAATATAGTTTTACTACATGTGCGTACATTAGTATTTTGCTCTGTTGAAGTCCGACTTGGCACGGGTGTCAGAACATGTCAAAGTGAGCCTTGCCTGCCGCATCATGGCTTTCAGCTTAGAAGGCCTTATATATTATATTTTGACTGATGCCCACTTAGAACACATATCCTCGAAATGACAAGCGGAGTGATGCTAGTGTCAGGCATGTAGTGCTGGGAGGTATGTCGTATGCTGTATCATCAGAAGTATCATCTGGGCCGGCTCTTATTTAGGTGAAGAGTAGAATGCCAGAGTAGCAGATCCATCCCCTTCGTACCTAGTGATACGACAACGATCTTGAAATATTGGTGTATCAAGACGCGGAATGGCAATAAAGAGTAAGCGGATATGCTACGGTAGATTCTGTGAAAGAAAAGAACATGTTAACGAGCTGCTGTGTCATCCAGTGTGATAGCTTTATTGTCAGCCGGTCGATTGCTGGAGGAAGGCGCCTTTGTTGCGAGGTCACATGATGTCACGTGGGACTCCCGTAGACCCCTCTTGTTGATGAGATATGACACTGTTACCTCTTCTTCATTTCTTCTTTTTTCAATCGATCAGTCATTTATTGTTTCTCTTGGCACTGATCCTCCCGCTAATAGTGTCTAAGGGTACGCTGAGAGGCAGAAAAATACAGTGGCCCTGTGTGATGGCTGTCTTTTACATTCACGGTACCTACCAGTGTGCGATTTCTTGGCTTTCTGCTTCCGTTGTATGCTGGCTTGATCTCTCTAAGCATACAAACCCCGTCACTCGTACAAACTAAGTCATTCAGTGACTCATGAGATCGACTCAGGACTAGTTAGCACTATCTTTATGCATAGTGCGGGACTGGAATTGTAAACAAGTTGATAGTGACTTCCTTAGACTTTACAAATATCTTAAGCGATTGTATAGATTAAAGCAAAACTCCCTTTATACACTGCGATTTAGGCCGTGGTAGCAACACAAGCTATTGTTCAGTCATTTACCCAGCAAATAGCTCTTGGAAAGTTTTGAATTTTAATGTGTGTGAATACTATTCACTAAATACTATTGACCTAAGTCTTAGGGGAAATAGAAGTAGATCAAATCAAGGTAACCTTCATACCTTCAATGTTATCATGAAGTATCCCGCCTTACCTACGGGGACACCTCTAATCCCATTATATGACTGCTTGCACCTAAGAAGTCGCACCAGGGCAGCGAAGCGCTTAATACCCCTTAAACTAGATCTAAGAAGCTTCGCGAGACCTACTAGACGACCTACGAGAAGCTTGGTGAGCCCTGAACTGAAGAGACAGAAAGTCTGGACCGACTACTGTGCAGGATTATATATGTCTGATCGGTGGGGAAGGCGCCTTGCCGAGATGGGTTGGATTCTGGGACAAAATATGTGAAGGGCATACAGGATACCTTCTGAGGCTTGACTTACTAGTATGGGTCTCGCTCTCAAGACGTAATTCGTCGATATCGAGCAGGTTATTTCAACCTCAAATGTACAAGTCGGTCAGTATAGAGAAGAGCTGTTCTGATAGTCCTGAGATGAAACCAATAGCTGGAGATTCCCTTGACAATCCTACACTTCAAACACACAAGTATATTTAAGGGCCCAAACCTACCTGCTACCCCTGTCACGGGCCAGATGGAAAACAGCTAGCAAACACTCGTTAAAATTGCTCACTTGGGCCTTGATAACTGTCAGTTGACCGTGCCTTCCATCTCGAGGCAACCGCAACGCCTTCCACCACGTTCACACAACACTCTGCTCCCAGCCTGCTTTTCTGCCATCACATGCCTTTCTGCCGCCACTCACCACCTACCTTCTTACCTATATGAGGTTTACTCGAGCTTGACTCTCAACGTCTTTCCCCTTCTTCATGCTCACACACAACCATAATATCCACATCTGCACGAAACACCACACATCTACACTCATAAACACTCACACAACCTAGCCAACATACCACCCTACCTGCTCCCTTTTACATTACTTCCAACCATAGTCCTTACTTCCGCTGTCAAAATGGCCACCAACAACATCACCGCCGCCGAGCACCCCACCACCATGACCTCTGTCACCGTCGCCTCCCCCGCCGCCGATGACAACGTCTCTGCCCCTTCCATTGTCACCGTAGCAGAGGAACTCGGCGCCCTCTCTCTCACCCCTCCTTCGCCATCAACTACATCCCTCGCTGGATCTCTTGATTATCCGGACTATTATGCCGGATACGGATCCGAGACGGATCCCGAGCTCACCGACGACAATGATTCGGATTCTGAATCCGACTTCGACTCAGATCCCGACACTGAATCAGATCTTGACGAGCACCAGCTGGCACCTGCCACAAGCAGCGACCAGGCTGCCCCGACCATTGTCGAGCGTGAGACCCTCGAGCGGGCCTACGAGCTGATTCAGGATAGAACCCTGATCAGCTCTGACGGCCTGCTCGTGGTGTCGATCGCTGCGAGCGAGAAGAATGATGAGAAGGTTCTCGAGGAGATCGAGGCCATCAAGAGGTGAGCACCTTTCCAGTATTTTTCATCCTTCGTCACAAGCTTGCTGACTCATGAGTGCCACATGCAGTGTTTACAACTCGCGTCGCCTTGCCTTGCGACGCAAGCAGAAGGGCCGGGAGCAGAAGTAGAGTGAAGGAGGGGTGTTGCTTTGGTGTTTGGGCCTTTTTGTTTTCCCTCTCTCATGTCATGGGCGTAATAAAACCCAGGTAGCGATTGGCGCGTGTAGCAGAGCGCCGCAGGCAGCATCAAGCTTACAGCATTCCAGTAATACAGTCATTTCCCATAACCAAAAACTCTTCCCTTGAATAACAACCGAATTGACTGCTACGTGAAATGCTGCATTGGCATCTCAGGGATCACCAGAATGTGCATTCCGCAGCTACGCTGCTTCGCCTAAGAGTCACGTCTGAGCTTCGTTACTCACGAGCTGCTCGTTTCGAGCTCCCTGGCGAAACAGTATCTCATGACAGAAACTACGACCTTTTTTGCTCCCCCCTATCGTATTATTTCCAGTGTCTTTTCCACACAATGCAGCGTACATCCTCAAACGCCATTGTCCAATCCGCTCATTCCTCATCCCTCATCACGAATCCCCAAGTCTGCTGCCCAGATCTTCTCTCGCCTCCTTGATCGCAGCATCAAAGTCACAGTTCCAAACTTCACTATAACTCTTCTTCAGCGTAGCCTCAAGTGCTTTCCAATCGCCCTTCTTGATATCTGGGCTATTCCACTGGTATTGATCACCAGTTGCTCGACTGTCGGTCACTAGCCACTGATCTCGCTCGCGACGACTTGCATCGAACGCCGCGAATACGTGGGCAAGATCGGCGGGAGACTTGACCCGTGGATCGAGAAGCAGATGTGAGAGTATGGCGCTGTCTTCTATGCCGAAACCTGCGCCCGCGCCGTGATGAGGGGTTGTTGCGCTGGGGTTTCAGTCAGTTGATGTCGTAACTTTGGCAAGATTGGCACTTCATGGGGATGAGATTTGGAACATGGAAGTACTGACTGGGCGGCATCGCCGGCAACAACGATGCGATCTTTGTTGAATGTTGGTAAGGGGTTCTTGGCGGTGTCGAATAGGGCCCACTGGATATATGATCAGTCACGAGATGCTACGTTGCTGAGAGCTTGAAACGAGAAGCTTACCCTGTCGACCTTGTCATCCACTAGCTCGAGCTGCTTGCGGACATAGGGACTCATGTTCGCGAAATCTTTGAACGCATCTTCTTTTTTTGCGGGGAGCGTCAGATGACGTTCGTCCGGCCATTCGCCCTCATCTCGAACCATCGCTACTACTGTTGATTATCAGGTTGGTTAGTGATGGCCACTTGAACGTATTCGAGGGCTTAGTCTTTTTCGTGATGAGGAAATAGCACTTATGTGATAAGAAGCGCACTCACAATTCCATGTCTTGCCCTTGTTGATGGGAAATGTCAGGATATGCCGGCTGTCATTAAGCTATAATCCAAGTGATCAGCACGCGTGTCAGGACTCGATTGTCCCAAGCAGAAGCGTAATAGAGACAAAATGCACCGAACTTACCCACATGCATGCATTCTTTGCCCTCTCCTCACCGATCGAGCTCACTGCCCTCTCCATCGGCATGACTGCTCTGTAGCAATACATATGCGCATACGATGCATGCGCAGCAGGATGATCCTCACCAAGCATGATGGCTCGAGTCCGCGACTTGATTCCATCACACCCTATCACTCCATCGGCCTCAGCCGTAGTACCATCGTGAAACTTGAGTTGCAGCCTTCCCGTCTTCGAGTCCTCAGCAATGTCTTCAAGCCGCTTGCGGAAATGAGCCATGCCGGACGGGATCAGCTCTGCCATTGCCTCCATGAAGTCTCCGCGGTGCGTCGAGTTGGCGCCTACTGTGCTCTCAAGACTAAACATGGTTGCGCCAGAGGACTGACTTCCATCAATGAAGTCGAAGAAGACATTTGACTTGGATTCCCACTGGTTATGCGTTGCTACCCCCTGGAATGCTGTGTAGATGGCGGGATCGCATGCTTTCATCTTTGACAAGTCTCAGCGTTTATCCGACTGGTCTCATACTGCCTTGTGCATGATGGCCGAACATGAACGGGTCGGGAGTAGGGCAAGACTCACAGCTGCGACGGAGTTAGGTCCAAAACTGACACCTGCCCCTATTTCTGAAAATCCATGACCTTGCTCATAGACTTGAACACGGATGCCGTTGTTCATCAGCGCAATGGCCAGCGTTATGCCCGTGATACCGCCGCCAATGATGGCGATATCGAGATTCTTGTCTTTTGCAATCATGATGACTTTGGTTTCTTTCGCTTGGTAGATTGTGATTATCCGAAGATCGTAGAGAAATTGCAACGCTTTTGTCCTATTTGTAGTTCATATCGCCCCAGGAGAATGGCGTATCTACCTAATACACCAAAATCTGAGTTCTAACCTTTGAATCCCTGCCAATTACGTCTTCGACCTTACGGTGCTCCGCCATTTTTGGTTTTTCGGCGTTGGGACCAACGCTAACCATTCGTGCTCCGACCTTCGGCCCATTTTCCCGTCTTTCTCGTCACTATTTCGGGATAGCGGACGGCGTGGATGGGGCGCGAGCTCCGCGGCGGGACTTCCATTCGGCTTTTTGGCCAGGATCCGATGAGCGAACCCTGATGTTGTATATAGACTCCACTCCCATTGACAGTAGGTATCGTCGAGTCAGAAGTTCCCCACAGTTGCACGAGATCTCTACAACGGTCGCTGTATCTCCTTAAATGTGTCCTGACTCTTGCGAACCTTGGTTTTCGGTATTTACTAGTTGATCTTCGGGACTAAGAGAATGCGGTTGAGCGCAACACCATACGGTCTTGGTACACTCACAGATGAGACAAAGTTCAATGCTACTGGAACAGTGCGCTTGCAGCTGGCCAAGAGAGCCACGATATGGTGGCCTCTGCCACGCAGCACAGCGAACTAAAGATGATGACAAACTAATCTTTGTTTCAGCTCGACTGTCAGAGTAGATGAGATACCATGAACAAGATATCCATACGGGTTCCGTAGATGTCAAAATTTTACCTCTCCAAACCTCATGGCCAAGAGCGTCACTGACAACAGTAGGACGGCCGCCGTGATTCACCTTCTTAGCCCGACGCTCGAGATGGTCCCAGTACTGTTCGTCAATGTAACCTGCCGCGCAAGGACCAGATGTGCGGACGGCGCGTTTGTACGACTCTTGAGCTGTCAAGCTCAAGAACGTGGAAGCATGTTAGTATTAGGATAAGTCGACCAACGATTCCTCGTAGCATCCAGACCCTGATTCCATTGAATCTGAAAAGAATATGACCCTCTGCATTTACGTTACACCAACAGCCTGTGAGTCAAGTTGGGGTTGCATAAGACAAAATCGCCTTTGAGACTACCCTAATGTCTTGTATCTCCATAACTCGAGCCACATGATATGTATCAGTGCAGTTTCTGATATTGTTATCTTGGTTATACTTGTCAAATACTTCGGCTTCCTTGCCTAGTCTGAATCACTTGATATGAGTATCACTGACATGATATAGAAGTCTGTGGATTGAGTTGCTTGACTCAAAGCCACAAAAAAAGAGAAAACAAATGGCGGAGACTATGGAAGATGCCACGGCCGATACAGTTTGCTGATATTCTGCTGTTGCATGCTATTCTGTGCATGGCTTCCTCGTCTCTTACCGTTTGCTGTGGTGATAGGTGAGATTAGATATAACGCGAGCAAGTCAGGGATTAGTAACATTGGTAAGTAGCTTTCCATGTGAGTTGGCTTGAGATAGTGAGGTAGACTGTGCACTTGAGGTTGATGTGTGACGTGATAGCGAGGAGCCTGGAAAATCTTAGGTTTGTGCCATAGGGTGAGATGAGACGAGTAAGGCTCGTCACTCTCCACGACTAGAAAGGTAAGTAGCGCATCCTTGTGAGATTCTGTCCTGCCTGTAATCGTGTGTCAGGCCAATTACAATACCCTCGTGATATGTGGCTCGGAACGTTTGGCGTCGACGCGTCGTCGCCGGTATTCCTTAATAGTGGACTCGACACTCGAGAACCAGGGCAGGTTGTGGCGCTTTTTGAAGCCTTTCCATGTTGCAAGCGTCTTCAATCTATGGTTTGTTTAATTTCCGCGAATGGATCTTGCTGTCGAGGTAACACTCACAGTACTATTGATGGTTGCTTGAGTGTTGGCACGCCTAATAATGATCAATCAGGGGCCAATACTATGAACTTACGAATCTTCGCATATGTACAAAGTCATTCAATCCTCTGGCTGTTCCTAACGAGGTTGGTTGCTCTATGGTACTTACCTCCATTGCACATTCAATGGTTGCTGCTCAGGTTCCGTTGTGGCATTGTATTTTGATTCAATCTTCTGTTGCAACAACGCTAAAACGTAGTAGTCCACTGTCCAAAGCTGTAAGCGAGTCGACTGACAGTAAACCTTGACCACAGATCAAGTGTGGCATCTTGGTTCGCCGCTTGAATTACTTTTTTCACGCCTTATTCGTTTACTCCAATTCCTCTCTTGCACTACTTTTCAGCTGAGCATTGCGTACGAACTTTTTACCCTCTATGTCCAGTCCTGATTTTTCTGGCATCGCGCAAAGCATGTTTGCATACGGCACCGATCTCGATGTCGTCCAACGCTGGATTGACTCGGTGCAATCCAGCGATGCAACCGCTCTAGACGCCCCTGATGGCAGCGAGAGCAGCGACTTTGGCGACACGAGTGAAGTTAGTCTATCAAAAACACCCCGACTCAGACATTCGACCATGTCAAAGGGCAGCCCGATCGACGACACCATGTCTCGTGACATGAAATTCCGTAATGCACCTATCGATCCTTCCGAGGTCGAAAAGAAGACAATTCAAGATCTACGGTGGCTGGAGCGACCACCGACTTTCCAGCCCATTAAGAACTCGGATCTCTCCTTGCCGAGCGATGTACATCATCTTCATCAAGAGATACACACTGCAGCTACGAAGATGGAGCGAATCATTCCATACGAAGTCCGCGAAGCAGTAGAAGCGCAAGAAGGGAAGTTGCCAGATTATCACATATGCGACTCCAAAACCGATACAAATATATTGGTAACGCTTGACAACCTCTTACAAATTCTCGAGGATACCGACAGGCATGCGCGCCGGGATAACGACGCTGGTCTACGGGAGGTACGAGCCAGGCTCCTCTCAATGGTTCTGCTCGACCTTAGCCTTTCTGGGAGGAAGTTGAACAAAGGTGAACCGTGGGTAATGGCGAATCCAAGGGGGGTGGTTGACGGACTCGTCGGGTTAGTCGGGCTCGCTGCAGACGAGCTGCCATGGTGCCGCTTGAAAGATGACGAGGAGTCCATTGCTTATGGCTACAGTCCATCAACGAACTCGAGTGCACTAACGACACATCAGACAGAGGATTTGGGTGTCCAAGAGGTTCTATGTCCTGTAAGTGGCCCTCGTTCGATTTGCGACCGTGGCTGGCGTACTCATTTGGTGTCAGATACCGGACAAGCTCACAAAACTGGGAAAGGCCATTACCTATTTTCACGTCAGGGAACTACGCTGGAGGGATGAACTTAGTCGGTATACACACGAAAACGGAAACCCCTTCGCCGTCTCAGTTGCTTCGAAGTGCAACAGCATCACTACCGACCCTTTGACGCGGTTGGTTATCTGGGTTGCCGCCTGGCACAAGTACATGCGACGCGTCCGCTTTGACGTAGGTCTATCGAAGCTTCCGGAGGGATTGCCGACGAATGACGAGGACAACGATGTCCCGCAAGAAGAACCAACAGCACGTTGCGAGCTGGTGACAGTCCCTCTGATCACGATTGATGGGCATAAATGGGAGATATACTATGCTCGCGACGAGGGTAGTACTATCGGTATATACGGTAAGCCCCAACGTACATCTACTGGCATTGACTTACACTAATACGGACAAACAGGGCCCGAGAATCTAGGCTCCACGGAGACACTCGTCGGTTTATATGCCTTGGTGGCATCACTGGAGGCTCTGCATCGCTGGATCGCCAACGACTTCTGGCACCGTATGGAGGAATGGTACATGTGTAGTGAGGACGGCTCCGATACTGGGCATTAAGCATTCGTCGACTTTTGATGGATTTGTTTGTGAGTCTGATACCTGTACGATGAATATTACAGGTGTCTCTGGTGATGGGCTGGATTGATCCTTTGCCCGCAGGAAGAGATTAAGTTCGTGTCAGCTATGCCCCTGTGAACTGGACCATATGCGATGCCAGGTTGCAGACAGGTTAAGATTGGCGCGTGACAATAATGGATTGGTGATCATTGTAATACGCTCTGGTGCAATTGTGATACGACCCTGTCGTTTCTCCTGGTCCCAGACCCCCAAAATCACAAGAACTCCGCCATTCAGCTCTTGTTGAACCTAGGAGCTCATGAAGGACATAACCAGAGTTCACTGCTTCTCCCGCAACGAACATACTTTTGTCAGTTTCCAGGTGCTCTTACTCTCTAGCATTAGGGTCTTCCTAGTCTGCCTGCTTAAGTGATGGCTTACCGCGTCTATTTAGTAGACTACCTCACCGGTAGCTCAACAGTAACACCATTCGTCTCGCTCTGTTCCTCTTGCAGCAGTCTCTGGATCTCAGGAATAAGCTCTGTCTCCTCAATGAGCTTACCATCCTTCTCAGGGTGGCCTTCAGGCAGACCCATGACCTTGACCTTAACCTTTCCAGCCTTTAGCTCATCCTCACCAATGATGACGGCAAAAGGTACACCGACAGTCTCGGCAGCCTTGAATTGCTGAGGTAGCTTGGGCTTATCCTTCATTGAGAACTCGGCATTAATGCCGACATCCCATAGCAGAGATGCGATCCTGATACGGTCGTCTAACAGACCATCACCGCCGAGTGCCATGACGTACACGTCACTGCCTCGGATCTTCTGCTTCTCTTTCTTGTAACGGGCCATCATGATGGTGTAAATCCGGTCGACACCGAACGAGATGCCAACACAGGGTATCTGTTTCCTTCCGTACATGCCGACGAGGTTATCGTATCGACCACCGGCGGCAATACTTCCAACGCGCGTCTCTGCGCTCTTGTCCGTGGGTATGTAGACGGCTTCGTAGATGAGACCTGTGTAATAATCCAGACCACGAGCGAGGGCAAGGTCGAAAGTGACGGTATTTTCTATCTTGGAGGCCTTGAGGAATCTGCTGAGGCGCTCCATCTGCTCGATACCCTGCTTGATCTTATCGTTGGCTAACATCTTCTCGTCTTTTTTGAGCAGATCTATTATGGAATCAATGCTTCCGCTGTGTTTCGTCCACTCGAGGATCTCGTCGGCGACTGAACCATCGAGGCCTTTCTGCTCTGTCATCTCTTTCTTGACAGTCTCACGCGTCTCTTTATCTAGCTTGTCGACGGCCGAGCTGATGGCGCGGATCTTGTCGTCGGGTACACCGGCGACGGCGAAGAGGCCGTCGAGAATCTTGCGGTGGTTGATCTTGACGGTAACGTCCTTGGCGAGGCCGAGCTCGGTGAAGACTTCATTTCTTTAGTATGTTAGCACGGTGCATGGACTAGTAGGGCGAGTCGGTTGAGAATGGGGTGATAGTGGCTTTCGACGAGCACGTGAGCACTGGGTTGTTACTGCAAGAGAGTTAGCTTTGATTTCAATGGACTTAAAGCTTTCCGGAGACGTGAGATGGAAGACAATGATGATGATGATGCATACCATTATTCTTAAGATCCTAGCATCGGGTATCATCGCACCAAATTCGCCGGCAATATCGAAATCGCATTGGTAAAACTCTCTCATTCTTCCTCTGGCGATGGCAGGCTGGTCGCGTCGATAGACCTTGGCGATGTGGTATCTGCTAATGGCTTGAACGCTATTCATGGCGAGCCAGCGGGCAAATGGTACTGTTAAGTCGTATCGGAGGGCCAACTCTTCGCCGCCTTGACTGTCGAGTCGGTGAGTGGGATGCGCCTGGAGGCAATCGTGGACACTTCAACATACTCGGCAAGTTCGTAGATAAGTTTCTGTGGGAACCAATTGTTAGTAACAGCGATCTCCATGGGCATGCGCTACCCCGGCCAATTGCGCCGAGGAAGTTCAGGAACGACATACAGAGTCTTCGCCATATTTGCCAGAGAGGACGGATTTGAGCTCGAAGACGGGGGTATCCAAGGCGACACCTCCGTGACGGACGAAGGCGTCTTCGGCGGCTTTGAACACTCTGTCGCGGACCTTGACATCGGGACCGACCCAGTCACGAGTTCCCTTGGGCACCTTGACGCCCGCCTTGTCGGCTTTGGCCACCTTTTCTGCCTTCTCCGGCTTCTCTGCCATTTCGTCTTCGTCGACGACGAGGTCGTTGGGGCTCGTTCTGGAGTCTGTAGAGCGTAGGGACGGGGTGGTACTGAGGCAACGACGTGATAAGAAGGAACTGGGGGAGGAGGACAGAGAGACGAGATGTGAGGGTTGGAGTCGTGATCGCAGGGCAGCGGGTGTGGCTGCAGCTTGCGTCGCAACTTTTGTCACGCTCTGGCGCGGGGCAGTCGCTCGCACCAGAAGTGGGATGGGCAGTCGCATCGGATCTAACGTGACTCACTCGTTCCTGACTGGCTGCAACAACAAAGATTTCCCTAAACTTTTCGGCTCGCCCTGCAGCAAACTGGAGTCCCCATTGTCCCCATTTAGGCCTAACTGCAATTGAGCTCTGCGCCTACTGCTTATAAGAATTTAGAGGGGCAAAATGCTGCAGCTTTAAGGTACGCGTAACTCGGAGCGAGGGGCACTTTTGCTTATCTAATCAGCTAGCCACCGTTCCTCATCGGTCAAATCATCCATCGTCATGTTGATCAACGTTAAACGAACAAGTTGTGTCTTTTCATGTTGACAACAGCCTGGTTCATTTCACTCATTACGAGCGAGTAGTAATCATCTCGCCTAGTCCCTTACACATCACAAAATAACGATTTGGCCGCAAACATGAGATGTATGGAGCCACTTGATGTGGAACATCGCCAGTCGCACAGACACTGGTAGCAGACGAGATCAATGTCGATTAATCGTCTACAAATAGTTCTTCTGGCCAATTTTACGCACCTCTACTCGAAACCCTGGACTATAAATTGCAAGCTCAGGACATCATCACGTACTTGACCATCCCGAACGTCACCTCTGACTTTTCTGGAAGAAGGCAGCCACTTGAGCCGTTATCAAGTCACCCGGACTCCGTACCTCTCCAATCTAGCTGCCCGCCACCCGCGATGGGCTGTGTTGTCCAAAATGAGTAGCTCGACTTGGGACTCGGTAGGGTGGTTGGCGTTATTGTGACCAGTATCTGTATGACAACACGAGAAGTCCGGCTGAACAAGATGATCGCCCATAAATATCGGAGTTTTAGCTTCCACGAGCGCTGTCTTAACATAATCTGCATCATAGGCCTGCGGGCGGTAGTATGACTGCAACACCTCTCCAAATGAGGCGCCAGTGGAGACACCGTGTGTGAGTGTCATTAATGACGGAATGGCGTTGCGACAGCGATGTCTCAACCCTTCTCAATCCCACTCGCCGTACTTCGGTAACCCATTTCTCCCTTCACAGGCTGTGTGAAGCAATTCGATTATGTTTAGATTGCGTTGTGAAGCTACGACGTGTGTATATATCCCTCTAATCCAGACTCAGTGCTATCACTGATAATCCGAGAAATCTACGCAATTGATAGGATTGCGTGAGGCATACCTCCCTCTTAGGAGTTGAGGATATTAGCTCTGGTATGCTGCTGCTTGCTATTGTGATCCATAGGCCCTGACAGGCGCGTGAAAGCTACGGCATCAGAGCTTCGACCGATATGCCGGAAATTCCTTGAATACATGCACATCGACCTCCTAGTCACTTCACTGTTATTGACGTGTGTCAATATGAAAGTGGCTCCTTGCGCTTGCCGACGAGCTCCCACATCTTGCCGGACAGGCCTTTGAAGGCATCTGGGTTTGCCACTGCCCTACAAACATGTTGTTATACATGATTACCTTGGCGAAGTTGCTGGATCTTGAAACCTATTGACAATAGCCTCGGGGCAAGACAGGACCCCTGGTGGAACTTTAACTATCTCAGTACCTCTAAGAAAGCGGATGTGACCTCGTCGCGCTGTTCGCGTCATGATTCCAGGGAATGACTTCGGATTTCAACTCAGCAATTGCTATAGCTGATCCGTCGCTGCCAGCATGATGCCAACATGGCCTGCCGGGAACCTAAGAGTTTAAGGAATTCAACAGACTCAAGAAATGGATGAGCTTCAAAGCCCACAAGAGCATCTCGAATTGGTGTGCCGTCAAGTGCCTACCCGGAACCCCGGTCGACTAGCATGCTGGAGAAAGCGAAGACGCGGCGAGCTCCTTTGCGTCGCTATAGATTTCTTAGGCCAATCGGGATGACCGAGTTACGTTTTATTCTCTTTGATACAGATCGGTTCTCCATTCAAAGCCAACTGCATCATCCCACTATTTCTTCAGCAAGATAATTTGCAAGTTTTTGCTCTTCAGGAGTCTTGTATATCTGTCATGTGATAATATCACGTAAGCCCATTTGGTGTATATATAGGGCCTCCGGCCCCCCTTCAGGGCTGCTGGAGGTCAAGAATCAATACCGATTGAGCCTTAAACTTACTATTGACTGATACAACCCCTGAGGTGACCCTTTTACCTTACAATTTCGCTGTCAGGTTCTCTCTCTGTCTTCTGCATCGGGTGTCTTGTGCACGGAGGCGGGTGGAGGGTGTTTCTTACCGCTATGCTGCCCTTATCCCTCATCATTGTGAGCGTCTTCGATGTCGATCGGCTCGGTCTCTGTCGAAGCGATAGGGAATGTGAGATTGCTGCGCTTGCCGGCACGGTGTCATAAACTCCGCTCGACGAAAGCATACTGCGAGAGAGACACAAAGACGTCCAGCTGCAAACGTCCCAAGATCGAGGAAGGGAAAGACAAGACCGTTCCCAAGGGCAAATCCTCTTGCTGCTGGAGCAGCGAGATGCACCTGACGAGCTGGATATCTTGGTGTCAAGATATTTTTCACGATTACCTCCAGCTCTCCTAGGCACACACGTTGAAATTTTACCATTCCGCTTAGATCGCCGTGAGGCAAGGACCCTTTAAGTCTCGAAGCTGTCGACAGGTAGGTGGACTTTATGTAAGAGTAAGTGTCCAACTTCACGATCTTTGTCTTTGGATGTATCCTTCTTCCGAACTCGGCGGATGGCGCAATGTAGGCACTGGGCAAATGAGAACCGAAGCTGAATAGCAAAGAACCGACGAGCACGTGGGCACATTGAAAACTAGGGCTCATGCCCACATCGCCGACTGGCTCGATGGCGAATATTTGTTATACATTTGAAATGAAGTCGCTTTCAGTGTCAGCAAGCCACATGACCAGGGACGGGGGGAGGCCTCAAGATCCTCAAGCCCGTTTGAAATGTTACTTAAATATTGCGGGTTCGAATCAATTTGTCATTTTTTGCAAGCTGAGCGTCGTCGTTTTTTACCGATCTCAACGCGTATAGGACATTCTATGTCGCGGCCTATTCGACCACGGATAGATCGGGTTATAACGCCAGAGCCGTGAGAGTGTTCCGATTGACCCTTTTTCTCTTTTCATGTTTTGCAATCAGACCCGGTATTTGCTGTACCAGTGGTTGTCGGCAAGCCACGACCGGCGAGAGGGGGCAGCCTTGAGTTTCTTAAGGTGATCTGAGATGTCACTCAGATATTTCGGGTGTGGAATGGGTCAAAAAGAAAACTGATCAGCTTAGCTCCTGGTTGCCGGAAGGTTTAACTTGCTGGCGCTAACCCTAACGAGCAAGTTCTCGTTATTCTCTGGAGAGTCAGGCATTAGACGCTGTCAAAAAGCTTCCAACATTCAGAACAAAGCCGGAGACCTAGGATACTTACTGACCGTCATGATGGCAGGGGCGATTAGGCGCCATGATTACCGAGCTGTCCCAGGGCGAGTGATCAGGCCTGGATGTTGGAGTAGGCTCTGGCTCATGCCCATTGTCAAGTGTGTATTAACATGACAGTGCAATTGGTAGGCAAGTTTGCCAGCGACGCCAAGCTTCGATTGCCCTTCAAGGAATACTGGATATAATAGAGCGCGTTAGAAGATCAGTGTCTGATCCCCGGAATTCCTGTTCTGATGAAAGACAACCTTCGATGCGATTCGCGAGAGATCGAAGGAGACCGCAGAGCTTCAATACCTATGCGACAGGCGGGGTATCGTTGTGAACATAGAAGATGGATCAAGAGACTTGAGGCTATTCACCAGTGACCAAGCTATTGTGAGATACGTATCAAGTTGGCAGCAGATTATGATGTCGAAGGTGGAATGATATATGCCATGATGTCTATTCGAGCATGGTTATGGATTGTCATATCGGAAAGGTGACGTATGGCGTTGATTTGATGCGTCCTTGTCATAAAGAGATACTTGAAAATCAGACAGGCTGGAATCTCTCAAGGGCAACATCAACGGGAAAGGTGAGCTCGTCAAAGAGTAACATATTGTGAGAGAAGGTACGCAAAGTATCGAAGAAAGAGAGGCTGCTCTGAAGCCGGCTTTAGGTTTGATGTGGACGAGGAGGGAACTGAAGTCCAGACGGACTGATAGAATACTAGTATGTTATTGTAGCAATCGAGCTCAAGCCGAATCCCAGAAGCAGAACCTCAGTTCTTCTTTCACCAAGTCGTTTGTCTACGCACAAATTACATATCAGCTTAAGCTTAGCCAGGCAGGCAGAAGCTGTTCGAACACCAGTCAGAAACTCACCTGTGCAGATACCTGTTGAGAAAGATGCTCAATGTTTCTCTTTGTGTCGGTGACTTTTCGGAGTTATGTCACGAGCCGGATGTTTATGGGTAGCTGGTGACCTCACCGTGATCGAGAGGCGTCGCCCAATATATGATCGTAACTCCCCAAAATCCATTTCGAACGCTGTCAATCATTACATCTGACCAATTTCAGGACCTTCGGTACCACACAGCACCCCGCTTGCGTCGCCTGGCTGGCATGTGAAAGCTTCATGCGGCCCAACGCAGAGTGAAGTTGTCAGATCCATGAGACTGTTCCTCCTGACGTCCTACATATGAACGCAACATTGAGGTAAAAAGGTTGCCGGCCGGTTGCCTAGGAAAGAGTTGAAAACGTCGAGGGTAGGGGTGATCTAGCTGTCGGTGTAAGTTGTATAATAATTTTCGATTTGTATGCAATGACACGGCCACTGATTGAGACATGTCATCTGGTAAGGTCAACCATAGTCAGAGTCTGAAAGAGATCAAAAGCAACTCACAGCTATTTCCTAACATTTGGGGATAATGAATACGTCTCTACAGTCGAGGGGCATAAGGCCTTGTGCTGAGTTTCATGTACTAACCGCTAGGAAGTCAGCTAAGATGCAACCTGCCAGCGGATGTTGCACGCTGCGTTGCAACTCAACCCTCTAACGGTTGACATAACATAACCGAGTCTGACCCACACCATTAATTTGAACGGGCGAATTGAAAGGCCGCTAGTATTATGTGACGAATAACGTGTCGTCTCCTCATGACGCGCGAAGACTCTCAAAAATGAGGTTGTCACCCAGTCTGAGAATCGCAGGATAGTGGATATCGTAGCTAGTAACAGTGCCTGGGATCTTCCATGTCGGATCTCGCAGCTAGCTGTCTATTGGGACAGATCCGACTTTGATCCGATTAGTCCCAGGTTGCGCGAGAGCTTAACTGTTTTGATAAATGGTGCGTCCGTGTAACATGGGTACATACGGTATACCTCATGCCGGCAACGCGCTTCTCGATGAGAATCTTATCGGCAGATGACTCATAGAAGAGACATGTCATCATATTGCAAGCTTTATGAGGTTTCAATTAACTCAAAGATCCTGGACATTGCATTGTAGCCCGATAGCGACTCAAAACTTTACAGTCCGCGTCTCACTTTGTAGTTGCCTGACTTCTCCAGCCCCTTGTAATTTCGCTGCGGATGAGTGGAGGGGGCGAAAATCGTCGAAAGCATCATGGCAAGCGGCATTGCTTATCTGATCCCAAAAGCAAATCGCAGCGTTAAGCGGAATTGTGGTGATCGTAACTCACAGTAATTCCTCATGATAAATGATTACGAGTTTTTGTGTTAGAACAGCTACCCACGAGGCCCACGTATAAAACAACGATAATGAAATCCGTTATAAAAACGTTTGACCCACTCCTGCTTGTTGCGGATAAATCAATCTAGAGCATGAGGCTCGGTTCGGGTAGTCAGCAACAGTGGGTGCCAACGGCTGCTCAACAGCTTGAACGCCCGCATCCTTCCGAAGTCGAAAAAGTGACACAGTCTTTGCATGAGCTTTTGTGTAACTATATTTTGATTTGATGTCAACCACGCCAACGTATGAATAGGTCGATGCTTCTGATTCCTGTCGTGAAAATGGAGCAAAACGAACGAGTAACTCGTATATCATAACGACCATTGACAAAAGTGATCCTGATTTGTTCGTTTACTCTTCACTCCTTCTTTTCTTTTTCATTCCACTCCCAACTGTCTGTCTTTTCCGTCTAGAATCATTGCGAGGGTTCACAACCCTTCGTCGTGCTAGCCGCACCTGGACAACAAAATTGAACCGGGGCATTGTCGGTAGCTCGGCTTCCCCATACTCTGAAATCCAACACTCCACGATCCATTTCGCAAATCTGTCGATCGACACTTGAACTTGTTCTGAGTCGTTGCATGTCCTTAGAAAGGCTCCCTTATAGTCGAGCAGATCGAAAACCGGAGTGGCTTCGGTGATCTGTAGGGCTGCGCCCAGTTTCTCAATCTGGGCCGGCTGGACGAGTAGTTAGTTTATTCAGATGGCCCTGAAGACTGACAACCTACATCGTTCAAATCGACAAATGCCGGCGACGATTCTGCGAAAAGCCCAAAGAGTCCACAGTCGCAAGCATCCTGGTAATGCAAATCCAATTCGATCTGGTAGAGGACAACGTCGCATTTGACTCGTCCTGTAATGCATTGCAGTGCCCAATTCGTCCGAGACATCGATGCTCTGACGAAGTGGCTGGTGTTTACCGGAAGGTTGACCGAAATTGGGGCGTTTCGACTATTGAGGCGCATTTGAATATCCTGGGGTAAATCCAGGATTTGTATGCTTGGACTATCTGGAGGCAGCCAGCGTAGTAGGGACCCGAAAGACTCTGGATTTAGATGAATCCAGTCGAACCTGTCGTCGAACCACATTTTGTCACCGTTTTGGTTCATCACCTTGAGACCACCTGTCCTGAGAACGTAATCCCAAGCTTCAAGGCAAACTTGACTAATCAACGGTCGCGCCTCCGCGTAGATTATCTGTACACCTGCAGGACCATTTATCTGCTCAATTCGAAGGACCTGGCGACTCCGCGCCAGCCGCGTCGTCCAGAGTACGTCCACTGGACGGGATGGCATGCAGTAGTCCCAGATCATATATCGAAGCACTGGAGGGAGATGCATAAAGCGTTCAAAGGAGGTTAAGGTAACCTCTTCGATTTGCGTCTGAGACATGCTAAGGCGTGTAGAGAGACGTGTATAAATGATTATGTTTTTCCAATTGATGACGAGCGGGTGGGGAGTGGATAGTCAGTCCGAAGATCACTGAATGACGATGATCTGGGTCGTGTAGTCAAATGATATATATGGAAGATGTCGAGAAAGAGGTCGACAGTAGTCCAGCGAGCGATAATTGAATGGCCAATATCGATGCACGCCAAAACACAGTATCAGTCGACTGCGAAAGTCAACGGTATCATGCTGAAAGAAAAGATGCCATGAACATATCTATTCTTGCGTACCTGTGAATGCGGACAGACACCATACTTCGGAGCTGCTTTGCACTCGGAGGCCTTTGAGCTATGCCCGGTACCCGAAGCAGGAGGTGCCATTGCGGCAGCTTCCAACACTCAACACATCAGCAGAAGCCATAACGAGTAGCGCGTCGCGAGCGATGGCAGGCGAGATAGTTTGACATTAAGCCGGGGCAGTAGCATCGCATGGAGCGGAAGGAAGAGAGTATGAGACTTAAACAGGCCGATCAGGTGCAGGCACCAAATACGCAGATGAAGCATACCGGACCTGAATATAACCAGATCACCGCAATCCTAACGATATGGCAATATGCATATGGTAGACGAACATGGAATCATTGTACCAAACCGATCCATGCTTGACATTCGATTCGACAATGTCTGTGTTGTGAGAATAGTGTGATGTCTTCTCGTGTACCCGTGGCTAAGCCTTAGGATAAGCGATGTTCAGTCATGAGTGCACACCTGATTCAGATGAATATGAAGTAGACAGCTAATAACGATTCGGCCTTCATGTTATCGCATGAGGCTGAATCCGGGCAGATGCATATATCCTATGACGTGACGTCGCTCAAGATCCTTCCCACGCCGAATACTACCTCAATGCCGGCTGCGAGACTGTTACCCTTAGGCCTCCTCATCTTGTCTATGTTGATTTCCTGTTAATCCATGATCTCAGAAAATCAAAACGAAACTATCTTACAATGTGTTATTTGAAGCATCTCTGAACTATGACGATCAAGATTGCGTCCCTTGGAATGCCTAGACGATGGGAGGTTTCGTCTCACAGAGGACCTCCTTGGCCCCATTCCCCCGTACGCCATTCTCTCGTATATCTGGAGTTTAGGGACGGATGGGGTTACTTACAATCATATGGGCGACGGATCTGCCTTGCACAAATCAACATATCGGAAGATACTCTTCTGCGGGAAGCAGCAATATTTACGGACAGTCGCTGTGCCGAGATTCCGGTGTCTAAGTGGCTGCTGCAGTCCAGATAAGTAGTATTACTGTACATATTACCTGAATTTCAGGTAGGTTTAACCCGACATACAGTGGCTTGCTTCAAAATTCCTAAGGGGGTATTTGATAAGGGCCTCGGAAATTGGAACAATTGAACAGTCGAGATGCTAATGTTCTTGCTATCCGACAGGCGTCGTCATATGTGACAAGAACAGGGATACTGTCGTCAGTGAAGGTAAATTAGAAATATCTGACTTGCCATGTCCCGGGGTAAGGCATGCTTTGTCACTCTCTATCACTCTCATGCTCTTCATCCTCACTGTCCTCACTGTCCTCACTGTCCTCACTGTCCTCACTGTCCTCAAAGTCCTCATCACCATTCTTGTTCTTTTCGGCTTCCGCGATTATCAATTCGTTCATCAACAGCGGAACGCCTTCGTTCGGCAGCTTTTCTTCATCCGAAACAGCGGGCTTAGCACCATTCAACAAATATTCGCTCCCGTGGCCAATCATCTTCATTATTCCCAGAATGTAATCTTGTCGGACGTAATGGCCATGAGATCCCCACATGGCCTTTCCGAAGTTGTTTATTGTAAGTGGCGTCGGGGTTTTGGACGCATTCTGGTGTTTCCAATGGTCTTTCAAGACCGCGCAAGCGAACCAGAACCAGAGATATCTGGCGCGAGGCCGGAAATCACCAACGAACTGGAGCCGCCGTCCGTCTAGATCTAGGCCGCGCAGCTCCGGCCCCCCGAACGAAGGAATTGCCTCTTTCAAATCCTTATCATCCGGATTTAGGATCCGGAACTTATACTCGCGAGGTCCGCCCTCATTCACCCAGGATCTAGCTTCATCTGGTGTCGGGTCATCATCCAGGTCCGGGACTATCACGATGGACCACCTGCCCATAACTCTCTCAATAGACGTTGATAGCATGAGCCCGTTCTGTGGGGCGAAGAGCTCGTCATTGTCCCCAAAGAGGAGTTTCAACCTCTCTGATCCCCATGCATAAGGGTAGATGTGGGCAGCTGTGAGGGTACTTGCTGGCACCCAGCTACCATGGACTATACTCCACAGTAGTCCCAGCTCATTCTTGTCCTCTTGCTCAAGCTGGTATGCGTCTATAATCGCTCTTCGGAAGTTGGACTGGTCGCGAGTATCTCGTCGGCCCATTCCCGCATCCAGATTTAATCGTTGACGGCCTGTAAGAAGTTGCCCTACCCACACCTTTTGTACCGAAGAGGTCGAGTCAACACGGGCTTGCTGTGCCTCGAACATCTCAATGAGGCGCTCGTGTGCTTCTATAGCTTCTCTCGCGTCGACAGTTGCTCTCAAGTCCAGGTACTCTTCCAGTTCTTTGCCATCGGCAAGCCATTCAAGCCGCTCGTATTCAAGCCAATTCTCCTTTCCGGCCTTTTGAAGTCTATAGAACGATGCCCACTCAGCGAAGTACTTCGTAGACTTTCGTAGGTTCTTCGTAACTTTTTCTTCACTGATTTGGCTTGGCTTGCGAAGGATTCACTGGCCGCTCGTTTGGCCTGCGCCTTGGATCTTGATCCGGGGGCTGTCCCAGGGGGTTCTCCGCTTGGCGAATTCGGTCGTGACGTCGAGTCTTTCTCCATGGTCTGTTTCTCGTTGATCGTCGGTGAAGAGTATGAACAATGCGACGCAGCTTGAGAGAGCTGGCAAGCATCAATTGGTTGCTGACGATGCCCGACATTCTGCTCGAGCATTTGGGAGCGGTGGGCCGACTGGCCATTCCACGTTTGAGGTCGTTCCGACTTAGAAAGACAACCATGATTACTGTTATGACTCTCGTGACTTATATAGGTCCAGATTCGTTGGTTCAACTGAATGGCTGGTTGGACCGATGTAGATGATGATGGATAGTTCGGGGTGTACTGCTAGATGCGTCACCACTCTGTATGACCGCGCGACCTCCTTCCATCGTACTGGATGTACCTGCCCAATTGTTTTCTCACGTCACCGAAACATGATTATATCATTGGAGACGGACCGTCTTGCCGAATGAGGTATAAATGTGTGTGTATCATGCGTCACCAGCGTTGTGTTGACTCCATGTCATGCTTACATCGCAGGGAGAGTCGTGGGCATCATCATTTTACTCTGGCCACTAGTCACCTCTTCGTGAGGTATGCTTTTGTGTCATCATTTGGCGAAAAGACTGGAGGGTATCATGCAGATTGAAGAACCCCACTGGGGAATCTGTTCATTCTTGTAGCTAGTGATAGAACCCAGAACATGAATCCGATTCCCGAGATTGACTCGCGACCGAAAGAATGCAGAATACGCCGTCCATCTCATAGACTGGTCCAACATGACAGCAACATAGGATGAGCAACTGTTCGGTTAAGTTCCGAAGAAATCATCAAAACGTGTCGTCGAAAAATGCTTCCTACAACAAAGGCAAAAACCATGACCGTCTTGCAACCCAACGCATTCTTTATTCCACCTCGCTGACATCCGTTCGTATTAGTACCTCAACGCCATGATATTGGTTGTGGTTACGTCCGAGGTCGTTGGTAGGAATCTCGGTTATGACTGATTCTCGGGTCTTTATCCGTGTCCCTTTCAGACACGGCTGGGAACTTCGGTAACTTCAACTATAATTAGGAAGACTGTCAGCAAGAGAGCAGCGAGATGCAGCAATGATGGACTTGCCTTTGGTAGGCGAAGAAGACTGCATCCAGGTATTCCAACGAGAACGGCTCTGTGCACTGTGACTCGGCTCTGGGTCTGGATGGATGGGACTGAATCGACGCGGAGAGACAGAACGAGATGGTCGGTGCACAATAACAGATCCAGACGTTTCGTCGTTGTCGCATGTGCTAGCCTGATCGTCTTTGGGAGCCGCAAGATGGAGCTCTGGGTGGTCAACGTCGGTGAGCTCCTGTTCGTAAACACCATTTGCCGACCCGGAACCTGTGTTCTTACGCACTCGGTTCCTACGTGATCTCCAGCAGAAGAGCCAGATCACGCTGATGACAATGAGCGATACGACTCCGACAATGAGACCAATCTCCAGAGCGCTGGGCTTGAAATGGGCCCCGCTATTGCCAAGTGATGAGGGATTCGCTCCTCCGTCGAGAGGAGAGCCCCCATCGTAGTGATCAGGGACACCGTCACTGCTATCGGGCAAGGGCGCCATGGCTGACAGTCGTGTGCTGCCGCGGTCTCTTTGCGGAAGAAATAAGGTGAATGGGTTTGTAACAGATTGCCGTCAAGGTGTAGCAATCACGAATGGGTTCTGAGGAGCCGTACACCGTCAGCAATGAAATCAGCAGAGGCAGGGTGTTTCATCCCGCGGTGCATGAACAGAACCAACCTTTACGCGGTTAGTTGCTGAAAATGAGTGCCTCGCGTCGGCCCGAAGACTTGATGGTGTTTTGGGAGTAGGGTAAGTAAGTATGTGAACGCGACAACGCCGTTCCAGAACGCGATGGCAATGTGGACAAGACGGCGTCGTACAGAGCGAAGGTCGAGGCAAACAGAGTGTGCGGGGCAAATACGTGAAGGTCGTAGGCGTTGTAATGGGTGATGGTGGGTGGTCGTACCTCAAGAGGCTGCGACGGGAGATGCCTTGTGCTGTGCACGCTCCTGATCAGTGCTGGCCCAAGCAGAGGGGATCGGGAAAGCGTGAGGATCGAGGAGAAGACTCGAGAGGTTTGCTCGGTGAGACGGAGACAGGGAAGACACGAGTATGTATACCTTAGGAACAAGATGCTGTTGTGCAGGAGGGGCAGAAAGCGCAACGGGACACAGGCGGAAGGTATGATGTCTTGGGAAGGTGCAAAAGGCAAGGTCGATGAGCAGATCGCTGGAGCGTTTATTTGGAGTCGGAATGACATGCTACTTGCCATATTCCTTGTCAAACATTCAATCGCACCTTCGATAGCTGGACATGGGGAAGGTCCATTGTGGTGTTCCCGTCGCATCAACATTCACATGGTGGACGTAGGTGCAGAATGCATAGCGGGTGTCTTTCCTAAGGTACCTATCTACTAGCTTCCAAGATCCCACGATAATGTGCTGCGTATCGCTAGATTGAGACCGAGCTCAGCTTCAAAACATATTATCCCGTCCAATATAGCATGTGATATGCGTAAGATATCTAGCAGTTACCTGAGGTAGGCAGTGCTGTGTGCTCTGACCTGTGTTTCCCGAGCTACCATTTGAGAAATGCGGTCGAGGAACATCCAATCTTTTTGTGACCCGATTTCAACACAAGCACGTCTCCCTAGATGACTTCTTGTACGTCGTGCGACCTGATCTCCATTGCATGCGATACCTTACTTAGCTGTGCGCCTGGCTTCAAACGTGTGCTTCTTCGCACATTCAATGGCCTGCCTGCATTAACAGTTGGTCGCAGCGAAAACCTCATCATGATGTGACGACTATCATATGTTCAATAATAGAACTTATACCCATGCGTTACATCTTGATGACATACTACACTGGCCAGCAAGAATGTTCCGCAGATGGTCTTCCTTCTGTGATGCTGAGTACTCGGCCGGTAGCAGCGAAGATGCAATGGGCCGTGCGGTACGAAGCGGCTGCTACGTCTGTCCTAGGCGATCAGTCAAATGCAATCATCTTACCGGCCATGGACAGATGGAGTAGGCATCCGGCAGATGCTATCTGGCCCCATTCCATTCCTGTCGTGTTGCACATGTACGAGCTGTATTTGGAACAGGCCGCAAACAATCTTTGCATTGTCTCAGCTCATCATGTTCGGAGCAAGATCCACTCTATGCTCTTCTCTGTGCCTCCATCGGTACGCGCATAGCTCTACCTAGACTAGATCTCAATCATTGCGTGTCTATTCACCTGGGGGATTCCTACGTCATGGGTATCTGCCCCTGTCTCGGGCAGTATGCGAATGTCCTTTTGCCAAGTCTAATACACGATATCCTCTGTCCAGTTGCTAATAGCACTTTCCATTCTAAATTGTTTCGTGATGAAACCTCTGCCATAATCTGATCTGCGGTATCGATACGTCTATAGCTTTCTGCAACCGATAGTCATGTGATCGATCATGCAAGAACCCATTGGGTTTACAGAAACTGTCAACATGGGCCAAAGCGCGTCTATGGAGCAGTCTTACGACGAGACTGTCTCTACAGACCGCGTGAATCTTGTCGAAGGCGCAGTGTTCGTCTCAAAATCTGACACAGACTGGCAGCTGAAGATCGGGGAACACCTCCTGGAACTTTCGCGACAAGTACTGTGACCATGTCCCACGAACTTCGCGCAACGTCCCAGCAGCGCATCTCTGTCTCGCCGATACTAATTCCTCTTCAGAAAGCGGACTTAGGTGATCTAGTGGCAGCTTCTCTATCTCGGCATTTCAAGAAAAGTCGAAGAAAAGGGGAAACGCAAGTCTAGGTTGGGAGCCGGGCGGCGGCCGTAGCACGCGGTGACGGCGAGATGGGTAGCGACCGCCTGTTAGCTGGTCGAACGTATCGCCAACTGCTACGTTATCAGCACTTTGGACAGCTGTGCACACGATGTAGAGCTTACCGTTGACTACGAACGCGTTCTCGATAAGCGGCACATCAACCCATTTCCCCGAAGGAGAGACAATTTAGAAAACAAGTCGTGAGTCACTGTCAAAACCTGGGAATCGGACGCAGCAAGAAGTCATATTCAGGCATTTCTTGTATTGACTCGAAGACCAGGCGATTCCATCTTCAAGATTGTGAGATATCCAAAATCTGTTATGGCGTCGTGAGATCAGGGTTTAGCCAACGGAAAGCGTTTCCGGATGTCAACCTCAGACTTACCAGTGTGCTCACCAATACCATAGCCTTCTTCCCCGTTTTCTAGTGCTGGTTTCTCTTTCGAGGGCGCATATTTGAAGCAGCGAAAGAGGGTTACCGGCTCGGGCTCGAGCAGTTTCTGACGCAGGCCATTGTGGTCCAAGCCCAGGCAGAAGAAAAGATGTCTGTCAGCATACAGCCCAGCTCCGTCACCTGCCGCAGATCCTCGAGTACTGCATGTCGCATCTCCGGAAGGGCATGGTCGGGAAATTGATTCTTCCCTTGCAGTGGTAGGCCGAAGAGTGTGTGACATCGGCGTGTTCGGGACCAACATATAGACCCTCTTTCCAATCGAGTGAGCCGTGTGTGTGCTCACCCCCGAGGGGCATGTAGCCGCGCCAAGCAGGACCGCCAGCGCGGACATCGAGTGCGAGCTTAGTTTCCTCCGGCAAGTCGAAGAAGGCGCGTGTTGTCGACGCAAGGACGGACTGCGTCTCGGGATCAACCGGGGTGTTGGTGATCATGAAGAACCCCCATGTGGAAGCCGCCTGATGTATGAGCTCGGCAACGTGGTGAGATTCTACGGCGCTAGGACCGGCCCTGAAATATGGGGCAAGATCGATGACAGGAATCTGTTCGACCATGATGAAGACACAGAGAGATAATGTGTTTCTTTTGGCACGCAATGTTACGATGTTGTAAGGTACTCTGTTTGGAACGAATGGGCAGTAGAGAAACGCGGGATAGTTCGTAAACGGTGAGGTTTAACCTTTACGCCATCGACAGTCCTCCGTCAGGGCATATTGTCGTCTTTTTATGATGACCAAGCTGTCTGCCCCGTACCATTTCGCTCGGTCAAGGCTTTGTTGTTTTCATTTTCTTTGACTCGTAGGGCGCTAGAACTGGGATATTCGGGCACCCAGACTGCAGTCATTCATCTCATTGTTTTCTATCAGACTTGTCAGACATTGGAGAAGATGAACATTGCTTGTCAGGTCCTAGAACGGGTCTGTCCTGATTGCCGGTGTGGCCGCGAGATACACCTTACCATCAATTGTTTGCAAGAAAAGAAATTCATCAAACCCCCACAGTACCTTAGGTCGCTGAGGCCACAAACCATGTGGCGTAGCGGCCCTCGCCCTGTGTCCTGACATCGCCTGATACCTAATCAGAATCTGAGGCATGCCCCCGACCGCAGACAACAACGCTGACTGGTGGAATAAAAGCCGATGAACGGCTACTCGCGCTTGACTACAACCGGCCGCCAAGCGCTGCACAGACTCCTATCTCTATTTTCTCGAGAAGGACTATTGCCAATTCCACGTGAAGGGGGGTTTCTTGTGACTTTGTGAAGAGTTTATCATTACATTGCAGCCACGGGAGATAAGGGGCCTGGTGGGATATCGATATGAATGCCAAATGCAGCAGCGTCCATCCGGACAAAACCCTTTGCTTGATACATAGAAGTAGCTCAATGACATTGTATCATATTCTGACAGATTGCGCTTTCATGAGGTAGGTTGAATGATTTCCCCCCCCTTCTCGTGTAAAGGCATAGCTTGCGAGGCCCGGCCATGCATCTGGGTAGACATGGTATAAAAATCAGATGTGACCCATACCCTGTCTATTGAGCGCCCTTGTAGCATTGCACAGGGATACTTCAGGGCATTTCGAAAGTCCGAATCTTCGATAATGAAGCGAGAGATTATACAGTCGTTGGATCTAGTAATGGAAATATGAAGCACTTCTGACTATTTGCATTTCGTCTTCTGTACTTACCAAGTGTTCGGCGTTGTTGGCGCAGAAGCGGCACTCGCAGAAGCGCAGGATATACTCTTAGCAACTGTGGGCACTCTCGGCAGTCGAGAGTGAAAGTATTAGACGAGTTATTAGATGACCCAGCAGTTCGGACGCTTCCTTGCAATACCCCACACATTGCGTCCCAATTCAGACTTGCCATGCTTTCAATCCCTGCAGGTTGTTGGTCAAGTTATACTGATCGGCATAAGATGGAAAGAAAAACTGTTAGGCCCTGAGACCCATGTGCCCAATGAGTGACGCAACTGCCAGGGTTTATGGAGCAAGACGAGGAGCCATAAGATGCAACAAAAAGCCGACAAAAAAACCTCGTTGAGACGAGCTTCTTGCTCGACGCGAAGTGTCTTTGTAGTCTACCTAGCTGAACCGACGACATGGCTTCCCGTCGCGTCTCCTTTCCTTTCTTGTCACTCTTTACATCATTTCTCTGTATCTCAAGCTCTTTCGGCTTTCCACTCCTCGACTCACTCCTTGATCCCTTGGGCGAAACGCTGAGTTCAACACTTAGCGGTCAAGGATTGATCCAGGGCGCTCTCGGTGAAATTGAAGGCGTGCTTGGTGCCGAGCAAAGGTATGTTCATGCCGTATAGATAGCTAGAGGTGAAGACATAGCTCACAGTAGGAAATGCAGCTATGACTATGTCGTTGTCGGCGGTGGCACAGCAGGCAACGCCATTGGGGTACGTCTTGCCGAAGCGGGTTTCACGGTAGCCATTATCGAAGCCGGTATCAATTACGAACTGGGAAAACCAGTTCTTGGGTCAACTCCTGCGGGCGCTTTCTTTGGCATCGGCAGTGAATTAATCGACTCCCTTCCGACCGTCGATTGGGAGTTTGTTACCGAGCCACAAAGCGGAGCCAACAATCGATCGGTACACTACGCACGTGGCAAATGCTTGGGGGGCTCCTCGGCGTTGAACTTCATGATTCACCATCGTGGGTCAACAGGTTCTTACCAGCAGTGGGCTGATCTAGTTGGGGACCAGAGCTATACGTGAGAAATTCTTCGAGAGTGTGGCGGATGCAGACTAATCGGTTGGCGGTGTAGTCTCGAGAACTGGCTACCTTACTTCAAAAAGGCCGTCAACTTAACGCCTCCGAATGATGATATCCGTCGCGCCAACGTGTCGACCCAGTATAACGCTGATGCATTTTCATCGCCTGGCGGCCCAGGTGAGACTCCCAAGGAATATCGCCATTGGTCTTAGTTGTGCTTTTTTCCATCGTCACAAGGAGTATCTTGAAAGTAGAATGCTGACTAATGATAATTAATAGTCCAGGTCGGATACACAAATTGGGTTTCTGATTGGGCAACATGGCTTGAGAAAGGGCTCCAAGCGGTTGGCATCCAATTGACAACTGGCTTCGATGATGGAGACCTACTCGGCTATCATTATTCCCAATCAACGATTCGCGCCTCCGATCAGACTCGGAGCTCATCAGCTGAGTATGTGTACTCGGTGACTGGCACCTCGACAGAGAAAAATCTCAAGGTATACACTGAGACAATGGCCAAAAAAGTGTTATTCGACGGAAATAAGGCGACAGGTAATCTTCTTCACAATCTCCCTACAGCCGGAGACTTCTATGCTAAATGTTTGAACAGGTGTCCAGGTGAGCTTGATTGGGGCTGCTCCCACCTACACCATCACGGCTAAGAAGGAGGTCATTGTATCTGCTGGAACATTTCAATCCCCACAGCTTCTGATGGTGTCTGGTGTCGGACCAAGATCGACACTGGAGGAGCTCAACATCCCCGTGGTATCCAATCTCGAGGGGGTTGGTCAGAACATGTGGGATCATATCTTGTTCGGTCCGAGCTATCAGGTCGACTTTCCGACCCTTGATGCTACCCTCCACGACCCCGTCGCTCTCGCAGACGCTCTTGTGGAGTACGGTACAGAAGCTAAGGGTCCGCTAAGCTCGAACGTCGTCGAATTTCTCGGGTGGGAGAAGCTACCAAGCAAATACCGGGCGAACTTCACTGACGCTACAAGGGAGGCTCTGTCCTGGTTTGCCGATGACTGGCCGGAGGTTGAACATATCTCTGGCAACGGCTATATCGGTGACTTCGCCTTCCCGGTACTTCAACAACCACTGGACGGCAAGCAATATGCTACCAACCTCGGCGCTATGGTCGCGCCGCTTTCACGCGGCACTGTCACGATCACCAGCTCTGATACGCTTATTGCTCCAAGCATCAACCCCAACTGGTTGACCCATCCGGCCGATCAAGAAGTCGCAATAGCATGGTACCGTCGTATGCGCGAGGTTTGGGATACTCCGGAGCTACGCTCGATTCGTGTTGGCACAAGCGAGTACTATCCCGGACTTGATGTCACAACGGATGAACAAATCCTGGATATTGTCCGCTCATCGTTGATGACTGTGTGGCATGCTGCCGGGACTTGCAAGATGGGACAGGCTAATGACACGATGGCTGTGGTCGACAATGCTGCTCGTGTCTTTGGCGTTGAGGACTTGCGTGTCGTCGATGCAAGCGCCTTTCCCCTGTTACCCCCTGGGCATCCTCAAAGCACAGTCTATGCTCTTGCTGAGAAGATCGCAGACTCTATTATCACGAACGAAGCCTAGTGTTGTTGAAACCCCAATTTCGTTGAAATTCATGTACTCTTATAAGACACGGTTACATATACCCTACCATAGGAAGTTTAATCTTGACAGAAGAGAGAAGCCAAATGCCTCGCCTTTAATTTTAACATACGTTCGCCAAATCAATCAATCCTGTAGGCTTTCTTGGCAATCGTAGCCTTACTGGTGGAAAATGAAGGTAAGTTAGTCATAAGAACAGCGCCGAAAAACGTTTTGCTCCTTGGAAAAGCTTTGATGGGGTCTACGTATCCCCTCAGAGAGTTTCTCAATCAGATGGCTCAGATGGGCTCAAGTCGAGACAGCATTCATACTCGAAATTTGGCAGAACACTAGACCATCTATTCGAAAGTACGAAACAGGGACAAGATTCAGACTATGACTGGCGGTCCGACCGACCTTTGCAAGTCGTACAAAGTTTAAGAAAAGGAGCATTGGACTGGAAAGCACCTGATCCTCACAACTCACAACCCTTGCCAAGGCAACTAGATATCCAGTGGAGCCCCTGAGTTACCGACTTACCCTGTAACAGGTTGTGTAAAACGTCCAATTCGCCATTGTTCATGATGCGTGGAAGCTGCTTCATAATCTAAACAGACGCTGAACCCAATTTCCAAGTATGCGGCTAATGGCGAGCCTCTTTGTCTGATAGGAGAACCTGCAGAGATCACCGACCCCTTAGCAATGCAGGGCATCTGACGGCGAAAGATGGTCGATGTGCCATCCGTTATTATGGTCGCGCACAGTGAGAGCTGACTGATCTTGAAAGATTGGGGAAATGCTGTAGCCGCTCATAGAGAGCGAGTGAACAATGCGATGAGATCCCAGTCCTCTACTGAATAGATGGGCGAACGACTACTGGGTATATATACAAAAGGTACAACCCCTGTATATGCTCCTTGGGGCATGCCGAGTAAGTGACCCATTTCGTTTGATATGATTGTTGACTTTGCCTGATGCATCGTTGATAGTGAGCGTCTTGTATATAACACTAAGTCTTAGTTTATGATGATGCCGTCGTACTGTGTTCATGAGGCACGTTGAATAAATTAGGATGGGCGAAAATACTTGAGCGCAGCATATATCCCCACGATGTGAGTAAGCGAGGGTACACCAAACATTTGCAATGGTATCGTCATCTTAAGCGATGATTGGATTATTGAAACACATAGCCGTTACCGCCCTTCTCTAAATCAAGGACCGATAATGTACTGATGGCCTCAAAGTAGGACAAATAAATTGGAGCAAGAATATCTGTATGTGCTTAATATCTAGCTCTCAAGTCAATACCCTATTATATCGTAATCCAGTGCTAGTACATCTAAAAGCAATAAGATATCGCGAAGTCCGAGGCCAAGTCCAAATCAAGCCGTTATACATCCCCAACTGGGCAAATTACTCACACTTCCGCCTGTACATGACGAATCGAATAAAGACTGCTCGAATCCCCCACCTGTCCGCTCCCCCTCCACTCCATCGTCGACCTCATCACAGGCTTCCTCTTGATCTCCCTTCGCCCCAGCACAGCGTCCGCCGGGGGAACAATGTTCATCGGGCTGTTCTCCGCACTCGAATCGCACACTTCCTTTCCCTTTCCCTTTTCGCTGTCCTTCTTCTCACCCTCAGACACCGGCACAACGTTTCCAAGATTGACCGTAGACCTAAACTCGCCCCAGTTCTCGTCGAAGCTCTTATTCTCATCAGCAAGCATGAAGACAAGCGCGGTTAGGAAGGCCGCAAGAACAATGAGCGTCACCAATGCAGCCCCAGCTCGGTCTTCGTCCCGAATCGGCCCATAATGCCAGCCTACTGGGTCGATGCGTCCATTATCCGAGCCACCGGCGCCGGGATCGCCCTCACTTGTGCCACCGGTGATGTTCGTGACGGGTGGTTTCGCACCATGTATCAAGTTCGCAAGAACAACTTCCATAGCAGCCATCTGCTGCCCTGCTCCCGTACTGCCATCCCACAGTCCGCTATTATTGGCCCATTTCAGCCCGCACATGCGACCATTGGCGCCGCCCGTGCATTGCTTCACGGCGGCCTCGGCAGAGTTTCGCAGTAACTTTTTGATCTTTGTCAACGTCCACGGCGCCCATTTGGTCGTCGCTGCCATCCAGCGACTGAGATAAGCTTTGAAAGACAGTTGATCCGTGTCGCAGAGGTTGACTGGCTCGCAGGCGATTTCAATCATGATTTTATCATCGTCATTGGCACCGAAGAAGAAAATGAGCTCCGTGCTGTTTAACAATCCGTCGACTCGCTTGTGCCATAGTGCAGTGTCGCCTGAATTTCCCGACTGGTTCGAATATTCGGCCATGGCGGCGGCACCGAGCATGAATGCGCCAGGATTGTATGAAAATTCATAGGGAGTGATGGCAGAACAGTTGTCGGTAGTATGGGCACCGTCGTAGATACGGTACGTGGGGCCCATGAGACCAACGCCCACCATCCAGTCCCATGTCTTGACTGCCCATTCCGCATATGTGACATTTCCGGTGTAAAGCGCGAGTCGTGCAGCGATGTTAAAGAAGCAAGCTTGGGAGATGGAGTTCTTGTAGTCGTATCCATTGTTCCAGGTGAATATTTGCCACCGTAGACCGCCATTGCAGTCCTTTTGATCCCATCGTGCGGCCTGGGTGTTGAAAACAGCTTGGGCGAGGGCGAGCCATTGAGGTTGATTGCTCGGTGGATTCGGGAAGTTGACTTCTGCGGCGCTCATTGCGGCCATGCCCCAAAAGCCTTGATCGTCGTTCCCTTCCGTGAGTGTCTGATTCGGTGGCATGTAATCGTCATACGGCCCGACTTGGTGTAGCATGCCCTGGATGATGAGATCGTTGTACGTCGCATCACCAGTGTAGTACCAGTAGTCGATTAGAGCGCCCATCAATGCTCCACCCTCCCACCCTACAACAGATTGGTCAGCTATACTTCTGGCACGACGCTCTTGTCCGGATTCACTCGCAGTAATATGGCGGCGGGAGAAGACCAGGTATCCCTCCTGGATGATTGCCTGAGTAGAACGACATTAAGTCCGCCGTCATTTGTTTTGCGACAGAGAGGATCGAGGCTTGAAGAAAGCACAGTCAGTCGCGTTTGACCAATTGTATGTACGCAGTCTGCCACGTACATGTTGATTCGACGTCAAGATCGTAGGCGTCGACATGATTGCCCACAAGCAGCAATGTAGCTGCCGCGATCCGCTCTATGTACCGCAGGACAACCATAATGTGCCGAGAGGATCGCTTTCTTAGCTTTCGAAGCCAGCAAGGAGCAAATGCTCCAACACCACATTACAATAATGCCAGTAAAACTTCACTATCTGCTCTGGTTTGCTCCTCTCTGGGAGGTCTCGAGTCCCTAATTTGGCAAGTAAGATGTGGCCTGCTATGTTTGTGACACATTCACAGTGTAGCGGGGGGGTGCACTCGTCACCATGGGGATCGTGATTCGCGGTTCAATGCTGATTGATATTCGGATGGAAGGTAGACAGTCCCAGATCTTGCTTATCCTACTGATGCAGTCGGCAAGCACGAGGAGTGTGAAGCAAAGAACGGGAGACATCCAAAAACGTAGAAACGTCGAAAAGAGGCAGAGGGTCTGGCGATACAGACTCGAGCCCGGCAATATGGCAACGATGCGGAATGGAACTTAGAAATGCGGCAAGATTAGTAGGCGCCGCTGCAAAGGTAATCCGTCTTCTATGCCTGTCGTCTCAGACCGCACAGCAGGAGTAACTTGCAACGTCAAGTACAACTGTCAGTGCCACACAGGAATTCCAGACCCGAGAGGATGTTCTGTGTCTATTAGAGCTCAGAGCTGCTGACAAGAGCGAGTAGCGGTTGAGTTGAGGTAAGGAATCGAGGCCATGGTCAGACCAGCGGCCACGTCAGGAGGCAGCAGAAGCTCGTACGGACACAAGCTCAATCTAGCGAGCTCCTGCTCAGTCACTGAGGACGGGCCATACATTTCCTGGGTGTGTTGCGCACAATCCATACGTCACAGGCACCATGTAACTTTGCGCCGGCACTGGCATGTCTGGAACCTTATCTAGAAGTCGGCACTTCCAGTTTATGAAGATCTCACCAATAGCCGTGTCACATTGGATCACTGTGACTACCAAAAGACTCTCGTGAACGGAGAGTGAGTGGCGGTAAGATGTGATTGTTGGTACGTGATCTCGCGATTAGATTGACAGAAGTGCTGAGTATGACTGTCTCTCTTGGCTGTTCTCGGCGCGTGTCGTCGAAAGCTTCAATCAACCACCCACATGTACGGGAGCCGGCATCTGCAGGTCACTGCGATTAAGGTGAGGCCTTGCCGTGCCGATACTGCTACCAAGGTGCGACTGGACCCTGATTTTCAAGACCTGCAGGTGAGATTCTCTTTGGATGCTACGCTTTCGACCAACTTCCATCGGGCATACGGGCAACGATCCTATGACGTTGCATGGCGAGCGAGAGTCCACTGGCTGTCGTTCGGTGAAGCATTCTCCTATCCGTCATCGCAAGCAAAAGCAGTACTTCGCCTTGACAATACCGGAACCTTGCGTTTGCAGTGCACGGGTCGAATCAAAGCACTGAAGGCGGCGAGTGTTTTGCGGAGGCATTGAAGAGTTGAATCCTGACCGCCGACGCGTCCGCGCACCCCCCTGGATAGCCGGGGGCTGTGGCACAGCGTTACCCTCTAATTTGTACAGCTCACCGACACCCGACAAAGGCCGTACATGCAGTGTACAGAATGTCACGATTGAAACCCGGCCATGATGTTCCCTGAGTTTCTGCTCCTCCGGACATACAACATCGAAGAGTCGGTTCTACCAACATACCTCTAGTTAGAGCAATTAGCACACTGATTGGAAGCGGGCATTCCCGTTGAAAATGGACATGGAATGGGACGCATTTTCGTTCGCGCAGCACTGGTCTGGTTGCTAAACCACAAGAATTGCATTGCGCACCGTTTGAGACGCCATCCAGCCCAAACGTGCGATGTCGTCCTTCCGCTCCCTCTCTCACTCTGCCCAGTACCGATATGGGTCTCGGGCGTTACGATCGCTGACCATTATGCCGAGACTCTCACTCTCGTCACCCGATTTGAAGCGCCATTCCGCACTCCGAGAACCGTCTTCCCCGGCATATGGTCCATCACCCTGCTCAGTTGTCATTCTTCAGTAAATTCATGAACTAAAGGTATTTTAGGTCTAGGATCTGGAATGGAGTGTTGATCAAGCCTTCTGCCGATGTAGATACGCTACATCCAATAGGCCTGGCAAACATCATCAGCATCAATGCTTTTGTCCCCTATCGTCTACTATTTTGCCGTCGTCATATCATTCGGTGTCTGTCTCAATTCTTGTCGCCCCTGAGACCGATAATCTCACTATCGAAGAAATGGCGATTATCTCCGACGAAGGAGGCTGTTAGAGTTCCAAATAACAACACATAAGACGGATCCTCACGATGGCGTCGCGAAAGAAGTTGAACGTGCCTAATGATGAGGACGGCATTGGATTTTGCCATGGCGCTTAAAATTAACAATCTTGAAATAGAACACAAACTGCATAGGGGATACGAGACTATGGACCATGACCCAAGTAGCGAGGGATTCTCTCAAACTCACCCACAAGCCGTACAACTCGCATTGTTATAAGTAAGGGATCAAGACATGCCGCCGGCATAATGCCTTATTCGGAAATTCCATGAATTGTACGTCAGGCTCCGAATATCGAAACTCATGTAATTTATGTGCCCGATGTTGAGTAATCGAATGGACTTCAAGCCAGTAGTTGGAATGACAGCAAATGTTGACATGTTCACTTCGACATAGCTGAGAGGTTGGGATCGCTGCATCGCCTGGTTAGGACAAATTGGAATGAAACCCACAGAAAGGTAGGTATACTTCCAGTCTGTTCTTAACGCCTGTAAGAAAGATCTATAGAATATCATTCTGTCTTTCTTGCTGTTCACTTCGATCATATCCATCTTCCAAGATATTATGTCCATATTTCAACTTCGCACCAGAGCTTACACCACCATTGGTATCTTAGACTGGAAATAGGCCTGGCCTATCGGATGAAAGCAACGCCACACTTGGCTGTGGCGAGTGTCCAAGCCGGACAAAGAAACACAGCCCCAAACAGCGTCACCTCAACCCGAGCAGAGCTCAGCTACGCAATTGCCAGGCACGCGAGCAGCTCTCGTTATGTCCACTGTGGGAGAGGCAGGTCGTGTGAATGTACTCCTCGCAGGTACGACTTGTTAATGAACAGACTCAGGGTGTGTGTGTGTGTGTGTGTGAGTCGGTGGTTTCCACACGGTTCACCTTATCGTGACCAATGCAGACTCATGATCGAGTGGGTGAACACATTTGAAAATACATACATGCACACATCTACATTTCCGAAGTCAATCATATTTACCGCATCTGAAGCAAAGATAAGGTGTCGACAGATTAAACTTCGCAACGAAATACTAGTAGACTTGCCCGGCAGGTACACCAGGAATACAGCAAGATCGAGGCTGGGGCTGCTCCAGCACAGCCGAAACAAATTATAGTGTCCCTGGCGGGCTGCTGAGCGCGTGAGGACCACTCACGACCCCTGTCCTGCGTCTCAGAACAGCAACAGACGGGACCAGGCACCAGAATAACAGCGTGGTACCTCGGTACGTACCGATACCTGCCTCTTTTTGACCTGTCCTCTGTTCTGTCACCCGCCAAGGAACAAAGTGAGAGAGGGAGGCCCAGGCGTCCGCTGCAAATGAAAGAAGCGCCAACCCTGCGGAACCCTGCCAACGGCTACGTACCTCATCAAACCTTCTGATCTTCCAAATACCACCCGAGCCACCTGCGCCGACCTCTCCTCAAACTCGCCGTTCCTGTTTCCCATCTCCAACCCATCAACCGACCACCCCCGTTATCGACGACGTCAACGCCGCCGCATCTCCTCATCGACTACTGCGATCCATCTATCAATACCCAACACCGTCCTACACGTGCATCTCGTCCGCGACCGACCGCATCACTCTCAACTCCAATCCGCATCACTCAAACCGCCATCATGTCCAGCCAAGACGCTCCCTACGACCCCTACATCCCCAGCGGCCAGCAGGGCGCTGGTGCTCAGCAGGGCGGCAATGCCAGAACTCAGGCTCTCCAGGCTGTAAGTTATCTATGATCTCCATTTGCACTCAACATCTGCAAGCCCGTCTGTCCCTGCCGCTTGCGCCGATCCGACGACGACCAACCCCATTTCAATCGGGCCCACTGGCAACAAGCAACGCATGGGAGGCTATCGGATTCATCAAGTTATTCAGCTCGAAATGGCCATCAACACCACCGCTTCTATTCCCATATCCGACGCGCCTCGGTCAATGAGCGCGAAACACCCGCCACGTTATTTTGTTTCCGACTTGAGATCCAGATTCATATCGTAGGATCATGAGAGGAGGATGGTGGATTATCAATAGTAAATGGACCAACCCCTTGTCGCCGGTCGCGTCGCAAGAATGCAACCCCCCAGATTTGGCGTCGGCAACAGCATCTCGTCCGCACCTTGACGTCAATGAAGACCAATACTCGAGAGAATGAAGTCCACTTGTCGTCGAGATCGACTGTTACACAACCGAGGCTGCATGATCCAGGGCAGACGAGGCTAATCATATCCATGCACATGCATTTTCCATGGGATCTAACATGTGCTTGAACAGCAAATCGACGACACCGTCGGTGTGATGCGCGATAACATCAATAAGGTTTCCCAGCGTGGCGAGCGTCTTGATGCCCTTCAGGATAAGACCGACAACCTTGCCGTATCCGCCCAGGGCTTCCGCCGCGGCGCCAACCGTGTCCGCAAGCAGATGTGGTGGAAAGACATGAAGATGAGAATGTGCCTGATTGCCGGCATCATCATCCTTCTCGTCATCATTATCGTCCCTTCAGGTAGGCTCTTCGCAAGTTCCCGAGTTCCCCGACAACAGAATGCTAACCAGCTACCCACGCCCAAACAGTCATCTTCGGAGGCAAATAAATCTGCTTTGATCAGCATCCTTTACTAGCCTACGTTGGGTAACAAGCAGCATACAGCCTTATGGGAATGCGGATTTGGTTTGATTGCAACGAGGAACGAATTGTCATTGTCTTCCCACCTCCGTCCGGGCCACCTTTCGAATTAGAGATATCCACCTTTGTATCATCAAAAGCTCTAGTTGCGCAGCCCGGACACAGGAAGAAAGAGACCACACAAGCACGGTACAGAGGAGTTTTTACATCTTTGGAGGGATTTCGTTTCGCAGCACAGGGTTCTTCGCCTCTTCACGATGTGAAGAGATTCAGCCTCAGACACCCAGAGTCCGTGACTGGAGAGGTGAACATGGGAGGACCTAGTAACTTGTGTGTATGATGGCGAGGCGTTTCACCCTGACCACTAATTGAGACATGTCACGACCCTGTTCTTGATGTTCATGCTTTTGTTCGGTGTTGTGATGGTAGCAGGATGCGCCTGGCTTACGTCTAGGTGATGTTCATATCGCAATGAGCGCGAGTGTTCGCTTGCAGACTCGTTCGTAGACTGGCGTGAATGGGAGAACCGATCCGTGAGCTTGTTAGGGAGATGAGTTCAATGTCAAAGCCTGGGTTGTGTCCCTTGACCTACTTTTTGTGCAAATGCATCGTATGAACGGGCTTGGTGCTCAAACACGTCTGCTGTTGACTAAGATCAATAGGTCTCAGGCTGGTGAAGCATATAGTCAGCTACCATTTTGGTACCCATTTCGTCCTTATAGGTTGAGTTATACTGTTGGAAGTCCGTAGAGAAACAAGCACTGCCCTGAACGTCTATAGTGTATATCAACACACGATAGTTTCATCTACGGACTTGATGGCAGTGTTTGCGGAAGCACCGGACAAGGATTCATGAAAGTAGAATGGGAGATCGAAAACGAAGAGACGGACGAAGGAACGGGCAAAAGAGCGAGAGAAAAAGGGCCTAGGAATTACTGCTGCCGTTACCTGCTGATATGCTGATATCACCCTTGATGGCTTCACTGTGTGTGAAAATACACGGCCAAGGAGAGTCCAACATCACAGCGGTCTCCATGCTACAAGCATCGACATTATCATGTAGGGCTGGTAGTATCGAAGTTGATATACTTCACGCCTGTGCCTTGGACGGCAAAAAGACAAAAGAAAAACAGACTGAGGCTAGAGATGGCTATGCTCGTCACCGACCTAACTACCTTCGCTGAGTGCCGCGGCTTTTCTATGGCAAAATGCACAGCAATCCAAGTCAAGAAAATAGACGGGGTCACCGTCTATTGCTTGCCCTGGGTGGCTGTTGTTGGTGTTCGTGGTATTGGGGTATATATGCCTTGCACCTTCTACAAGGACAAGCCGCCCCACGGATTTGAAACTTGTAGACTCATCACTGGATTCGCGACATGGCTATCAGGGTTACCTGGGCATGAACTGATATCATCTTGATCAGAGCTGTGGTTTCAGGTAACGAAAGAATGTAGAAGCAAAGATAGAGGGCAGAAAGAGAAAAACGGGCTAAAAAACAGAACGAGAAACTGCTGTGCTCGTCACCGACCCGTCTACCTTCGCTCGGAATCAGGGCTTCTCAAAAAAAACCTGATCCACCTAACCCGAACACGCTCACAGGGTCACTGTGGACTGAGGAATGAGATGGACCATTGGTGAGAGTGGTTGTATTGGGGGTTATATACCTCGAATGTTGTCGTGGGGTACTGCTGAGGAGCATTGCTCTCAAAGATGTATCACATACGCAGGTTTGACATTGTCAATATACAGCCTGCCGTCAAGTATTGATTACAATTTAGGTAGTAACGACAATAGGAGACAAGAGACTTGCGAGATCCCTAGGATATTTCTACCTTCTCATGTGCTAACGCCTGCATGAGCCACCCCACGTCCACCTCACTTTCAATATACTGTTCTCAAGATGTCACCCTTGCTTCTTCCCATATTCGCGGGCCTCTCGAAAGGACCATGTCTTTCCATTGCGCCATGATACATATAAATTAAGTTGTCTGTCTTGTTAACTGCGACTGGAAAAAGTCTAGGCAGCTGACCTCACCTGGAAATGGATCGCAAAACTATTGACATTTTCACTGTCTAAAACACCACCCGGACGGGAAAGATGAGCTTGAGAACGATCTTCCACATCAACGACGAACACAATGCCTTGAGTTTCGCAAGTCTCCGTTGAGGTTAACTATTGCTTACGTGTTTATCGAATTTTCAGCATACCTGCTTATTGTGCAATGGACCCGCTGTGCTGGAAACATGTCATGAGTAGCCCAACACTCTAGGCGTTCTGCCAAAACTAACATGACGTTTCTAACGTGTTTGGAAACATCCACGGTGTTACAGTATCTATAAATGGGCCGACTTGCGCCACTCAAGCAACCCTTTCACTCAACACCTCCACCATACAAACGGTCCTTCCAACCTCCTTTCAACTCCACATATCCAGATCAACATCTTTCAACGCCACCCATTCCCATTTTCGCTTACATCTACCAAAATGGGTTCTTGCTGCTTGTTTCTAGCTAACATGCTCTCATGCTTCTTTAGCAAAGAGCGAACTGCATTCCTTCGGGAGGAAAATGCTCAAAGGCAGCGTGAGAAGGCGATGAAACGTGAGAGAGGTCGACGTCGGATGGATAGAGATAGGAACTTTTAGGTTTCCGACGCCTTTTCCTCTATAAAGAGGGCTCGCTAAGTTAGCATAAGGTTCTCTACCTTTGTACCCTACTGACCTCTGTTCCTTTCATTGTCTTCTCAACTAGCTACCGCTAGCGGTAGGTCTATCAGATTCCTTTCTGTTTTTTCCTCTCCCCTTTGTCGGGCTTTGCTTAGCATCTCTCCTTATTCTACGTTTTGAGTCATAGTCTTAAATCAATAGGATGATAAAATAAACTTCTCATTGAAACCATATGCTTAGACCTGCGACGTAGAGAACCGTAATTTTCAAGTTGTTGCTTCAGTCTAGTCGTTGTGCTACTCAGACAGTTTCCTGTCTGTCAACCCAAAATGGTACATTGAAGACTACTCTTAGTGATCATATACTTATCGCGTTGCCGAGACTGCATGACTCGCCACCGTCTCTCGAAGGGCATCCAAGAGTATTGTTATCTGTGTGTGCAATTATGAGTGCGTAGACAAAGGCAACTGGCGTAACGTCGAAACTAAGGAAACGTACGGCCGCCAGTGACCCTGCTTGGCTCAACGAGTAAAATGACACGAGTCTAGCTTCAATGACCGTACGCAACTATGAACTGACATATCCCTAACTAACAGGGCTGTCGTTCAGTATAGAAATGGCCCTCATAAATGTCGCCAATTTCAGAACAAGTCCTGGAGGGAGTTCAGCGGGATTCGGGCCTGCTATAGACAGCATGAGTTCTGTATGTCTAGGTCTCGCCCCTCTCGGACCTTGGTTTCATGTCAAACCTAATGAGGAGCGTTGTCATGTTAATCATAAAGGGGAATGTCAAGAGTTACTGCGTGATGTCTTAGTTCACTATGACGCAAGAGCGACTACGGGAACATGGCCACAGGCAGAAAGCGACTGACGAGGAGCTATAAGTAAGCCACCTAGTACAACTCCATCCCCTCCTCTGCGATGTTAGCCACGATGCGCCGTTGGCAATCGAAGTCATCCATCTCATAGTGCGAGACTGCTTACCGATTTTTGGAATAAACGCCGTGGCCTGGCGGTGATCTCGAGCTTCCTCATCAGGACGTTGAATTTTCATCGAACAATTTGAAATTTTCGGGTACCCTCCCCCAATGTAACCGATTGATCTGATTGATAAGATAAAAATCTCACAACCCCCCTTGACCCTACTTTCCCCAAGGCGGCAGAAAACGGGACTCAATGGCGCCAATTACGTCTCATCGCATGTGCAGGTCGTAGAGATATCCATACCCTTTGTCAAAACACCCACGTGTCTATCGCAAGTCATTTTTCTGAAATCCCTAAGGCAGACATGGTTGTGATGGCTTTGCTATCAGCGTTTCCATCTGACGCCATAGTTCAATAAGTGCTCTACGACTACTGCGTGTAAGTGCCTGATGGTTGACTACGAGATTGGTGGGGATTGGGCAAGGAAAGGTCTAATAATCATGTCAAACACTATACTCTACTTTAGTTTTATCGGCTTCCAGAGTCTGTCGCTTAGCATGAAAAGAACATGTCGATGGTTAAGCTAGAGAATTACCAATGATGATATGTAAGTCAATCGAATTGAAGTACGTGAATGCCAAGACTATCATGATGGATTTCACTCCAGGAAAGGAAAGGTATGATCAACTCGATCATGAAGTAAGGTGATTTGTCAAGGCTCTTAAGAGGTAGTGCTCAAGACCTGCTCGAGAAGCGATTCATTTGATTGTCCGGATTCTAATCAATGACCAGACACAATTATCAATCGGTCTGTTATGCCTTGTAATCTTGTAATCTGCTGGTTAGGTGTCGTTTGTTGAGTTTTGACCGCTATCTTGGATAAGGTGCCAAGCCAACCGTGAATTCTACATTGACGCGGTTAGTGCTTCATGATCACGTCAACACGAGGTTGCGTTATCGCCTCACTGATCCATATGATCAACTGAGCAACAAGTAATAACAATTGACTAATCGGATGATGCCCGACACATCGGTTCAATTGATTCTCCAAACCACGATAGAAAGTTTTATAGGCCTGGCTATGCCACTTACCAGAAGGAGATTAGCGCGATATGACAGGCGCTGCGGCAGTGGGCAGAGGTGTGGCAGGCCTGGAGCGATGTTCGGCGCAATTTTCAAACCGGCATCCCAATGATTTTGCCGGCCGGTCACCGCACCATTCGAGGTGCGATGTGAGCGTAGTTTTCTGTCAATTTTGTAGTATCCCGTCGTCGCAGGTCAGGTGCATTTTCCCGGTCAATTGGGTCAATTGAACATACAGCGGGCATTGAGGTGATTAGTCCAACTCCAATCCGCGTGGCCCCAGATTGAGGATTCCTGACTGACTCACCGCCGCCATTTACTAGGCGAGAGACACACCCCTCTGCTCTGCTCGAAGCTTCACCGACCTGTTCGCCCTCCAACAGACAATCTCCTCTCTTTTACCCGACTGCAGGGACGATACTGCAGACACTTCGCAATGATCCCCGTACGAATTGCCCGTGCCGCCATCCGCGCCGGCGCTCGCCGTGTCGGTCCAAGGGCAAGGCTATACCGCTCTCCAGCCTTCGCCATTCCCTCGTCACGTCGCTATACCACACGATCCAATGCCAACGATTCGGCCACTCGTGCCGCTGTCATCCAGGTCTTGAATAATGTGGGCTCTAAGCGCGAGGTGCAGCAGTACCTGTCGCATTTCTCCTCGGTCTCCTCCCAGCAATTTGCTGTCATCAAGGTCGGCGGTGCTATTTTGACCGAGTACCTCGATGAGCTGTGTTCCTCGCTCTCCTTCCTCTACCATGTGGGCCTGTTCCCTATCATCGTCCACGGCGCTGGGCCCCAGCTCAACAAACTTCTCGAAGATGCCGGTGTCGAGCCCCAATTCGAGGAGGGCATCCGGATCACCGACGGAAAGACCCTGGGTATCGCACGAAAGCTGTTTCTAGAGGAGAACATGAAGCTGGTCGAGAGGCTGCACCAGATGGGCGTCCGTGCTCGTCCTATCACCTCCAGCGTATTCACTGCCGACTACCTGGACAAGGATAAGTGGAAGTTCGTTGGGAAAATCACCGAGGTCAACGAGGCCCCCATCCAGACCGCCATCGAGACCGGCTATCTCCCCATTCTTACCAGCATGGCATTGACACCCGAGGGTCAGCTCCTGAATGTCAATGCTGACGTGGCTGCCGGAGAGCTTGCCCGCAAGCTTGAGCCCCTGAAAGTTGTCTATCTCAGTGAGAAGGGCGGTCTGTTTGATGGCGATTCCCAGAAGATCTCGGCCATCAACCTCGACGAGGAGTTTGATCATCTTATGGCTCAGCCCTGGTGCAAGTTCGGGACCCGCCTGAAGATCAAGGAGATCAAGGAGCTGCTCGAGAACCTTCCTCGCTCCTCCAGTGTGGCCATCATCCACCCGGCAGATCTCCAGAAGGAGCTGTTCACCGATTCTGGAGCTGGAACCCTCATCCGCCGAGGAGACAAGCTGATGACTGCCTCCAGTGTGTCCGATTTTGCCGATATCAACAAGCTAAAGGAGGTCCTGGTTCGGGATCGCGAGGTTCGAGATGCTAGGTCTACCGTCGACCGATACTTGGAGTTTTTGCAAGAGAGACCATTCAAGGCTTTCTTCGATGAGCCTATGAAGGCCCTGGCTGTCGTTCTCGAGAAAACCGCCGAGCAGTCGTATTCTACCCTCGCTACACTCACTATCTCCAAGTCTGGGTGGCTGACCAATGTTGCTGACAATCTGTTTTCTGCTATCAAGAAGGAATATCCCAGCCTGGTCTGGACTGTCAAGTCTGACGATGAGAACCTGACTTGGTTCTTCGATAAGTCGGAGGGCAGTCTTGTTTCAGGCAACGATGTGATGTTTTGGTATGGCATTGAGCCTGGTGAGCAACTTAGCAAACTCACCAAGGAGTTCACTACCAAAGGGCGGGCTATGCTCGGCGACTCAAACCTCGAAGCTCGGCTACACCGTGCTGCCCAGGTTGCGTCTGAGAACCTTCGTTCTCAGTTCGCTTCTAGCTCTGCTGCCAACCAGGCCCGTGGCTTTTCCACGCTCGCCCGTCGCCCCGTGACTGGAGCTATCCGCGCCGGCGCGTTGCCCCCGCGTGCTTCTCGGGGATATGCTACCACCACGAACCCCAATCCCCCTTACGGCAAGAAGCACGCTTCGAATGACGCACCTTCACGCGTTGCCTTGATTGGTGCTCGCGGTTATACAGGTCAAGCACTTATTAATCTGATCAACAGCCATCCTCATTTCCAGCTTACCAACGTCTCGTCGCGAGAGCTCGCCGGTAAGAAGCTCGAGGGTTACACCAAGAAAGAGATCATCTACGAGAACCTGAGTGCCGACGAGGTGGGCCAGATGGAAAAGGACGGAAAAATTGATGTCTGGGTGATGGCTTTGCCTAACGGCGTATGCAAGCCATACGTCGACGCTATCTCGGTTGCCAAGAAGTCGGCACCCCGTGAGGACAGCAGCTTGATAATAGATCTCTCTGCTGATTACCGATTTGACAACACCTGGGCCTACGGTCTTCCCGAGCTTGTGAAGCGTTCGACTATTGCTCAGTCTACACAGATCTCCAACCCCGGCTGCTACGCTACAGCCGCACAGCTTGGTATTGCTCCTCTTGTCGAGCACCTGGGTGGCGAACCTACCGTCTTTGGTGTCTCTGGTTACTCCGGCGCTGGCACCAAACCATCTCCCAAGAACGACGTCGAGAATTTGGCGAACAACCTTATTCCCTACAGCTTGACGGACCACATCCACGAACGCGAGATGAGCACACAGCTAGGCATTACCGCAGGCTTCATACCTCATGTTGCCGTAAGTTTCCGACCGCCCTCACTACTGCGTATCTAGCTGACTCAACAACTACAGGCCTGGTTCCAGGGTATTCACCATACAATCAACATCCCTCTCAATAAGACAATGACGTCTAGAGATATCCGCCAATTGTATCAAGATAGATACGCTGGCGAGAAGCTAGTCAAGGTGGTTGGCGAGGCTCCCTCGGTCAAAGCCATATCAGGCAAACACGGTGTTGAGATCGGTGGATTTGCAGTGCACAGCTCGGGGAAGAGAGTGGTTGTTTGCGCGACTATAGATAACTTACTAAAAGGAGCTAGTACCCAGTGTCTACGTAAGTCATTCCTCCATCTTGATTGCCGACAAGGTTCGTATGTGAGGCTAACAGGACCAGAAAACATGAACTTAGCACGTGGGTATGCGGAGTTTGAAGGGATTCCCGAGGTGGACTAGTCTTGTGGATAGATTTCTAAATAAATAAATGTGATATCCTTGAGCCTCTTTCATTGTCAATCCGCGCGGTTGTCCTAATGTTGTTTTTGGAAGCACTCAAGAGGCGCATGTAGTAGTCGAGACCTCGGCATTTCTCTGAATACCGTATAGACAGCAAACAACTCTACTACATACACGCCTAAGCCCCTGTACTACATTCTTGTGGCCCCTTAAGGAGTATGGATGGCGACGTTATCGGATGACCGGGCCACTCACTACCTGGCACCCTGTGTCCTGTGCCGCTGCAGAATGCACTTGCGAGTTGGAAATGAGACTTCATAATACCCTCATCATTGGTTTCTGGATCTTACGATAGCTACCGGTATCCTGTTCTTTTAGCTTTTCACGGGCAGCATGAACGCGGTTGAGAATGCACACTTATGTTAGCAAACCGTATTCAGAGACCATCTATCTAACCCACAACCAGCTCCAGAGGGAAACGCCTCCATGTCTTGGGAGCCTGTTTTCGTCCGATCCAGTCTACATCCCCTCGACCTTCTTCCCAGCCGACATGGGCTCTGCTCTTATTCCTTACAATCATCTATGTTGACTAGCCCAACGAACGTATAGCAAGTATGACACACGTAGAGCTCTCCGATATGCAAGAGTGTGACCAAGCCATCTCATAGGCTTCTACTGCTAGTACTGGGCGTCACAGCCATTTCTAGGGCCTGCATCGCCTCAGGAGGGAACTGCCCAGGCAATTTCGTCGAGGCGTGACCTTGATATGCTTTCAGGATTTCCTGTCCTCGATTCTTCAGCACGAAGACGGCGATGTCTTTCCAGAGCCGATTAGGCGGACCAGCTGGTCGATGCTCACCCGGAGTCAGTGACAACCAGGGCAAAATACCGAGGTCGAACGTGTAGCCAGCAACCGTTTGATTGAACCTGGTCGACTGAGCTTTGTTGGGGTGAGTCTCCCTGCCTGGTTCGTTGTACCAAGGGTTCTCGCAGAAGATCATGGTCTGGATACTGAGGAGTACTTGAAGGATCGTTGACTGCTCGGGTCGCCATGGCTCGCCTGACCACGTGCCAAGAAGGGAGAGGCAGACTGAGATTGTCAAAAACCAGGTCAGCGACATCCAGGCAAGCAACATCAGTGGTGTTGGAGGGGAAAGACTCACTTTTACCATCTGCATATAGATTGGGGTTAAAGCTCACTTTACCACCGCCTGTGGTCTTGAATCGCATCTTGGGTGGAACTCGGGGGTAGTCCGTTGGGCACCATAGATCGAACTCGAAGATACCGTGTTCGTAAGGAGTGCCGCGGGGCCCGACGATCATTATCTGCATCACGTCAAGACGGGAATCGCCGTGCCGGACAAAGATCCCCTCGGGTAGCGAGGTTTTCAAGGTGGATAGCTCCGTGACCAGTCTCTTCATACGCCCGAGGGCTGGCGGGGATTTGCTTGCAGCAGAAGCCTCCTTACTGAATTGATGGCCTTCAAGGATTAACGTGTCCTCGACTTCTAGAACGCTGTTCTCATCATGCCATTTGTGCCAATCGATCCTTAATGGAATGGAGCTCGTCCCTGCGCGGCTCTGTTGAGGTTGAGAGATTTGCTTCTTGAGAGTGCGATAATCCATCATCGTGTTGACTATGGTCGAGAGGTATAACATTCCGTCTCCAGTCTTGGTCAGATCCTCGATCTTGGGTCCTGCTAGCTTGACAAATGATCTTGCCTGAACGTGGAGGCTTTCAATCAGACTCATCACAGGTTTTCCTGTGTCTATCGGTCTGAGGTCAGAGTGTAATGGACCGAAAGACAGCGAGAACAACGACTTTGCGCTGCCACTGTATACCTTGCGATCATTCTCTGATAGCTTGGACAGCTCTGGATGGTCTCCCAGTCTTTCGACGAAAGCGAGCACGGCTCGGCTCAAGTAGAATCGTCGAGACATTTCATCAAGACTGCCGACGCTCAGAATCTCAACAGCTGCATCGAAGACTGGACTGTGCGAAAGAATAAAGTCAAGCATGACGATAGTGGTGGGGCTTCCCTTGCCCCAATTGTCCGGAGAGGGAAGCAGCATAGTGATCAACCGATAGTAGGCTTCGTAAGTCTGGGCTTGCTCGTCAGTCAGGGCAGGCGGCATTGTACGTTTCTTGGCTGGCGGATTGCGACCCAGAAACATCGAGGCAATACTAGTGTGTGCATCATAGCCCGTCCCTCTAGGAAGGGCAGTGACCTTATTTTCCTTTGCCGTCGCTGGCTCTGGCGCAGAGTTGTGTGAACTGCTTGATCGTAGATTGTGCTGCGAGTTGGCAACCTTCTCGATCTTCCAGCCGCAGGCCAGGGCCCAGAGTGCCGCGATTCTCCCCCTCTCACAGCAGTGGTATACCGCGACTCGGTCGCGAGCAAGGCTTACGGGCAGGAAGGCGGCGGATTCATCGTGGGGTATCGATCGACCACATCCAAGGCATGTGATCGGGCATTTCGATGAAGATGAGCACTTGCGACCAAGAACCAGCTTTCTGTCGGGGCTGGATGATGTCCATTGAGTCGTGAGGGTAGTGATGGTACTCTCATTCAACCGAAACCCACGTCCACAATGTGCGCAGCACGTCTTCTTGGTCTTGGCGACAAAGCGCTGAAGGGACTCTTGCATTGCCGATTCTTCAATGACCCCATCATGTGGTATCTGGATGTCGAATGGGTCTTCCCTGGTTAAAATGGCTGCGTGACCTGAGTCGGGGGCTGGCGTCGCTTTCTGAGACGTAATCGGCAATGCGTGCAAGTGTTTCTTCGCGAGCGGGTATTCCATATCTTCGGAATCGCTCTGCTTGGGTGGACCGATCATGGCGCTATGGGTTTGGCTGTCTTTTCTTTTGCCGCAGGATGTGTGGTGCGGATCTATTGGCAAAGGCGCGGCTTTGGTTGATGTGCTAGGCTGAGAAGTGACAGGTGTAGGGTGTGGATGGTCCGGATACGCTGCCTCGCCAGGTTGCGGCAAAAGGCCAGAACGATGCTGCGAGGGCAACGCGGCGTTAGTGCTTTGATGGTGAGATGCCTCGCCGTCGCCTTGCTCTGCGGTCTTTTCTTGTTTGTCGCCGCGTTTCGAAGGCCGCAATCTCGACGTCATGCCCTTGAGCACATTCCGGTTAGGTAGACAGGAAGGCATAACAGAGGGGGCTTACAGCTATCCAGATGGTGGATTGAGTGGTAAACCCACGGCTGAGGCGCGCGAGTAGCACGATGATGTCGCGAGTGCTGGGCAAAGCCGTTCAAGTTGTGAGTGCGCAAAAATGGGTTTGTTGCCAATACGCTGGCCGTCGAGTCCCATGGCCTGAGGCACGCGTGCCGGCAATGGAAGTGTCTCGCGCCACGTCGAATCAAAGCGTGCTGAACGGCACTGGTGATGGTAAGACCTTAGGGAGGCGGTGAAGGCACTGTCAAGAATGCTGGAAAAGTCTGCTGGAATAAGCTGCAGAAAGCAGATGCTTACCCATTCTCCCGTCCGGTCTGTCTGTGGGAAGCTGTCAGACCGTCGCAGAGTGTGTTATCACATGAAACTTAAAGCGGACGCGTGCCTGCCTGTAGGTAAAGTATTTTAAGCTTGGTCGAAGCTGCCCCAGCACGTGCTTGCTCCTGCAGGCGCGTCAACCCAAACTTCGATCCGGTGAGTTACGCTACTAGGTACTGGTCTTTCATGTCCGAATAAACAAGCTAATAATATTAGCAGACTTATGTCGTTTATGAATGTAAGGCTTCGACAAAACTGGCCGTTGCCGCCCCAATATTCTTTCCAAAGAATGGGATGCCCCAAATATGTCGCACTGGATATGCAGTGAAAGACTCTAGCATTCTGATAATGCCGCTGAAGGCGGTCAGAGAGTTATGGTCATATGACAAAGCTCTACGAGAGTACTCCTCTGTGCAATTGACATAAGTAAAGAAATTACTGAGTCTTGCTGCTTTGATGCTTGTCGATGCCGATGGTAGTTGCTTCAGAGCGAAAAGCGATGGTTGCGCGAAACTGAGAGAGTTCGAGCCAGACATCCGGACCTTGTCTCCTTGGCTGACATCAAAGCTCTCGCAGCAGCTCAGCGAATTGCATTGGAAATAGAGCTGCGTATCAGTGAAGACTAGGCGCCTTCTCGATAGAATTGCTTCTTGATATGTCCAGCCCCTCGACGCCCAACGAGACTGAGTAATGGAGTCATGAGGCAGCGGCAATATCGACGTAAGTGAAAAGTCTTCGCAATCGAAGAGGGTTTGCTGCGCCTCTCTCGTCCTTGAGAGTCCTGGTAACCCGTACGACTCGTCGAATCCGGCTGCTGCGACAAGCGTCAAGGTAGCGTTCTGATACACAGAGTCCATGTGCATCAACTGCTCATGCTTTCTCAATTTATCATTCGCGTCCACGCAGTACTTGTCAACCCACAAATAATGATAGCCTAGTTTCAAAGTTGCCTCGATAGAGTCTTGGATAACTTGCGGTAGAGACGCAGGTAGCTTGTGCTTATCTAATACCACCTTGCGTTGATCAGCAGCATTGCCCCAAACATAACTTAACGCAACATATTCAGGACAAGATCTTTCATCCCTGTCAGAAGCAGTTATGATTGTCTTGGTTTTGCAATCAAGGAGATTGAGTGATGGCTCTCGACGCCGTTCCGACCGACATGCAGGATGGCTGCCTTGACAGGTGGATACCCAGTTCTTGACAGTATGAGGACTGAAATTGGGCGGTACAAGATGCGGACTCAGCAGGCGACTGGGTGAGGTGGACCGATCAGTGTAGACAAGAAAACCCAGGCGTGCAACGAGTGTTTTGAGCAAGACCTCATTGCGACTTCCTGGAAGCAATGTGAAATGATTCGGTACAACCGCGATGAAGATATCGGCGTTAGAGCCATTCGACGGGATCAACTGAGAGCCGGAGCCTTGTTCGAACAGCTCTGAGACATGCGGAAGCAGTGGAAAGGCGCGCACTTGCAACCTTGCTCCAGTCAGTTGCTCCGACGAAGCATTGGCGTCTGATTGCTGAATGCGGACCTGCGACAATGTTTGACACAGGCCGCATTTGCCAGCAGGCGGACCATCGGGCAGCCAACCTAGGAATATTCCATCTGGATTGTGCTGGAAGTTTATGGGCTTTTGTGATAGCTGTGCAAAGTCGACATCATGACAATCAATGCAACGCGAAGGATTCGACTTGGTTATGAACGACACCCGACGGCCCAGGTTTTTCGCTCGTTGAGACAGCGAGCGCGATATGTTTTGTTCGCTGTTTGTCGATGCGAGATCCAATGACTTTGATGAGGCTTGTCGCATTAGTATCCGTGAGTCGCAACATCTCAAAGTGTGTATACTAATGAAGCGAGGAACATACGGATGAGAGAAGATCGCCAGAGCCAGGATCCCCTCTTTTTCTCCCTATCCACTCTCGGAATGCAACCATGGTTGTGTCTCGAGTCGCGGAATAGACGGTTGTCCTGTAGCTCAAGACCCGGTAAGTCTTAAGTAAGATACAATGATTTATTGTCACCAGACATCAGAACTATGATGATTGACAAATGGAGACACATATTCTATCAATCAATAGCCAGGCTGCGACGAGGCCTCATCAAGCGATTCCCTCCGGGACGATGACGGCACAACGAAGTCCTGAAGGATCGTGTGTGGCTGAGGCCCGAGCACAGCCACCCCCCTAAAAATATACTTGTGAGGAAGTACATGACGAGCTCGCTTACCACGCTATCTACACAGCGCAAGTGACGACCCAGCCTCGATGATGTTCTCTGTAGAAAAAGGCATGCAACTTGAATGCCAGACTCTCAGCTCGCATGTACATTCAGTGACGGGCGGTCGATAACACATGTCGTCGTGATTAAGCTGATTAATCCCTGATTATGCCCAAGAATATTTCCGGGAAGTATTAAACTCGCTCTGCACAGCCTAGCGACGTACTGCTAAACTCTTACCTAGATTTGGTTCGAAACGGTCTACATAGCCACGAACTTCGTCGATCCAGTATCAAGGGGATAATTTAATAAGAAGATCTGACTTCTCTGACAATTTCTATCGCGGCATCATTCGACCAACTCGATAACGTCGTGATTCTACTCAAGGTATTATGCGCTTCGTTTTTGATTCACTAGGAACCACTATAGGGTGTGAGCAAACAGGCGGGTCTTAGGCTATCGGCGGATGCCTTTGTCATTGGCATACGTGCTTTGAATACCTTGTTCTTTATCGTGTAGCTACGTACGCAGACACACATCGCGCATCATGCAGGAAGATCGGCTTCGGCCCGGTTATCACAAGTCGCTGCGTGCCAGCCGTATGGAATCCATCTATGACTAGAGGTTCATGCAAAGAAGGCATATACCACCACCATGTCCTTGACGCGAGTCAAACGGTGCGCATGATATTATTTTTCCCTTCTCGAGTTCCTGTAAGATGCTCTCGCCGAGCTTGGGTGAGTGACATTTGAAACACAGGGAGATGTGCTCTGGCTTATATAGGAAAGCAGATGGACCTCGTGATGGGGTTCCTCATTGACCACATACCTTTGACTCACCCAAACACCTGTAGACCTCGTCGCTGATAGCAAGCAAAATGGTGGCAATTGCAAACTAAGGGGACAGAGCCTGAGTCAATGTGGTCAGTTGAATACAATTCCGTCCCTGCAGGTCCTAATGAGGACATGATGCTCACTGACTTCCGTCGTAGAATTTGGCCATGTCTCGATCGCTCGAAGTACTTGCATGGCAGCCTGCTATGTGAAACTTGAAAACATAACTATCTCATCTGACGAAGTGTCGTCATCAATAGGACGACCATTTCGGTATGAAGCAAAGAGTTGACAGTTGAGCGCACATCTCTTTTCGTAAATAGAAAAGATGGCCTCTTGAAGAGGCTGCAGCTTCGACATACTCTAAAATTTCACTGTGAGCAACAGTATCAACATATATGGACAATAATCGAAGTTAAAGCAAGAATGATAAACATGGCTGTAAGAGCAGGAACTTCCATATGCTGCTTCATTCAGATATGATGTTGAGTAACGATCTGTTAGCAGTTATTACAGTGAATGCACGTCAAACAAGATTTCAGGGTGAGCACTCGAGAACAGGTTGAAAAGCACTCATTCGCCTCGAGGCTTAGGATAACAAACGCAAAATTGGGCCCTGGAGACACATGATGCATTATCTATGAGACGTGGCCCAGATGCTGCCAGATAGGATGCTGAATCCATGGCCACAACGAACGTTTGAATCTTTGGCTACATCGTATCTAATATAGACTGAGTCAGGGAATGGCTTGCTACAACCACCACTGAGACAGCCTTTGACTAAAAGCGGAACAAAGGACTCTTCTGGCTGGCAGTGATGGGCGCTGCGTTGTTCTGCGGCAGTGCTGTTTTTTGACACAGATAAGAGGCAAACAAATTTACTCAAATCATGTGACCAGTATTGACAGGTAAAAGCTCCCAGTACATCATTTCTGTACGCTTTGTCAGTTGTTATGGCTGCCAGTCTCTTATGTTTACCGCGGAAATGATTTAAGTACATCATGATAATGATATTCTATGTGAAGTTTATGATGGAACTGTTCACCTATGCTGTGATATATATATATATATATATATTATATATATCCATTACACTTCTTGTCATTGACAGCAGATGAAGATTTGTGTGAGCATGCCTCGACAGTGTCCGAATATAGAGAGATTTGTTGCTTTGAGTGAGAAGATGCGCATCGGTCGTATTATGATACATTGTCGGCACGCATTCTGTACTGTCGTCCCCCAGCGATATGCTCGAATTCGTCCAATGCAGCATTCGCACATTGGTTGATTGTGCGAGTCGGGGCCACGTAGCGGCTCCTTTCCAGCCCGTCCAAGACCATGATGGAAGATCTTTACGTCTGCGCGGGTGTGACGACGACGAGCTTTCCCCTCAATTGATACAGTCCACGCTACAAAGCTTTCGCTTGACTCCATTCTGGAAAAGAAGTGGCGCCGAATACGGGGTGTCGCCCCCCACGGCTGCTGCCGACCACGAAAGTGTGGATTACCTTGCGTTCTTGCTACTGGGTTTAAGCTGGCGACATGAAATCGGCAGCATTCATTCTCAACAAATCGCCTTCCACCTTGGCATTAGTAACGGGACACAGTGTCAGGCTCTACCCCAGCAAAGATGATCTTGACGCGGCCAAGGTGCTCAAGAGGATCCACAGCATGCGGTACGAGGTTATTGTACTAGCTACTGTCGATCAAGACACGTATATGATGCTTGTGAAGAAGTATCGGAATTCTTACTACCGAATTGCCACGATGGCCGTCAATACTGCATATTTAACGATGCCTTTGTTCACTTCCAATATCAAGACGTACAAACTCAGATAAATCGCAAGTCATGGACTTCACGGTAGTCAAACACTGTTACCCTCGTACGATAGCAGAAAGCTACTGTTGTTCATGAAACGGTCGGCATCAAAACCTAGCAGTATGGTTATTCGGCCGCCGCTACTTCGCCTGTTGATCACCGCAGTCACATTGTCAGAGAGACTATGTTAGCTTTAAGCCCCCCGAAGTCCACACGGCACAAATGCTGGCCATGAGAATCCCAAGACATCCTAGCAGCTTACGTACAAGACTCGAGGGGCCACGTCAACCTCGAACGAGCGATTGGAAATGCTGGAGGGGAACGTTCGCCGGAGACACTGCTCAATACAAGGTAGTGAGAAGAACAAAACAGAAGAAGATTTTTGTGGTGCCACTATGTCTGAACATGATAATCAAACCTATCATGTGTCGAGCGGGCGCGACGGCGAAATCCGGCGACCACTACAGTGAATGCGTCACTCTGCTGTCTAGTACACACACGCCTAACCACTACAATGGAAACTCCCTCGGCTGAAGAAAGTTGCCCCGATCCGTGTAATTCTCTTCCACATTCCACCCGTTATGGTCTACTTTCCATGCGAATTCCCTCCGAATTACAACAGCCATGCGCGAATTCCGTAATGAAGCAATCTCTATAAAAATTCTTACTAGCAGCCGGAAGAATCACAAGGGCACCATGGCTATAATGGATCGACGTTTGTGTCTGGCTCTTCTTGGTATCTATTCCATGCTGCAAGAAACCAAGCATGAGGAAACACTTAAAAGCTTGCCTAGAAAACACACCATTGTTATGCTAATAATGCCAAAATCTCGACTTCGAGGGAAACTCATTCATCTACTGATATGATAACTAGCTAATATCAAGACTTAATGTTCCTATCAATACCTTTCGTAATTTTCTACTTGCTTATTCTTGCTACTTGCCCCCTTTGCCTGCATGACCACCGTATTGGGAAGATATCCGCTACTTTAGCCAGTCCATACTTCCGGCGCAGGTGCCTTGAAGTCCGAGATACTCATGTTATGCGTCAAGGCATAGGAGTAAGTGTCAAAGTAAACATCTGTTAGTCGCTATTAGTCTTATGTCTTTCAGGCTTCATTTCCTTCTCCGTAACCGCTCTTTTTGACATCAAGGTGTATCCTAAGAAGGATGCAATAATTGAATGACTCTCTTGGTATGTCCTCCTCCGATTTCTTTACACAAGGTTTGTGAAAAGCTGTACTCACCATCCTGCCCGTATGTGTATACTCCTGGAATTTTGACAAGAGGAGCAGGTGTGCCAACTGTCTCGCCTGAAGCTTGAACGTCGATGTGTGCGCAGCCAATGTAGTACTGCGCGTCGATCTCGTTGGGGAATATATGCTCAAAGCGCAACAGATACTTGCCCGGAGGTGTCGATGTGGGAATCGTGAAGTTGTACTACATTAAGGCATTTGTTAGCTCATCGGAAGGATGAGGCGAATTATGAAGAAAAAAAATTTTGGCCTTGATCCTTCTCATGCCATCTTCATGTCGAAAGAAAAGATCTCCAATACCACGTCTGATGATAGAGATTGGCTGAGCTATGCTTACACTCGGGAGTCTATATGTGCCCCATAATGCTTTGAATTGATCGTAATAGGGGGCCCAAGCAGGGTCGGAGAAGTTGAGAGATTGTTCCGTTCGGCCTGTGACACTCAGTATCTTGAACCAGTCGCCGTCGCCCGTGTACGCGTCTAGGTCATCCGTGGGCGACTTGGAAAGCCAGGCCGATGCAAATCCTGGGTGGTACATCCATGGCATGACATCGCCCTACAGTCGTAGCTCGTACGTCAGTGTATTGTCGTAGGGCTCAAAGTAGAGCAGTACTGGAAAGGGTATACCTCAATCATGGGCTCTCCGCAAGCGAACCCGACTGTATCGCCGGCTTGTACGGTGGCTACCTTGACTGAAGTCGGCGATTCTGACGCGTTGCGACCACATCGAAGGTCGGTAGAGGTTGGGTCAATATTGGGCGCGACCTGAGCTTCTGAGGGCGAGCTGATATTAAGATCTGGGCTAACTTTCCTATAATGGGTTTAGCATAAATGGAAGCAATCTGGGGCTTCGTACAGCTTACCGAACGTATTCCCAGGTGTCCGTCCACTCGCCATCAAGAATGAGACGCCCGAAGAGATCTGATAGATAGTGCGACTGTTAGCTGACAAGTGTGTCTGAGTATTATTTCGTTATTTTACTTCCAGCCGACGAGTGAATAGAGAGGAAGACTCACAATGCGCGTCCGCAATAGTCGGGAGCGTAGCACATAAAAGGGCAAGAATAGCTGACTTCATCTTGAGTTAGCCTTTAGATGATACTCTGACTGTATAATCCGGATCCTTCTTATTACAAAACCCGGGGGTGATCCATGTTGTGCTTCATGCTTCTTTTAAAACCCCCTGCTGTTAAAGACATCAGCGTTGAAATAGGACCGAGACTCCAGTCCCTCTTGGCGATTAACCTTAACGAGCAACGGAAAGATGCATCAACTCCGCATCCCACCCCCTATGCAAGGATTTGTGCCGCAGGCGAGTCAAAGTGCCGTGCAGATGCGTCAACGGTCAAAGTGCCGTGCAGGAACCACACCTGCTCGCCAAATAGTTGGAACTTGGTAATTATCCGTTGGGGATAGGTTGTTAGACCGGTTACCACCTCCCTATTTAGAACTTCTCAACTCGATTGCAGTAACGCGCTGGCCTATCACACGCAGAAAATAAGGGTTGAAGGCTTACAGATAACGCTGGGCGGGGACACGGAATCTTGATTGCACCGTCTCACGCATAGACACGCTGAGTTAACGAGTATGCTAGATACCACCAGGGGCGGTTCCCCAGCTGCTTGATCCGTTCATAGATTTCCCAGCTCGGGATTGATATCCCTCATGAATATTTCCCGGCAATGATCCATTCCAGGGTGTTTAGACCTGAGCAATCAACGAGAAAAACATGGTTTTTGTGTGAAAACCGAAACTTGAGCTTTTATCTTGTGGGGATCGCAGCTGAAGAGATGCATAGAATTTGCTACTGGGCTCTTCGTTGGAAATATAAAGTACCCCGACATCTGGGTGGTACACCGGCGCGGATAGCCGTGTCTGACCTCTTTGAACAGGCAACTCCGCAACCCACCCAAGCCCCATATCTCATCGTCGAAACCTCGGTATCTGTGTATATACACAATCTAGGTGACTGGTGCAACAGTGTTGGATATCCCCCTATTCGGATGCCATATTGTGAGCGAAGTGCAATCCATGATAGCCTAGACATCAAGTGCACAAAGCAAGGGGGCTGTCAAACTGCACTGGGATTGGCAGTCACCAATTGATAGTATGACTCATGCATATATCTATCAACAATTCAAAAGGGGGACACCTGAGAAGATTGTGAAGATTCTGATCAGGAGAGACGGATAGTCTGCCGATGAGGAGTTCCATGTCAAGACCGCCTTTCAATGCTTTAGTACCACTTGACAGAATTTTCTGAATGTGTGTTTACATTTCGTGGCAACTATATCAAATAATTAACGACATTTGCGCCATGTGAATTAAAAACGATATAGACAAGACTCGTCATCACAGGTCCACAGGTGTCTTAACAGCAGCTACCTCTGTCGGAAATCTAACGACGCTTGATCCTTACAAGGCGCTCAAGTCCTTATTATCAGCACTATCTGCAGTTGGGATGGTCCTGGTCGCCTCAGATCCGATGGTTTCCTTCTTCTAATTCCGATCAATCTGTCCGTGAAACTTGGAAAGCCGTAAATTCATATTCGAACTTACCAACACATCAATGGTGTTGCTTTCCATATCAATGTAATGGAGCATTGACAGATCGTTCTTACTTGTCGCAGATATATCTTTGCCTCAACTATGCCCAACAACAATAGTAGGTATATATTTTCACAGTAACAAAAAGTTAAAAGCCTATGACCCTTCACTAGGTAATAATGAGTTTGATTTGCGACATGTTATTTGTTCGAACAGGTTGTCTGCAAGTTGTGCTAACTACGGGCGCTAGAATGCAATGCAGGATAAGAAACCTATCGCAGATATGTATCTCCTCCTAGCATCGAAGATTATCCCATCAAAGCATTGCCCGCTTTATAATATCATACATCGCCCATATAAGACATGTAAAAATACTAACGATCTCGTGTGATGCAGACTAGGAACACCTACCTTGTACTCGCGGTGAATCTAATAGATAGTTCCAATAGTTAATCTGGCTTAGGTACTAGTCTTGGTCTGAAGCTGGTGTCGAAGCGCGAGATCTTCCATTTCTTTGAGAATAGCGCTTGCCTCGGACCAATCTTTGTGTACTAGCCCCTCCGAGCTCTCAATCACAACAACTCCATCATTACCAGGATTGAGGCGAGCGACGAACCTACCTTTAGATATAGCTTCCATGTTGTCCAGAATACTTCGAGCCCTTTTATTGTCGCATTTTTTGGAAGCTGTCAAGTATCTGGTTCCTCGTAGGGCACTGTGATGCCTGAGGATGAAGGTGACCCCGCTAGACATGATTATGAGCCGTCAAAAAAAGAAGAGCACAGAAAATCTCGATATACGGGGGCCTACCTTGACAATATGCGGTTCTATGTTTCAAAGCTCGCGCTTTTATACAGTCGAGTCCAAAATGCGGGTGAATGGGTTTACGGACCTTGGAATGAGATGTTGTTGGGTAAAGTTCAGATCTAAGAAGTCTAAAGGTGGAAGTCTCAAGCTACTTATGCTTATTGCTTCCACGGACCAGTCGCGTGTGAGATTCTTTGTGTGAGGTTCGTATAAACACCTGCTCAAGTAGCGCAGCCGAGGGTAAAGACTACTGTTCGATTGGCGCATTGTTTGTTGCTGGAATTGTGAATTGTTGACAATGGCTCTGTTCCACCAGTTCCGTTGAACAATGACCTTGTTACATGATGAAAGCAGTCTTCTAATATATGGGCTTGGCACAATATACCCATCTAGAGTGCGATGCACAGTGGATATTGCAATGAAGCAGGCGAGGAGCTGCATGTGACCCCTTTCTTAATGCTTCTGGCAGCTGTGATTGGAGACTTTATGGACCGCCACGACGCGTCGTAATGACAGTCACCATTGCGCTAGATTTTACTGCGGCACAGCCACCACGGTAGATATCTAGCAGGTAGTCCAGACTACGCAGTCCACTGTAATGGTTCAGTCCCCATGCCATTGTCAGTAGTCGTGTCTTTGCATGAAATAGCGTCGCCATCGGCAATATGCCATAATTCTTCGGTTGGCATGATGGAGCTCGAGCGCATTTCCATCTAGGTAACTTGCACCAAGTGTTTCTTCTGTGCCTGGCAATGTGGATGATCCTCGTTCGCTGACTGATGATGCAACTGTCATCCAAGTCGAGGCCCTGTCAGAGAACACCATGATCGAGTGCGTTGCACAATAGCGACTCCTGTATAAGAGACTGGACATACCATTCGAGGATACAGGGGTATGATTCCAACATCAAAACACCAGATTCTATTTTACACAACTCGTGAATACAGAGATTATACTTATCTACAATAAGACAATCTAGAAACCAGTAGCAATGGCCTTCACTAGTTCCTCTCCCCTACCTTCGCCGTGGGAGTCCACGGAGCCCCATCCCACATACGACGAGATAATCAGTTAAGGCACTTCGACTAAACCCAGACAAACTATACCATCGAAAACTTTATTATTTGGGGAACGACTTCTGTCTCAAATTTGGAACAACCGTCTCTCCCTTGGAGGGTGGAACTATGATGCTCGTCCGCCAGGCTACCAGCTTGCACATGCCTAGGGTTTTTACGCTCTACAGGTTTGGCAAATATAATCGCATGACCATGATCGTCATGGAACGGATTATGGGACAGCCGTTAGATGACTGGTGGGATAACATCTAGCTGCTGATTTTGATTCGTGCATAAAAGGCTGCTATGAGAACCTGGGTTGTAGAGCAACTGCGCACAAATATGCGTTACATTCCGGCGCCCGACACGTATGGCTCTCTCTCCAGTCGCACGTATTTGGGTGGTAAAGCCGGCGAGGAGGGCGAACGAACCCCATTTTTCTACTTTCCAGCCGTTGCGGAATACTCCATACAAATATGGAAGGGTTGGTATAAAAGCCTTCAGGACTCAAGGTTGTAGCATTCGACGCTGGAGTTTCCTATACATTCAGGCGCGCTCCGACTTAACCAAGCTCAACTTTGCTTCACATGGCGGAGACCTCTTCTCAAATCTAAGCCTTTATGCAAGTAGGATCAAAGCGCTGCTGCGGCAAAAGGAGCCAGAAGCTCGAGAAATTATCTAGCTCAACCAACGCCAGATTTGTGTAGCGATACATACCACTTTCGGCCGGAACAGCCACCTACACAATCGCACCGTCCCATTTCGCAGGTTAATTGCTGAGTCCCGATGTTCCGATGAATAATGAACATGTTGTTACATGATAAACACAATAGTTTTGTTTTTTATAATCTATACTCTTTGTCTTATAATTTCAAGCAAGCTATTTTTATGTATATTAATCTCACCTTTTACCCGGATCTTGGTGACCTAGACTCTTATAAACCAGCCTTATAAGCTAAGCAAGATATCTATCGACTCTTATCTATCCTTGATTTCATTCCACAACCTCGGTTACAAACACCGCCTTCGAGACCTTGCAACTCGCTGATCATGGCCTGCGTCAAGTTTATCTGCATTGCAGCAGAGTGTGGATGTGTTGTTAACACGGCGATCCGACACGATGCCATGTGCTCAGGTGTATGTTTCCCAACCACCACCTACCTGTCTCAGTCCGGGAAATGTGGTGGATGCGATCAAAATTGATAAGCACCCTTTAAACACTCTGTTATGGATTTAGTCTCTAGGGGCATATATCGAGATATGAGGCTCTGGTTGGGTCACTGCGAGGTAGGGGTAAGGGTTAATGTGTATTGGCTCTTAACCTCATTTCAAAGTACGGAGGCTCGTAGGCCTAGAGATAAACAGAGGTAGGCTCCCCGTGCGTTCGCTATAGCATTCCCATAGTCCTATATTAATAAAACATGTGGGAACATTTTCCCTGCTGCCTTGATATTTGATACACTCTTCGCTTAGTAACGTATATTTATATCATATATATAATCATATAGAAAGTCTTGTATTGAAGTAGTTGCATTAGGAAGTATAAAGTTGATTAAATGTAAGAATATATATTATGGCCGTAAATACCTAGGTAATAGCATATAGAACCAAGTTGGCATAAAATCACCCATGCAAGGCTTGTATGGTCGAGGACCAGGTCTCCCGACCTCAGTGCATCAGCGTCGTCTCATCCGTTTCCCATGTGCTATCTCGGCGGGCTTTCTTATCCATTGATCATGTCACTCTGATTTGAATATTTACTTCAATCGCTAACAATTGCCACGCAGTAATAGGGTCGCAGGGCTTGGGGGGCGGCCGCACCGCCACGACAGGCCGTGATAAGTCAGCGCAGGCTCTCGTGCCGAGTTCCTCATATTGCTTTAAGCGTTTAAACCCCTCGGATCCGTCGACGGGGAGTGCTGCCGCTGAAGCCCGGGTACGACAATAATACCTAGATAAGTGCCGGGCTTTGCCGCCTCAAGATCCAAGACCAGTGTTTACGCACGGCGAATGGAGCAGTAACAATACGATCGTCACTAACGACGGCGAGCACTTTGTAATCTTAGTCAAGTTCTGGATTCTTTCCCAGCCGCGGAGACTGTCCAGGATGACACTAGCATTCAGAAGGCTATGAAGAGCCTGATGATCATGATGCCCCGGAACCGCGTGAATAGATCCAATTCGAATCATGGGGTCCCCTTGGTGCAAGATTTTGGTCTCCAGTGGAAAATAAAAACAGACATCGTCTGACTTCTACGTTTGCTAAGTGGCCCGAACTTGAGCGAAGGCCTGGATCACCCGAACCTTCACCATGGATGCAGAGTATCACCGAGATTGTTCGGTGAATATATCACCGTGTGACCAATATCACGTACGTGAGGTCAAATTGGTGATACAAGTAATGTGTCTTGATTATTGTTACGGTAGAGCTACGGACGGTTGTGGTACAAGGTTAGGTATATACCACTATTTGGTTGGTGCCTGAGGTGCTGTTGCCGACGAGGGTTGTCAGGCATCTAGTCCATCAGGCCACCAGGCCACCAGGGCTACCACCTTACGTCAGTTGGCCGTAGCCAACTATCGCAGGTGCCAGCCACATATCCCGTCAACGAGTAGAGACCCCGGCAGATAGTATTTGATAGTATTTGTAGAAATGAATGCATATTACTATATTACTTGAATGTCCGCCCAGGATTATTGAATTAAGTCAAAGACACTAATGAGTACGGCTCTCTTCACCCACACGTCCCTGTCCTAACATTCGTGACCTTGATGTATCAACCTGTGATGACCACATTTCCGCCTTAAGAAAGATGCATTTCAGCCATACCATTCTTCGTGCTATTGGTGACGAGGCTCCGTTGGGTAGACCATGGTGTCGTTATTGGCTTCATAGCCTATAGTATCAGGCTTGCCAGCTCCAGCGCGATGAGCAGCTTCCTTGCTGTTCTGGACCAGAACACACGTATGGCAACAACATGCCATAGCCAAATCCAGAAGGAAGCTGCCCTGAAGGTTGTATCGCTTTCGGATCTCAACGCGCTGGAGCAGAGTAGGCAGCCACCACCCACCGCAGTGTGACGCACCGCAGAAAAAGAGACACTGCAAGCAAAGGGATTGGTATGGATATTAGAGGGGCTGGATCAACTCTACTTACTGAGGTATTCACCGGCTTGTACCCGACGAGGTTGGCATCCTTGTTCATGCGATGATGTGTCTTGCCGAAGGTCACAGATGGCAAACACCAGGTGACGAGGCATTCGTCTACAGGATCTAGGCAGGAGAAGAAACTAGTGAACCAGCTTCCCGCTCCCGCAGTAGAAGAGGACATCAGACTGGCGGCAGGGTTTTCCGCAACATCATTGAGTGCATCGGTCCAAAATTGGACATCGGCATCGTCAAGGAGGGCGCTAGTTGCGCTTTGGTTCGCAGTGTTTGAAGACATGTTGATAAAGATATTTAAGAGAGCGAAAGAATAGTACAAAGAGTGTGAATCAATGAAAGTTGCGAATGGAGAGGAAAGGCAAGATGAGTTCCAAGTTCTCGAATTTCAGACGGGCAGAGGGGACTTGCAGCTTTTAATACGCGAGAAAAGCTGCTTCGAAAAGTCCTACACCCGCCCTTGACATCTCATCAAATATTCTCTAGTTCGAAATTCACTAACAACTAATGGCATTCTGGATACGCGGCGTGATGTGTCTATTACGCATTCAGCTGGCTGTACATAGGTAGGTGGATGCTAGTCGCATGGTGGAGGCATCGCAAGTCTGCATTAGCTATCTCTCACCTTACCGCCTCACAAATTCAGAGCTTCATGCCAGTTTCGGAATCCGCACTACGGTGCGGCTGAGGTGTGCGTGGCGTCAACGCAAATTATCCTGTCGTTATTTGCGGAATCATTCCTAGACTAAACTCCCGTAGGGGACTCTAAGGGTGTTTAACATGGTAGTCACCAAATGGATTCGGTACCATTTCTAACTTAACACATACGTCCAGACTTAACGGAGGTTTTGTCCCATGGAGCGGTGGCCCTTGGGTCAAATTTATCTCTGCGTTTCCGAGGCGCAGATGTCTTGACTTTTCAACTTCAGGGCTTAAGCTGAGGAAAGCAGTGAACAACATGATGCGTTCGATCTTCGCGACTTGTCTCAGCTGGGAGTTCTGTGAAAACTATCTGTGGAATCTTAGGATCGTGGTCGTAGCGCCAGAAGCGTAAGCATCACCAAACATTAAGCCGATTGCCCCTCCTGAATCTCGCTAGCGTAAGGCTGAAGAGCCGGCTACCCCAGAATAGTATTGGATCGACAGGGCAATAGCAAGCGCATAGGCACACCAGGGCTCGGTGCCGGTGCTAGGACAGAGCCAGGACTCATGCAGCCAGAGCATAGTGAAATGATAATCGATGATTAAATCACGTAGGATTAGATAACGTCCGCGGGTTCATAAAACTGTACAGCGCACTTATCGTCGGAACAGCAAATGGATAAGAAACTATTCAAAGGTATTGGTAGCTATGATCTGTATTCGTCTCGAGATTCTTCCCTTTTTGCAAAGGGCCTAAACAGGCCAAGCAGAGATTCAACTTGCACCAAACAGGGCGTATATCACACGTATAAACACTGATACCGTACGTGACACAGAATGAATCTATGAGACAATGCTCATCGCACAGCCCATTGTTACATGTAGATAAAAATGGTCTGCGAAATAGTTAGCCTTTGACATCTGTAAGTGCAAACTAGCTGCGAAGCAACATGACTTGGGGCCATACGGTAAAATGCTTCCGCGGCCCGCACAGGATCAGGACGCCTGGAAAGATATATCGGCTCATAAAGCAGGTAGGTTTCCGGAGCGTGCCATGGCTCGTATATGTATGAAGATTAGATAAAACCCGAGCATAAGAGAGTTCCAACGAAAGTGGGAGTCATCATGGCTTTCCAGATCGATGAAAAACTACCTAGGTATATTCCAATTGAATCATCCCCAAGATCTTGAACACAAACCTGTCCCATAAACTCTTCTACTACATCGCAATCTAGCTACCGAGTCACATATCAGCCATTCATCTTATCATCAAAGTTAACGACCATGGTTGGACTAGGTCACAGAGTCAGACCAGATTCCTCCCATGCCAGAGGCTCTCTGTTGTAGCCCGTACCACTGCCCCGTCATGTAGCCCTAGCTCTTACCATGACAGCCAGAGTGATGCCTTTCTCTTCAAAATCTTTATCCAAGGCTATCACGGTGTACAATCATTGATGAGGTATATATGAGAAGACTTGAGCATCTAGTGTGAGTTTATATTTTTGAAGATGTCGACGTTTGATTAGTTTGACGTATCGTACATATGATAAGCAAATTGATACTCCCAAACCGGCGTGCAGCCATGAAAAGGCCAAAGCCACGTGTATTAATCACCAGGCTGGTAGGTTACCGCAACTTACAGAGAATTATTCTCTTGACCGATGTCACCATGTTCACTCAACAAAAGTCTTGCTAGTCACGCCAGCATCGTCCCACGTGCAACGGCCCTGTCCGCCTCCTGGCCACTTCATTGTCAAGGCGAAACACCACGCAGTTCCGCTCCGTCGTTGTCTGGCTCTGAGTACGACACGGTGTCCCGTCAATGCTTGCATCTGTTGTGGGCTGTGATACTGGACCTCGGCTTCTCATTGTCGCGACTGTGCGTGATAATGATGACTTGGTGCTGCCCACAGGATGCTGCTCCTGATTTTGTTTCCCATGTTACCTCCTACCAACCCTAATACCTGGACGCAACCTTCAGACCTCGAGGAAACGCGCAACATCATTTTCTTCCACATACAACCATAATTAACACAGCGCCATACGGCTTTCATGAGGATCTGAACGCCGACTATGCGACCTGTTCGATCTCGATCTTACCGAAGGATTCTGATCCGGACTGACCCATCCACACCGATGTCAACGGTGTAATTCGTCTTTACAACTGAACTACTCATGCGTTGAGTGATGCTGGTCATCGGAAGTCCGAAATGGTCGATACGTGTGCAATGTCTTCTTCTGCATAGAATTCCGGCAGATACTTCACCTTTCGCGATGGACGATGATGTCGTAATACTTCTTGGCTCAGTGCTGTCAACGATGCATATTTTCGAAGATGACGCGTAAACAATCAACGATTCGAGAGCGAAACTCATCACTCAAGGACTCCAAATCATGCCGTAGTCAGGAGTCGCTGACGGTCTTCACTCCAGCAGCTGTAGGCATGATTATGGAGTGAAGGATTTAGAATGGATAGCATATGCATGATTCATAAAGTTGAGCCTATCGGGGTGCATATCGTCGTCGATGAACGGGGACTCAATCATAGAGTTAGTTGGCATGCAATTTATCGCTTTCACAATCTAATCGCGTGGACCATATCCAGTGTGATCGTTCATGAGGACTGCGTAGAGAAGATATGTGTTGACAATATGAATCAATGAAATGTCCAATCGCACGTCTACGTAGCTTATGATATGACTCTGGCCAAGTGCAATAAAGTGTGATGGCTCTCTGGTGATCTCGCGTGTGAGGCCATGTCACGCTGCCTTCATCGCGCGTCTTCTCACACATCATACATGTATATAACGACTGCCTTCTGCGGTAAGTCCAGTCATATTGCTTCGTATGGTAGCAGACCACACACTTGCAGCGTACTGCCACCAATAAATGTATACCTATGTCAATGTGTTAGGGGCATGGCATGGCTCAATCCATGGAAGGGCAAACCCGTTGAGAGCCAGCACAGGCATGAGATCAGGACGATCAAAACATCTCCCCCAAGCTGAGCATCCGCGGATGGTGTGAAATAGGAGGCGTCAATGTCAACCAGATGCGGGCATATATATCTTATCACCAGCAATATCACTGCCCTAGGCACCTTCTATTTACTATTGCGTTGACACGAGTTCTTCAAAATATGAGGTTTCCCATTGCTGTGATTTGCTGGTTGCCCCAGATGAGGTGAGGTTGCTCCGTGTCGACGCCCCCTTTCGTCCCTGCCATCGGAGTTGACCTCCTCGCACCTGCCCTCTGCCCCTTCCTTACGAGTCCGTTCTGGTCACATTGAAGGCAGGACCTTCCCGACCAGTCTCCCTGATGCTCTTGCTCCCGGGTGATACACGGGTACCTTAGGTACTGCCGCCCAAGGCCGTCCAGCCCATTCATTCACACTGCCCATTGACAACTCTCCCCCCGCTTGACCTCCACCACCTCACCTTCAGCACAGCACCTGCGTCCCAAACAATTACAACAGCAACAACAACCACAACAACATCACTCTTCACACCGAGCCAGCACCCTTCACAACACGCGAGCCCTCTAAGGGTAACCAGGCTCTAGCCTGCAATCAGTCTCTGATCTGCCACACGCAGAATCAGCCCCGCGCACGTAAGATTTATCATGATGCTTCTTCCACCATCACCAGCCTTGCTCGCCTCAGCCTTGCTCACCTCAACCACGATCAGCACCTCGACCCGGCTACTCGCCCGTTCGTGACCAAGCATAGGTAAGTTCTCTCGTCTTTCGCATTCCATCGCCACTCTCCAACACACATATTTCTCGTCATCTCGTACCCGCGCCTATTCCCATCCGCAACTAGTTTTCACCGTATCGAATTGCGTCCCCCACTGCTCAAGGTACCTCTGTATTTCTTCCCCCTCCCTTCTGGACTTCCCTCACTCATTCTCATCACTCGCTCAGCCGCCTCCTCGTTGGCGCCGGCCTTGTCTACCTCCCACAACCATCCGTTCCTCCCTTCCGTCTCTTCCTACTCTACTTCATCATCGCCCATTTCATCCTCTTCGCCGGCTTCTCTTACCAAGCTCTCAACCATCAGGAACGACTCTGCCTTTCCGCCACTCATCCCACACCTGGAAGACTCTCGCGCGCGGAGCACCCATGACACGACTTCGGCACTCCGGTCTGGCCGCTCGAGGCAGTGGTCATTACTGGAAGGTACGTTCCTCTGCATTATCTTTTCCTTGTATACGCGTGACTTCCGCTCGCCGCGACGCGATTTTGTTTTCTACTTGACGCGTTTCCCACCTGCCCGCTTCTTCCCTCCAGCGTTTTCAATCTTTACCTACTTCCACGTCGCCACCTTCCCTCACGTTCACTCGCTCGCGTCGTCTTGTCTTCTCCCGCCTCTTTTCCACCGCTCATCACCGCTCAACGAAGCCGCCGTCGTGTGTCTTCAAAGAGATATGTCACACGCTTTCGGTCCTGGCCCTCGGCGTGTCATCGTTTCTGTAAAGGTGGAAGGTATGCCGGCTCTGTCCTTCACTTTGTCCTGCTCATTCTCGTGTTCTCATTTGATGCCCCTTCTGATGCATCATGTCACCTACATGCTTGCTTTCTGTTCCTTAATCATCTGTCAAGTCACGACCCATCTCCTTCGTTCTGGCATCGGAGTACCTCCGCCGTGTCCATGGCTCATTCCAGAAACTGATCGTTGGCCTCCAGCAAGCATTAGCGACACGACCTCGACATTAGGAGCGGCATGTCGGCGCCGATGGATCAATTAATGGTAAATTTTTTCTCTAGTCTCAACTCTGCTGCTGTGACCAGCTTGATTCTCGCTTCCTCGCTCACCACCACTATTCACATTTGCTGATTTTCTCAGGGATAAGGGGAAGGCGGGCTGGGTATAACGACGCTTGCATACCACGACGGCATGACACTTTTTCGACAACCACCTCGACGACAACCACCTCGACGACAACCACCTCGACGACAACCACCTCGACGACAACCACCTCGACGACAACCACCTCGACGACAACAACCTCGACGACGCCGCGACCGAAAACCACTGGTCAGCCCGGGACAGTTTCGGTAAGTCCCATTTCACGGCTGAGAGACCTCAATGCACCGCGACAGTGTAGCTTTCACCTCATCCTGGTTTGAGTCTATGGCCTGGCAAACTGGCTGCGGCCGGTGTGGCCGGTTTGTCAGTTAAACACGTCAGAGATCATGGGTCTGCGCCTCTCGAGTAGATCGTCGTCCCGTACTGGAAGTTGTTTCAGGTGGTCGTTACAACTCTCCAGGTGGTTTGTTGAGGCTTGCTTTTCCCTCACTTTCCATCGGATCCACGACGAGCGTGAAGTACGCCTAGAGAGAGAAGAGCAGCAGCATGCTACCGGCTGCGGTTCGGATCTCGACGAGTGGGCAGCATGGTCCGAGAGAGTAGCTGGACACGGCAAGCCGGGCCATCGCCATGTGAAAATCGGGTAGCTGTGCTGTGCCATGTGGAGGGCTGATTGAAAACACGGATGCCTGGAGGTTCGACCTCGCGGATGCTCGAACGCCATTGCTCCTTCTGAACTCGGCCCTACCGACATCCACGGCTCGGGTATCGCGAGATCGTGGGTCGGGATGATGGGACGGTGAGGCTGGGCTAACTAAAGCGCTTGATGCCTTGTTTTGTCAGCGCCGCGTCGTAGCACCAGGTGTCTCATCGAGAGAGAACATTGTACGAGACGGCCTCTACCGTTTCGTACCCAGACTGCGCGATGTTTTGGTTCACCCTGGAACAAGCCCCGGGGCCGGGTTCTCTCAGTCTTTCTTTTGTTGTCTTTCTTGGATATTGATCTTGGCGTTTGGCGTTTGGCGTTGGCGTTTTGATTTCTGCTTTGCCCTTTTTGTCTCCGCTATTCCTTCTTGATTCTGCGAACTCTTTTTGGAACCGCTAACTACACACACACTCGCAGATACACGCTCATCCTCACTTGTTGCCTGGTATTACACTGCCTCCAGGTAGCAAAATACCCTATGATGCTCCGGCGGAGGGTAAGGACAGACGCCGAGCACCTTTGCAGGTTGTCTAGGTTCGTATCGCAGCCATCTAATGATGACTACGAGAACCAAGACTCGGCAGCTATAATTTTTTGTCACACATCTCATTTTTCTTGAGACTTTTTTTATTTTTCGTTGCATTTCTCAGTTTACTTGAGGATGTGAAGAAGAATGTACAAATTAAGTGATGCCACATTTATGGCATTCCACCACTGCCATGCTTTTCGCCTCGCCCTATAAGAGCTCAAGGTTACATGTCATTGTCCAGCTTGTCAACGAACACGAGCTAAGGGTCACGGTTATACAACAATAAGAATAATAAGAACAACAACGACGTCGTCGCGACAAGAGAATGACACGTATCCATTCATTGACAAACGCACTTCTCATGCGCGCGCGGAGTCAGTAGTAGCACCTTTGCGCGCAAAGGAACTTGATCGCCGTGACCCATGACTGATTGTTCTCCTTCCGCACTCAAGTACGTGATCGGTTGACGAACCTCCCTGCAGCACTAATATCTTCTCTCCTGCTATAATTAAACTCCAGCGGATTGAATGCCAGCTGAAGGGATACATGTATGACGCGTATCGGATAGTCGCCTGTACACGAGTGTGGCTCGCCTGGCCTATCTTCTGGGTATGACGGATGAAGATCTTTGCTAACGTTTGACTCTATGCGTTCGATGATTTGATTGTTTGCTAGTAGAGCTAAGTTGACGGTAGTAAAAAAGTTGGTGAGTTCTTGTGGTAGTGTTTGTGAAACTGCCAATTTCCTGGTGTTGTTCTTCTTCTGCTAGGTTTGCGGACTTCGAGGGCTGAACCGGGGATGTTATCTACCTAGGTACGCGGCGAATGTGTTAGAAGATGTGGAGGATATGAGGTTGTGCTATCGTCGGGTTTTGTACGTCAGAAGAGGACAAGGGTGCGTCGTAAGTAACAGGTTGAGTTATGATGGTTGCAATTTGAACTTCCCAGCGAGGTAAGTCTCCTGAGTGAGCCTCCATTCAGTTACAAGCTTCTATGTGTATTTCAAATTCTTTCGCGATATTATCCAATTGTAGACTACCGTCAGGTCAATTATGATAGTTCTAGATATGGTCATTACTGTGCCACAATGATGAGATGAGTGCACGTGTAGAAGCTCAAGCCGTAGACTTGGAGTAGGATGTGTGTTTCAATCTAGATGGCTCGGAAAGTTTCAGGTGGACCGGAGAGCTGTACTGAAGAAGAGGTGAATTCGACCGGAGAAACACAGCACGTCTAGGCTTTTACTCGCAGATGAACAGCGGCGTCCATGTGACCTAGATGGATTCATGTTCCAACAAGTGGCAAGGACGCGATGCCATAGAGCCCGGGAGCATTATGCCCAGTCTGTATGAGATTGGCGGCCCAGTCACGACTACGGACCTATCTTACCAAAGGAGCAGAGATCCCTAGACCATCAAGATCTCATCCGATTCACAGCAGAGAACAAGCGGCGGCTACGCGAGTATAACGATAAGACTCGTCGCCTACGAACACTGTCACTATCGTGGGTCGGCAATTTGGAAAAGCTATGTATGCACTCCAATACACCGCTTTAGAGCTCGCGGTTTTCACCGTTCTCGTTGCGGCTCTCTTGTGAAATTATCATTCAAGCTCGTGATAAGGCCACTTGATGTACCAGTTAGGCGTTACTTCTGTGTGATAGCCGTCTCCCTTCAACGGGTGATTACTCTTGGTATACTTGAATTCTAGATTTGTTTAAATATGCTGCTCATATGACGGTGTTTTTCGCGGGCTAGCACAAGCAACCGGAAGCCGAATGCTGGTCTGCAAACCAGAGCATTCTTGTCAGGGTGCCCGTTAGAAACAGCCCGGGGAGTATCTTTGATGTCAATATTCAATGCATCTTCTCCTCGGAATTCTTTCACTAGGTACCATGTGGTCGTATTGTATCATACACCATCACATTGGCCATGCGTCGTCTCTACGATTAGATATGGCAATATCTTCTTCGGTTGCATCTACATGCAGCTGCAATCACGTCTCTCTTCTTGGTGTAAGGTTTAGTATTGCTTAGTCTAGAGTCAACGCGAGGTCATGATTTTCGAACAATTGTTCACTTTGAAGGGTCATGTTATCCGTTCCGTCCTGCCCAGCGTCGCGGATCATCCCACCACAACCCTTCCCAGCGGTCGGCAACGTAGATTCAGAAGCACCAATCTCGATCCTGACTCGCAGAATAGTCTCTCCAGATATTTTAGAGGCACTTTTCGAAGCTGCGTCCGCCGCTGCGACAGCTTGCAGCCGTTCCGTTCCAGAACTACTCAAAAATGGCAATCTCGCAGCCAGTACCCGGGTCTTTCGCTCAGTCGATGCAGTGAGGGGAGTCTCTGATGCAGGTGTCACGGCAGCGCAACCGCTCTTAGACAAATGTGAAGATGCTAGTGATCCGCACTTACGGTACGCCATCTACGCTGCAGCATATGCAGCCGCGTATGAATGTAATGCGAATTTTAGGATTTACGACAAACCAGGGGACTGGGACGAAACAGTTCTTCTGAGCACATCTGTTGTCAAGATGATCAGTGATGTTGGTGTCGAAGCTGGGCTCAAATGCTTGGCTACATATGATGGCATAACATATCGATATTGGGAGGACAGCTGGGATACACCATGGATTGTTGATTACGTCTTGGACTGGGAGGATCTTTGAAACGAGGTCAAAACAATTTGTGCAATACGGGTAGACCGTAGATAGATAATCCGGTACACAGCGATAAGTCGACTCATAATTACAACCTAAACTACATCTACTACCTCCATGCGTCCAATAATGCAAATAGACCCCTTTACGAGATATACTACCCCGAAAGATGAGTCAGCCCCACCCTCTTGCTTCTCCCATGAGCCCTTCGCAGACTGGAGATCATATAACGTAATAAGCAGTGTGCTTTTATCAACCATCAGGTCTGCTAGCTCAGTTGGTTAGAGCGTCGTACTAATATTCTAGCGATAGAATCTGAGTAATGCGAAGGTCATGAGTTCGACCCTCATGTGGACCATTTCATGCTTTTGTTCATCACGGCAATTTTTTCTAATTTTTTTTTCCCTCTCTCCCCGTTACAGCGGGATCTAGAGACGCTACGTCGCACGGGAAGGACGTTTGAGGGAATCGATTGCCGAGTACAGGAACAAACGATTTGGCACACGTCGTCGGATAAATCATGGTTATTCAGATTGTCGTTGTTTAGATGTCGGATTGCATCATTGACGGCCAAGCTGCTTCACAATGCCCGACTTGAAACATTCCGAGTCTAATATCACATTGATGCCGCGGGCAGTTGAATCCCTGGGTGCCTCGAACGGCGACGGCGGCGTTTGATCCGATAGCGGATGGCGGGGCATGACACAGCGACCGCGGGGTTGACTTTTCTGCTGCCTCGAGAAATCTCCTGGCTCTGATGCGCCGACGACCCAAATCAACATCATACCCGAATCTGCCTGCTTCGCTTATAGAGATCTAGACTTGAACTGTTCCTACTCCAATTGACTACTCAGACATACCATACCTCACTCAATTGGCCCTGACAACAAACATGGCGTCCCAGTTCCCCACTAAGAAGTGTGGTATGTTGCTTTGACCGACCAAACCATGAAAAGATAGCCCACTAAGCAGATGACTACCTTGCAGGCGTCCTTGGTGCCACGGGCTCCGTCGGCCAGCGCTTCATCCTCTTGCTGTCACAACACCCGCACTTTGTTCTCCATGCCGTCGGCGCCTCGTCGAGATCAGCGGGCAAGAAATACAAGGATGCCGTTCGATGGAAGCAGGCCTCTCCCATGGGCGCTGTTGGAGAGCTCGTCGTGAAGGAATGCAAGGCTAGCGAGTTCGCAGACTGCGACGTCGTCTTCAGCGGACTAGACTCGGATGTTGCCGGCGACGTAGGTGAGTTGCACGCACTCGCGCTTGTGTAAAGTCGCCAAGCTGACATGACCTGACTAACGACTGCCTCTAGAAATGGAATTCCTCAAAGCCGAACTCGCCGTCTTTTCCAACGCGAAGAACTACCGCCGTGATCCCCTCGTGCCCCTCGTCGTCCCGACTGTCAACCTACCACATCTCGATCTCATTCCCCACCAGCGAAAACACCACGGCCTCGAGAAGGGTTTCCTCGTCTGCAACTCTAATTGCGCTGTCATTGGGCTCGTCATCCCCTTCGCGGCTCTGCAGGCGCGCTTCGGTCCCGTCGATACCGTGAGTGTCGTCACCATGCAGGCTGTGTCTGGTGCCGGCTACCCTGGCGTTAGCAGTATGGACATCATGGACAATGTCGTCCCCTTCATCAGTGGCGAGGAAGACAAGCTCGAGACCGAGGCACGGAAGATACTGGGTGGCATGAATGGAGATGCCACGGCATTTGTCGAGCAGGAGGAGCTCCGCGTCTCGGCTGCTTGCAACAGAGTGGCGGTGCTCGACGGACACACCGCATGTGTATCTCTGCGTTTCAAGAACAGGCCCCCTCCGAAGGAAGAAGAAGTCAGAGCCGCGCTCCGAGAGTACGTGTCTGAAGCTCAAAAACTGGGGTGCCCGAGCGCACCGGAACCGAGTATCATGGTCTTCGACGCACCTGATAGGCCACAGCCTAGACTAGACCGCGATCTAAGCCGCGGATACACCGTCAGTGTTGGGCGCGTGAGGGAGGATGAAAGCGGTATTTTCGACATCAAGTTTGTTGCTTTGAGTCACAACAGTACGCGCAATCAAACTTGAATATTCGCACACAAAACTCAATGCTGACATGTCACAGCTGTCATTGGTGCCGCCGGCTCCTCGATACTGAATGCCGAAGCCGCAGTTCTCAAGGGCTACATATAAGCATAGGTATGCATGCATATAAAGGCGTTCGGTACGTTGCCATCCTCTTCTGATCCCCCCCGCCTTCTCAAAAGCTGACTCGACTATAGGGATTTAGGAAATAAAAATTTTATCATATAGAGTGGAAAAGACAGGCTTTTGCGTAAATAAACTTCACGGAACCAAGCTTGTATCACATCACTCCTGTGTTCGTGGCTGTCTCGAATATGTGATGGGATCTCGTCTCGCCATTGTGACGCATCTTGACCATGAAGCTGTGTCTACCGCCGTATGCTTGCGCCGACGCCATTGTCCAAGGCCCCTTCATCAGTAACTCACGACATACCATCAATCCCGATGTCGTGTGACCCGCGGAACTGCAATCGGGAGCTGTAGTGGTGTCGGAGAGGTATGTGACCAATGGCGAGCAGATGGATTTTCGGCGTAAGACAGCGCGCGAAGTACTACCTGCATCTTGTCCTACCCCAGCGCGGGGACGTTCTCGTGACCGTTTCCGATAACTGCGGCCAGTGGCTGCATCGCATGCATGGTGATTGTTGAGTGAAGCTTAGTGGGTGTTTGTTCGGCTCGGACCGACGCCCGATTCTCTGCCTATCCGCCTCCACGCCGCTTTGATGCGACTTCGTGTGGCCGCTGGCGTTGCTTCGATTCGGAAATTTGCATCGGCACCCTCGTTGTCTTCTCCAGAGTGCATTTTGCGACTTCCATCCTCTTCAACATGTAAGAAACGATTGCCGTGGATGTGTATTGCCGTACGGGGTCGAATATGGAGATATGGAATCGATATCGGCGGATGCCGTAAGCCGACTACAAAGCGCGCCGAGAGTCTCTGACCTATGCCGACGTAGTACAATACTAGGTAATAGTTGCGGGCGGGCTCGCAAGGACTTGCCCATTACAGTTTAAGATCAACTACCTTAAGGTGCGAATCACTGCCCAGTGGAATCAATGCACCACTTGCCTATCGGTAACCACCCGCTTATTGACGCCGTGTTAGACATACTCTTACCTGATTGGGGATTCGGGGCTGGCTAAGAACGACGTACAGTTGGGGCGATGATAAGCACGCCCGCGATATAGGAGGCGTCTTCATTCATTCTTAGATTACTACATACATACTTATTCACGTCTGAGAGCCGACCGATTCATACATTTCACGCTGTTCCAACTGAGTTTTGGGGTTCGGCTTGGCCATCTCTCCCCTGCTCCCTATTCTCCGGCAACGATAAGCTATAACGAAGACACCATACATCATAAACAGGATACCACTGTGGACAAAACATTTTGCTCTCATCCCGCCAAGTCAGAATCATGTCTAAGACACAGTCCGGGGTGCACCCGCTGCGGCCGCTGTCAGAAGATGAGCTATTGCGCGCCCGCAATCTCGTCATCGACAAACACAGTGGGGAGGGTATCGGCTGCGTGTTCCGATCCGCCTACTTTGACGAGCCTAAGAGAGAAGAGCTCACAAAGTATCTCGCCGCCGAACATGCAGGCGAGAAATCATCCACTACACCGACCAGACGCGTGAAGTTGCTGTACGACGTCGTTCAAAATGGCGTATTCCAACTCACCGAAACGATCGTGGATGTGGAGGCGGGGCACATCTACGCCAGCAAGGAGTTTGCGCCAAAGTATCAGACAAGCTACACGATGCCGGAATTTGCTATGTTCCAAGACGCGTGTGTATCATCCGACATGTTCAAAGAGGCCATGGAGGAATTCGAGTTGCCAGAGAACTTCAACGTCACTATTGACCCTTGGCCGTACGGTGGTCTTGATCCGGAGGAGGACGTGCCTCGGTACATGCAGGGACTTGTCTTCGCCCGCGATACGACGAGCAATAACGATGATTCAAATCACTACGCTTATCCTGTACCGATCATCCCGGTCATGGATGTAGCGACGAAAAGGCTCATCCGAATTGATCGCTTAGCAACAGGTGGTTCGGGAGATGGCCTTGCACCACCCCCTCGCGGCGATAAGCCAAAGAAGCTCTTCCAGAGTGCAACATCTGCCGAGTATGCACCCGAGCTCCTCGACAGGCCCTTGCGCACAGATATGAAGCCCATCAATGTCACCCAACCAGAAGGCGCCTCATTCAAAGTTGACTCCGAAAATCTCGTAGAGTGGCAGAAGTGGCGATTTCGCATTGGATTCACACCGAGAGAGGGTGCAGTGCTATACGATGTATGCTATGACAACCGACCGATCTTACATCGTCTTTCATTCTCGGAGATGACAGTCCCGTACGGCGACCCACGCCCGCCATTCCACCGCAAACAGGCCTTTGACTTCGGAGACGGCGGAATCGGTCGCGCTGCGAATAATCTGAAGCTCGGATGTGATTGTCTTGGTGCTATCCATTATCTCAGTGCTGTTGTGGCTGGCACTGATGGAAAACCGGAGACGGCTAAGAATGTCGTATGTTTGCACGAGCAAGATAACGGTAAGCGGGAATGAGGGAACCACACTGAAGATTTATGAGTGTTTTACTGACGTGTATGCAGGCATTGGTTGGAAACACACCAACTTCCGCACAGACCGCGCGGTCGTAACACGACTCCGGGAATTCGTCATTCAGTTCGTCGCCACGCTTGCAAACTACGAGTACGTATTCGCCTACAAGCTCGACACGGCAGGCGGGATCACTGTCGAGACGCGGGCAACCGGTATCGTCAGCGTCGTGGCTATAGACGAGGGGAAGACCTCCGGTTACGGAAATGTCGTTGCGCCGGGTATCCTGGCACAGAACCACCAACATATCTTCGCGGTCCGCATAGATCCTTCGATCGACTCCTACGATCCCGAAGCAACGGCTATCGTCGTCGAAGAGACACACGGCGTTCCCATGAACCCGGAGACTAACCCCTACGGAAACGGATACGAGATTCGAAGAACGGCGGTAAAGAAGGCGATGTACGCAGATGCCGAACCGAAATTCAACAGAACCGTCAAAATGGAAAACACGAACAAGAGAAATCCCATCAGCGGGAAGAACGTAGCATACAAGTTCTCGCCCCCCGCTACACAGCTCATGCTCGCAGACGAGAATAGTACGCAAGCCGCGAGAGCCCCGTATGCGAGACATCATATCTGGGTCACGGGACATAGAGACGAGGAACTTTGGGCCGCGGGGGAGTTCACGAATCAGAGCAAAGAAGAGGAAGGTGGCGTGAAAGACATGGTTGCGAGGGGTGACTGGTTCGTTGACGGTGTTGAGGGAAGTGAGGGTCAGGGCAAGAGGAGTAGCCCTGTTGTGTGGAATGTGTTCGGGCTCACGCATAATCCCAGGGTTGAGGATTGGCCTGTTATGTGAGTTCGCCACGATTTCCCCTTCTCTTCTCTTTAGAGGACTTTTCCCGAGGACATCGGAACTTTCCACAGCCCCTATTTTAGACTTGAGCTGACCGAATATAGGCCGGTAGAGATTCACCAATTCCACATCCGACCCGCAGACTTCTTCACATCTAACCCGGCTCTCGACGTCCCGGGCACAAAGAATGAGACCTCTGTACTGGTGTCTTGTTGCGGGAAACCCACAACGGCTGGTTCTGAGGATGGTCTTGAGACTGATGGAGATACTGCTTCCGACGCAGTAGCTCATCTTCAGGGCACTATAGATGTTGATCCCAAGGATCTGGGCAGTAAGGAGGAGACTCAGGATGGGAATGGGGAGGCAGGTGAAGATGGTAGGAGGTTATCTACTACCTTAAAGGGCATCTTTGGGCTGAAGAAACAGAGGTGACAGGGTGATGGAGTCAATCTGTGGATTGAGGAAGGTATCGGTTCATATGACAATGAATGAGATATGATATAATGGGATGCAATATCGAGTATAGGTTTCAACTTATTTTGAATTGGGAAAGCATTGCCTTTTTGATGACCAGAGTGTGAGAGTGGGATAATGCTCATAGCGATGGTCTATTGTATGAATGAATCGAGACTTTGCGATGCTTCACCACGGCAACTCATGAGTCTGTCTCAATTTCTGCTGACAATGCTTTGATAGCAAAATAGTGTCTATCCCTTAACGGTTTCTGCTTATCGCTTCAGAGTCACGCTTGACGTTCATTGCAACTTTATCAATTGTGAGATGTTCATTCGATCATTTATACCGACATCGACAAACATGGACTAATGCTCAAGCCACGGACCTAGTGTATGTGAAAACCCCAATGCGATTGGTAGATATCGTGTGTAATAGGCTGATTGAGCTTAGTTGACGGTCTTGCAACTTACAGTGCTCGCCCAGCAAGTTAGGTACTTAGAAAGATCAACAGCCTCGAAACTATTCCGATTCACTTAGACTAAGGGAGCTCTACGTAGTAATTTACAAGCCAAAGTCGAATGGGTTTCCTGTCATAGGTAATCCAAGAACTTTACAATGGCTTCGTCAGCCCATATGTAAATTCCGGGCTGTCTCTCATATCTTGGATTGACCTCGTTGATGCCAATGTATAGCAATATCTGAAGACATTGGCTCTGTCTTGCGTTACGGACGTCACGACTCCAGTTCAGCCTGCTATAATGAGACGACTGTGTTTTGGGGCGAATTCGGGCCATGACCGGCGACAGTTACTAAGTTACTATGAAAGCAGAATCTTCAGTAGATGCATTGAAATATCCAAGCTTCCGCTTGTGAGTCTTTTCGTTTCTTGCCCGTAGTGATTTCGTAACCACCCTGAATTTCAAGGCCGGTCCCTGACCGGTAATACCCTGCAGCGGGAGCTAACCGCTTGTCCGGGCGTTGGATGCGCATAGCAGGAGGTTGGAGACAAAGAGGTGCGTCATACCCCTCAAAATTTCGGGCGAACTGATCTTGCCATTGTTATTACCACAGCTCCCGTCACCACCAGTACCGCCTCCCACGATCCTGTCGCAACCACAAACCGCTGCCCCGTCACCTTCCTTCTGTTTCGCCGCACCTCGTCGCTGAACAGATATCCAAGGCCAGGGTAACGGGTGAACTAGTAACGGCCTCAACCGCCATGGCTGCCTGCACGTGAAATATCTCTCTCGACTTAACCATCTCCAAATCACCCACTTGGAGAAGTGACCATGGTTCACTCCGCTAGTGCCGCTGCCGCCGCGGCCTCGTCCTCGTCGAACCGCTTGAGGCCTGGCAGAGACGCCTCTCGTTCGGCCTCGATTGGTTCCTTTCGCGCCGGCTCACCGCTGCCCACCATCCAAGCCAACAACCGAATGCGCATGACCGAGGCCTTGCGCCGCGCGTCGACCTCCTACCATTACCACACCTTCCCGACGCCCGCCCCAAAGAATGCTGGCCGCCGCCGCAGCTCCGAGTCCCCCGACCTCGACGACGATGCAGCCCACGACCCTGACGCCTCCTCCACTCCCCTTCCCCTCAAGCAGCTGGCCCTGCTTGCCATCCTCTCTCTCGCCGAGCAGTCCGCGCTTAACTCCATATCCCCCTACTTGCCTGAGATGGTCCAGTCCTTCCCCGGCATAGACGAAGACGATGTCGGCCTGTATGTCGGCATTCTGGCATCAGCCTTTGCCCTCGCCCAGCTCGCTACGAACTTACTGTGGGGTTACCTGTCAGATGTTGTCGGCAGGAAGCCCATCATGCTCATCGGCACTTCCATACTATGCATATGTTTCGTCTTGTTTGGCTTCTGCACTCGCTACTATCAGATCATCCTTGTCCATATCGCTATGGGTTTGCTCAATGGCAATGCTGCCGTTGTCCCCACCTGTCTGGGCGAGCTGACCGACCGGACCAACCAGAGCAAGGCCTTCACCTGGCTTCCCGTGGTCTACAGCTTGGGTAGTATCACCGGTCCTGCCCTTGGTGGACTTCTTGTCGCCAAGATTGCCAAAGACAAGTATCCCTTCCTCGCACCCAACATTCTGGCCGCGTCACTACTTGCAGCCGCTGTGGTCATCCTCGCCATATGGTTTGAGGAGACATTGGAAGATAGGGACGTAAATGCGGATTGGACTGAGTGGTTTCCCTGGCTACACAAGCTGTTCAAGCGAGAGAAAGGCAGATCCTTCACATGGCCAGGCGGACGAGACGTAGATGGTGCTAGTGACGAGCTAGATCATGAAGATGCGGAAGAGGACACAGGTTTGCTTCAGCCTCAGGGCGACGAGGCCGATGATCAAGACGCCAAACTACCATCCGACCCCGCCACTTGGCGCCAGCTCATGAACCGCACGACAGTTGTAGTCCTCATGTCAAGTCTCATCTTCCAGCTATCCAACAGCTCCTTCAACAGTCTGTACCCCGTCTTCGCATCGGGTCAAGAGCCAGCGGGGCGGGATCTACACGCAGACATTATCGGTATCTCGTTATCTGTCGCTGGCGTCTTCACCATCTTCTTCCAGCTCTTCGCCTTCCGATCCCTCAAATCCAGGTTGGGTAACGTTGGCACCTACAGAGGATCGCTGTTAGGTTTCGCGATTACTATGGCGCTGATGCCCTTTGTTGGATACGTCAGCTCCAACCCGCCGTTTGGCGTTGGCAAGAGCAAAATCTGGCTTGCTGTGGAGTTGGAGATTATACTTATTATCAAGAATATTTGTGCCGTTGGCGGTTTGTCGAGCGTCTTGTTACTTGTACGTCACTCTTACGCTTGTTATTTTCCCCACAAGCTAATCATTACAGATCACAAACTCGGCGCCCACCCACGCCAGTCTCGGGACGTTGAACGGTGTCGCGCAGACCCTCTCCGCCGCCGGTCGGAGTGTAGGGCCGTTCCTTTCAGGCGCTATATACACAGCCTCGACACATGTGCATCCCAAGGGCGAAGCGCTTGCCTGGGGACTGTTCGCGGGCGTCGCTCTCTTTGGGTGGCTCTCGACGTACGCGATTCATGGTGAGAGTCTGGAGAGTACGGATGATGGCTATGAAGTTGATGAGGAGGAGGTACAGGCACAGAGAGATGGGACGCCTTGAGTAAGGGATCGGTGGTGTAGTTCTGTATATGCGCAAGCTATCCTAGCGTCCAAATATGGCTGGCGTTACGCTGGACCAAGTCATTCGTCAAGAGTTTTCGCCGTCCTGTCAAGAGCTGACCCACTCATTCGGCCTGCTCAACTAAAGACATACGCGATGAACGATAGAGCATGAACCAAAAGTTTAGAAGTATGTATATGTCAGCGTCATCCGCCAGATTACTCCGTAGCTGATGAATGTATATATCCTAAAGCTTCCACGGATCATCAACTCTCACCTCCGTGAGAGACCCAAACTCCACCGTCAAGTCAAGACCAGTGCTCCAAGTCGATATGGCCATTCCTATCAAGCAAAGGGAATAAGTTCAACGCCCCAAAGACCTGATCCGCGCTACCATCCTGGTCACCAGCCGTGGTATGAAGCTCACTAGGCGCCATCATTGAGTCATCAAGTGAGAATATCGCCGGATCGAGACTATCAAACTCCTCGTACTCCCACGACTCCGCGGAATTGGGCTCGTTGGGTGTCGGAACCTCTGAAGGCTCGTGGACCATGCGTTGACTTTGTATGCACTGACTCTCTCGCCGAGCTGTACTGGGAAGGAGACCGAAGAGTCGCGTAGAATCCTCGGCTATGCGGCGCCTATCCTCTGCTTCTCGCTTCGTCAGGAATTCCAAAGCGCAGAGACGCAAAGACTCGGCGATGCGTGCGTATTGAGAAGCGTGTGCGTCGTCTTTCGAGAAATGCGTCAATGCGGCCACAGACATCGAAGCGTGTTTCTCCAGCGCACGACCGAAACCCCCCAGGAGCCCCACGCCAACGACCAGCGACGCTGCGAAAAGCCACAAGACAATCAGTGGCATACGGCCGTCGCACAGAGCTCCGTGATCGACAAGATCAGACACGATACCTATCATCAAAGTGGCAGCATCTATACAAGCATTCGCCAGCTTCGAGCGTCCCGACGCAACATCCGCCGTCGGTCGATTCGTAACGTGTGGCTCAGGAACTCGTTTGCAAATCTCGTACATAAGGAACGGCCTCGAAACCAGCATTACAGCATAGTAGTACGAACTCAACACTTGACACGCGCCCGTACACTCCCTGGTATAATCATAGTTGCGTAACGCACGATGCAAGGGGGGAAGCCAGATCGCAGACCACTCGCGCAGCTGTCGTGATATACCCTCCGTGAGCTGTAGTGATATCTTCCGCCGGGAGTAGACTTCGTGGATTATACCCTCGATGATGGAGAGTATCTGTATACTCGCATTCAGCAGATCCCACTTCTCACTTCCGTCCTCATCTTTGCAGTGATACGAGACGGTACAGTCGGCGTCTGCGGCTGCAGGTGGTCGGCCCATGGAAATACTCAGGTACAGATCCAGGACTCGCACGCTTTTCCACAGCCGATCTCGCCGGAGCCGTACGTCGGGACCGAAGCGATCATTCACTTCGGTGCGGTGGAGTCCGATGGCATCTAGTAGTGTATCGCAGCATGTTAGTTTCCTTTTGTGTTGTCTGTGGTATGGAAAAGATACGATCTTTTTGAGAGGCACCCGACCCTCGCCAGGGTTTGAACCAAGATAAAGTGTACTCACTATGTCACATATCAGCATATAGATCCCATCCAGAAAGTGATGGGGGGGGGGGGGGGGGGGGGGGGGTAAAAAAAAAATAAATTTTAAAAAAACCCCCGGGGGGGGGGGGGCACGCGAAAAAAAGTAAAGCCAGGGGGGGTTATATATACGCGATCGAAGATGTTT